>OY757910.1:2203211-2803211 GCA_963585895.1 Sepioteuthis lessoniana | reverse complement strand
AGCAAACCAACAAGAAAGAATAAAACTGTGGAAACAGCACTTCGAAAACTTACTAGGAAACCCACCGAAAATAACACATGAACCAATCACCAGAATAATTAGCAAACAATTAGACATTAAACTAGGACCGCTCACACAAGAAGAACTCGACTCGGTTCCCAGATAAAAAATTAAAAATAGGAAAGCTGCAGGGCTAGACGAAATTCCCCCGGAAGTATGGAAGACCAGACAATTCGACGACATACTGCTCCGACACTGCAACGCAGTATACAATCAAAATCCGATAGATGGATGGATGAAGGGATGCATACTCCCCTTCCCTAAAAAGGGGGACCTCGGATTAGCCAAAAACTACCGAGGCATAACACTTACATCCATAGCAGCCAAAATCTACAATGCCCTACTACGAAACCGCATAGAACCCAAAATCGACAAAATACTTAGAAAAAACCAAAATGGCTTCCGAAGAAATAGATCCACGACCTCACAAATATTAACCATCCATAGAATCCTTGAAGGTGTACGGGCAAAAAACCTACAAGCGACATTAATATTTGTCGACTTTACCAAGGCTTTCGATTCCATTCACAGAGGAAAGATGGAACAAATCCTACTAGTGTACGGCATACCTAAAGAAACCGTAGCGGCAATAACGATTCTCTATAGAAACACTAAAGTAAAAGTACAATCACCAGATGGAGACACAGAATACTTTGACATTGTAGCAGGAGTACTACAAGGGGACACGCTGGCCCCGTACCTCTTTATCATTTGTCTAGACTACGTACTTAGAACATCGATTGATAAAATCAGAGAGAATGGCTTCAAACTGACGAAGAAAAGAAGCAGAAGATACCCCGCAACAACAATTACCGACGCTGACTATGCCGATGACATAGCGATACTGGCAAATACACCTGACCAAGCCGAAACACTACTGCATAGTTTGGAACGAGCAGCAACAAGCATAGGCCTCTATGTTAATGCACACAAAACGGAATATATGTGCTATAATCAAACGGGGGACATCTCCACTCTAGAAGGAACCCCTCTTAAACTAGTAGACAAATTCACCTACCTAGGAAGCAGCGTCGAATCAACCGAAAAGGACATCGAAACCAGGTTA
This sequence comes from Sepioteuthis lessoniana, assembly GCA_963585895.1. Lineage (NCBI taxonomy): Eukaryota > Metazoa > Mollusca > Cephalopoda > Myopsida > Loliginidae > Sepioteuthis > Sepioteuthis lessoniana. Next base: position 2,802,085 of record OY757910.1, on the reverse strand, counting down.
ACGAAAGCATGGATAGCTATCAATAGGCTATCGATTATATGGAAATCAGACCTAACCGATAAAATGAAACGCAGTTTCTTCCAGGCAGCAGTCACATCAATACTGCTATATGGCTGCACTACATGGACACTAACAAAACGGCTGGAGAAGAAGCTAGATGGCAATTACACAAGAATGCTACGTGCAATCTTAAACAAGTCCTGGTGGCAACACCCCACAAGACACCAACTGTACGGCCACCTGCCCCCTATCACGAAAACTATTCAAGTTAGACGAACCAGACATGCAGGACACTGCTGGAGAAGCAGGGACGAACTCATAAGAGATGTACTCTTATGGACCCCCACACATGGCCGTGCAAAAGCAGGACGACCAGCACGAACATACATTCAGCAGCTATGTGAGGATACGGGATGCTGTCCTGAAGACCTACCTAGGGTAATGAACGATAGGGAGGAGTGGCGAGAGAGGGTCAGGGATATCCGTGCTACCAGCGCGATATGATGATGATGACATAAACCAACCATCTTAACTAGTTATATAAAAAGTGTAAGGGGTTGGTTGGTTGGTTGGTTTTATGGTATGTCAACCCTTGTTGGGTTATTTAATGCTGAAATCAGTCTTTTTTTTTTTTTAGTAAACAATTATATGGTTTCAAGTAACTAATCTTATTAATGTTATATACTACAGCTGTGTCTTGATAAACAATGAGAAAACGTGTGTATCTATAAAAATATAAGATTATATTTTTATTCTTTGATGATGATACTTGTGTGGAGCAGAAGAGCAAACAGAAAGTTTGCACACACAAAGGAGCCATCAGGAGTTGGAACAGCCAAAATTTTAGAACTTTTATAGTCTTCAAACTCACACGTGACCCACACGCAAGGCTTCTTTTTCATTGGTTATGGTTACGCACACACCTCACTTCCTTGTCTCCCATTAGTTACAGTTGAAGCCCATGTATTGCTTGTTCCTCATTGGCTACTGCTTACACCCACTTACTGCGTGTTTTCTGGCAATCACTTTGTTGATTTTATCTACGGCCGGATGTATCTGTCAACAACATCCGCCGGTGCAACAACATTTGTAGGTCATGGTGACATTCCGGCAATCACCCTGTTGATCTTATCTACGGCCAAATGTATTTGTCAATAATATCTGCCGAGTTCAACACATCTGCAAGTCACAGTGATATATTATGATACACTAAATGATAATCGTTTTATGTTTTCAAATATTCCTATCAAATACTAATAATTTGTACAGTCATATGGTTTCAAGTATCTAATACTAATAATTTTGAAATGGGACTCTAACAGGTACAACCATTCAAGAAGTGCAAGGGGCCAAGAAAGGGTTTCTATATTGCAACATTGCCAAACTAATAAAAATAAATTTATGAAGAACTGAAAAAATGAGTTTTAATCCAACCATCGTTCAGTTTGCAGACTTATTGGGGGTGGGTTTATGTTCTATTAGTTATTAATAAATTTTTTCTAGTGAACTTGTCACATTGTGTTTTTCTTTTTTTTGTTAATTTCTACTTTACAACATAAAGTCAGGCTTAGTAGTATTAAAAACAAAACAAAGTGAACAAATAAATATGAGCGTTTATTTCTCTCATTTGATTTGAATTATTGAGAATTAGGAGTTGGAATCCATTATATTTGTAAAATGTTTGTGTATCTCTTGTTTGTACATAATTTTTTCATTCTTACAACATGTTGATTGATTCAAATTAAAATAATACAAATACTTTATATAATTTCATGTTATAACTGTTTCAAAAGTTCCATATTTTAAAACTATCACAATTTTACTTCAGAACAATTTCAGTTTGTATCAGTTATAGTCAACAACAAAATAAACTTTATAAAAGTTTAAACACCTTGATAAACATTGGTGATAACTTACTCTGTAAGCAGTAAGTAAATCAAGGAACAAAGATAATTGTTCTACAACAGCTTCCTCTTCTTCAGCAGCCTACAATGATAACAAAAAATTTGTTAGAATTCAATAAAACCAATCCATCTGTAAAATTTAAAATTTCACTTTTCAATGATACGTGAAGATTTATAGAAAATAACATTTAAGTTTTAAAAAGTTTTGCAAGTTCTTAAAATAAGTAATTGACTATTTAAACAGATTTTTAAGCCATTGAGGATATTGCTCAAAATACTCCTTTAGAGTAAATTTTAATTAAGCCATAGAACCCAACCCAACCCTCCACAAAAATGCAGTAATTTTATCGACAAATGAGATTTTTCTTTTTTGATTGGTTTAATTAAAAAAAAATTTTCTTTGGAAAACAGTTAAGAATAAAATAAAAATCTGTTATGTAAAAAAGAAAAAAAAAATGTATACCTCTTGTGCACCTTTGTCAGAAATAGTACTGAATTCTGAGGCAAGATTTTTAAAACCATTTTTTAGTTGAAACCAAGATTTACTTGTTCCTGTTGTCCAAGTAGTGATTTCTGTAGAATCATTGGCAATAGCTCTGCAGAATGAGAGATATTACAGGATAATAAAGGGTTTATCATCAAAGTCATTTAAAATAACTTGTAAGATCGATAAAAATTTCATAGTGCATATTTTCAATATAGGAATAAGATATAAATTAGATATTTAATAATGCAAAAAATTCTTTTTTAAAAAGTGACTAAATTTATGAAGAGCAAGGTAAAAAGAAAAAGATTAAAAAAAACAGTAGAGAGATGAAAACTAAAAAGAGCAAAAAGAAAGAAAGAAAAAAAAAAACAAAAGAGAAAGAAAAAAAGAAACACAGAAAAACGAGAGAGGAACAGAAAGACAAGAAAATGGAAAAAAGTTTTAAAAAGTTTTAAAAAGTAAAAAGTAAAACAAAACAGAAAAATAAAGAAAAAAAATGAAAGAAAAAGAGAAAAATAGAAAACAGAAGGGAAAATAGAAAAGATAGAAAAGATAAAAAATAAAATGAAACAGAAAAAGAACACAGATGAGAGAAAATGTAGAAAAGATAAAACACAAAATATAAAAAAGTAGAAAAAAAAGATTTAAAAAAAAAAATATATATATATAAAAAAAGAAATACTGAAAAAGGGAAACCAAAAAGGAAAATTTTGAGAAAGAGAAGAGAAAGGAAAAAGAGAAAAAGCAGAGAAAGTAAAAAGAGAAAGAGAAGAGAAAGTAAAAAGAGAAGAGAAAGGAAAAAGAGAAAGCGAAAAAAAAAATCAAAACAGAAAAAAGAGAAAAACAGAAAAAAGAAAAATGAAAAAAAAAATGAATGAGAAAAAAGGAAAAAAATCATTGAGAAAAATGAATAGAAAAAGAAAATATTGAAAAAGAGGGGAAAAAAAAGATGAAAAATAAAAAAAGAAGAGAAGCATTATGAGTAAATAAACTGACAAATAATTGTTAGAATAAATAGGAATATGTGTAGCTAATAGAAAAGAGGGAATATGTGGAGCTAATAGAAAAGAGGGAATATGTGTGGAGCTAATAGAAAAGAGGGAATATGTGTGGAGCTAATAGAAAAGAGGAATATGTGTGGAGCTAATAGAAAAGAGGGAATATGTGGAGCTAATAGAAAAGAGGAATATGTGGAGCTAATAGAAAAGAGGGAATATGTGGAGCTAATAGAAAAGAGGGAATATGTGGAGCTAATAGAAAAGAGGAATGTGTGGAGCTAATAGAAAAGAGGGAATATGTGGAGCTAATAGAAAAGAGGGAATATGTGGAGCTAATAGAAAAGAGGAATGTGTGGAGCTAATAGAAAAGAGGGAATATGTGTGGAGCTAATAGAAAAGAGGAATGTGTGGAGCTAATAGAAAAGAGGGAATATGTGTGGAGCTAATAGAAAAGAGGGAATATGTGTGGAGCTAATAGAAAAGAGGGAATATGTGGTGCTAATAGAAAGAGGGAATATGTGTGGAGCTAATAGAAAAGAGGAATATGTGTGGAGCTAATAGAAAAGAGGAATGTGTGGAGCTAATAGAAAAGAGGGAATATGTGTGGAGCTAATAGAAAAGAGGGAATATGTGTGGAGCTAATAGAAAAGAGGGAATATGTGTGGAGCTAATAGAAAAGAGGGAATATGTGGAGCTAATAGAAAAGAGGGAATATGTGTGGAGCTAATGGAAAAGAGGGAATATGTGTGGAGCTAATAGAAAAGAGGAATATGTGTGGAGCTAATAGAAAAGAGGGAATATGTGGAGCTAATAGAAAAGAGGAATATGTGGAGCTAATAGAAAAGAGGGAATATGTGGAGCTAATAGAAAAGAGGGAATATGTGGAGCTAATAGAAAAGAGGAATGTGTGGAGCTAATAGAAAAGAGGGAATATGTGGAGCTAATAGAAAAGAGGGAATATGTGGAGCTAATAGAAAAGAGGAATGTGTGGAGCTAATAGAAAAGAGGGAATATGTGTGGAGCTAATAGAAAAGAGGAATGTGTGGAGCTAATAGAAAAGAGGGAATATGTGTGGAGCTAATAGAAAAGAGGGAATATGTGGAGCTAATAGAAAAGATGAATGTGTGGAGCTAATAGAAAAGAGGGAATATGTGTGGAGCTAATAGAAAAGAGGGAATATGTGGAGCTAATAGAAAAGAGGAAATATGTGTGGAGCTAATAGAAAAGAGGAAATATGTGTGGAGCTAATAGAAAAGATGAATGTGTGGAGCTAATAGAAAAGAGGGAATATGTGGAGCTAATAGAAAAGAGGGAATATGTGTGGAGCTAATAGAAAAGAGGAATATGTGGAGCTAATAGAAAAGAGGGAATATGTGTGGAGCTAATAGAAAAGAGGAATATGTGGAGCTAATAGAAAAGAGGAAATATGTGTGGAGCTAATAGAAAAGAGGGAATATGTGTGGAGCTAATAGAAAAGAGGAATATGTGGAGCTAATAGAAAAGAGGGAATATGTGTGGAGCTAATAGAAAAGAGGAATATGTGGAGCTAATAGAAAAGAGGAAATATGTGGAGCTAATAGAAAAGAGGAATGTGTGGAGCTAATAGAAAAGAGGGAATATGTGGAGCTAATAGAAAAGAGGAATGTGTGGCGCTAATAGAAAAGAGGGAATATGTGGAGCTAATAGAAAAGACGAATGTGTGGAGCTAATAGAAAAGAGGGAATGTGTGGAGCTAATAGAAAAGAGGAATGTGTGGAGCTAATAGAAAAGAGGGAATATGTGTGGAGCTAATAGAAAAGAGGGAATATGTGTGGAGCTAATAGAAAAGAGGGAATATGTGTGGAGCTAATAGAAAAGAGGGAATGTGTGGAGCTAATAGAAAAGAGGGAATATGTGTGGAGCTAATAGAAAAGAGGAATGTGTGGAGCTAATAGAAAAGAGGAATGTGTGGAGCTAATAGAAAAGAGGGAATATGTGGAGCTAATAGAAAAGAGGAATATGTGGAGCTAATAGAAAAGAGGGAATATGTGTGGAGCTAATAGAAAAGAGGGAATATGTGTGGAGCTAATAGAAAAGAGGGAATATGTGGAGCTAATAGAAAAGAGGGAATATGTGTGGAGCTAATAGAAAAGAGGGAATATGTGGCGCTAATAGAAAAGAGGGAATATGTGTGGAGCTAATAGAAAAGAGGAATATGTGGAGCTAATAGAAAAGAGGGAATATGTGTGGAGCTAATAGAAAAGAGGAATATGTGTGGAGCTAATAGAAAAGAGGGAATATGTGGAGCTAATAGAAAAGAGGGAATATGTGGAGCTAATAGAAAAGAGGGAATATGTGGAGCTAATAGAAAAGAGGAAATATGTGTGGAGCTAATAGAAAAGAGGAATATGTGTGGAGCTAATAGAAAAGAGGGAATATGTGTGGAGCTAATAGAAAAGAGGGAATATGTGTGGAGCTAATAGAAAAGAGGGAATATGTGTGGAGCTAATAGAAAAGAGGGAATGTGTGGAGCTAATAGAAAAGAGGAATATGTGTGGAGCTAATAGAAAAGAGGAATGTGTGGAGCTAATAGAAAAGAGGGAATATGTGTGGAGCTAATAGAAAAGAGGGAATATGTGTGGAGCTAATAGAAAAGAGGAATATGTGTGGAGCTAATAGAAAAGAGGAATGTGTGGAGCTAATAGAAAAGAGGAATGTGTGGAGCTAATAGAAAAGAGGGAATATGTGTGGAGCTAATAGAAAAGAGGAATATGTGTGGAGCTAATAGAAAAGAGGGAATATGTGGAGCTAATAGAAAAGAGGGAATATGTGTAGAGCTAATAGAAAAGAGGGAATATGTGGAGCTAATAGAAAAGAGGGAATATGTGGTGCTAATAGAAAGAGGGAATATGTGTGGAGCTAATAGAAAAGAGGGAATATGTGTGGAGCTAATAGAAAAGAGGGAATATGTGTGGAGCTAATAGAAAAGAGGGAATATGTGGAGCTAATAGAAAAGAGAGAATATGTGGAGCTAATAGAAAAGAGAGAATATGTGGAGCTAATAGAAAAGAGGGAATATGTGTAGAGCTAATAGAAAAGAGGGAATATGTGGAGCTAATAGAAAAGAGGGAATATGTGGTGCTAATAGAAAAGAGGGAATATGTGTGGAGCTAATAGAAAAGAGGAATATGTGTGGAGCTAATAGAAAAGAGGAATGTGTGGAGCTAATAGAAAAGAGGAATGTGTGGAGCTAATAGAAAAGAGGGAATATGTGGAGCTAATAGAAAAGAGGAATGTGTGTGGAGCTAATAGAAAAGAGGAATATGTGGAGCTAATAGAAAAGAGGAATGTGTGTGGAGCTAATAGAAAAGAGGGAATATGTGTGGAGCTAATAGAAAAGAGGGAATATGTGTGGAGCTAATAGAAAAGAGGAATATGTGTGGAGCTAATAGAAAAGAGGAATGTGTGGAGCTAATAGAAAAGAGGAATGTGTGGAGCTAATAGAAAAGAGGGAATATGTGGAGCTAATAGAAAAGAGGGAATATGTGGAGCTAATAGAAAAGAGGGAATATGTGGAGCTAATAGAAAAGAGGGAATATGTGTAGAGCTAATAGAAAAGAGGGAATATGTGGAGCTAATAGAAAAGAGGGAATATGTGGAGCTAATAGAAAAGAGGGAATATGTGGAGCTAATAGAAAAGAGGGAATATGTGTGGAGCTAATAGAAAAGAGGAATATGTGGAGCTAATAGAAAAGAGGGAATATGTGTGGAGCTAATAGAAAAGAGGGAATATGTGTGGAGCTAATAGAAAAGAGGGAATATGTGTGGAGCTAATAGAAAAGAGGGAATATGTGTGGAGCTAATAGAAAAGAGGAATATGTGGAGCTAATAGAAAAGAGGGAATATGTGGAGCTAATAGAAAAGAGGGAATATGTGTGGAGCTAATAGAAAAGAGGAATATGTGTGGAGCTAATAGAAAAGAGGGAATATGTGGAGCTAATAGAAAAGAGGAATGTGTGGAGCTAATAGAAAAGAGGGAATATGTGGAGCTAATAGAAAAGAGGAATGTGTGGAGCTAATAGAAAAGAGGAATGTGTTGAGCTAATAGAAAAGAGGGAATATGTGTGGAGCTAATAGAAAAGAGGAATGTGTGGAGCTAATAGAAAAGAGGAATGTGTGGAGCTAATAGAAAAGAGGAATGTGTGGAGCTAATAGAAAAGAGGAATGTGTGGAGCTAATAGAAAAGAGGGAATATGTGGAGCTAATAGAAAAGAGGAATATGTGGAGCTAATAGAAAAGAGGGAATATGTGTGGAGCTAATAGAAAACAGGAATATGTAGCTCATAGCCATAGTGATAATAAAAACTGATTCCTACTTGAGTTCTCTTCCAAATTGCAACATATCATTAGCATAAGCAGTTGATCGTGTGACCATACGTTCAGCAATATCCTTTAACTTTGTCACACTGTTGTAAAGCACTTTTATATGCTCTTTGCTGTTAGCCAATTGACTCTGAGTGTCCATAGGAACCAGTTCCTAAAAAGTAACGAGTATTAAATTAAAAATTACATCAAGCACATTGTACAAGGAGGTATGATCAAAAAATATTGAGACTGAAACTTTTTTTTTTTTAAATTCAAAATTAAATTAAAGATGTATCCACAGCCAAGCAAATCATATAATGAAGTGATCATGTCTAGGCATCTAGATTACCATCTTGTTTGGTTGTTTTACAGCATATCAACCCTTTTTGGGTCATTTAATGCCGGATTAAATTTCAAACAATTCAGTTTAGTATAAGTATAGTTTTTGAATAGTTAAATGTCAAAAACAGTTCTATTTCAAACAATTCAGTTTAGCATAAGTACAGTTTGGTTCTATTTGACCCATAGATAGGACCCTATCAGGTGCTACCACTCTGGGCCAGAGTGGACATGGGAGCGATGGCAATAAAGGGGTACACTGCATTCCCCAAAGCTACGGTATTACTAGAACCTCACCATCAGATGGTTTGGGACACTCACGTGGGGGGTGTACTCCTCTGCAGAAAAGCAGTCATTTCACAGCTCCAGCCGACTGGGCAATAATGTTTAGATATGTCTACAACCAAGCAAATTATATAATAAACTGATCATGTCTTGACTATTGTATAAAGGAGTCAGCACTAATTTGAAAAATCAAAAAGCCAATCTCGATATTTTTTTAATGAGACGTCCAGTACCCTCTATATGTAGATCCATGTGATTTTTTTCTTTACTTCTAAATGGAAAATTCATCTCAAAGGTAAAATTTGAGGGTATGGAGGACATTAAAAGAAATATGACAATAAAGCTTCACACCATAAAGAATAGCTTCACACCATAAAGAATAGTTTCAATGGTGTCTTTATCAAATGTAAAATTCGTAGGAATAAGTGCATTGAATACCAAAGGATCTATTTAAAAAAAAAAAAAATTAACATTTCATTCCTGTCTGTCCTGCGCAGTTTCTTCCAAGCAGCAGTTGTGTTGATACTGCTATATGGATGCACTACATGGACACTAACTAAATGGATGGAGAAAAAGCTCGTGAGCAATATTAAACAAGTCCTGGAGGCAGTACCCCACAAAGCAGCAGCTGTACGGCCACCCATCAGGAAAACTATCCAAGTTAGACGAACCAGACATGCGGGACACTGCTGGAGAAGTAGGGACAAGTTCATAAGTAATGTACTCCTGTGGACCCCTTTGATCAGACGTGCAAAGGGAGGATGACCAGCTCGAACATACATACAGCAGCTCTGCGCCGATACGGAATGTAAGGACCTGCTGGAAGCAATGGACAATAGGGAGTGGTGGCAAGAGAGGGTCAGGAATATCCGTGCTGATGGCACTACATGATGATGATGATGATGAAATACATCTTTGCCTATCTCGAGGCAACACTATTGTTTGTAGATTTTTCCAAGGCCTTTGATTCTATACAAAAAAGAAAAATGGAGCAAATACGTCTAGCATTTGGTCTCCCCAAAGAAAATGTTACAGCTATAAAGATGCTTTATGAAAACATGAAAGCCAAGGTTTGCTCACCGGATGGAAACACAGACTTCTTTGACATTGTTGCTGGAGTTTTGCAAGGAAATACATGAGTATCATATCTGTTTATATTCTGCCTAGAATACGTACTTTGAATGTCAATAGATATAATTAAAGAAAATGGCTTTACGCTAAAAAAGGTAAGAAGCCGATGATATCCGGCAGAAACTATAACAGATGTGGACGATGCTGATGATAAGGCACTTCTAGCAAATACATCTACACGAGCTGAATCCCTGCTGTATAGCCTGGAGTAGGCAGTGGGAGGCATTGGCCTCCATGTGAACACAAACAAAATTGACTACATGTGTTTTAAATGAGAAGGAACAATCTCCACTCTAAATGGTGATCCTATGAAATTAGTAGACATAACTTGGCAGCAGTATTTCATTTACTGAAAGTTATGTCAATAAAAGCCTAGCAAAGATATAAACTGCTATTGATAGGCTATCAATCATATTGATCTAGTCGATAAAATAAAATGGGATTTTTTCCCAAGCTGTGGCTGTAACAGTACAACTGTATGGATGCACCACAGGGATGCTAACAAAACATCTAGGGATGGGAACAACAAAAGAATGCTATGAGCTATAGTGAACAAATCTAGGAAGCAACAACCCACGGAGCAACAGCTGTACCGCCACTTAACCCCCATCTTTAAAACCATCCAAGTAGATACTGTCGGAGAAGCAAGGACATACTCATAAGTGATGTTCTTCTATGGACCCCTACACATGGATGTAGCAGTGTTGGCAGCAAGAACTTATCTACATTAGCTCTGTGTGGACACAGAATCTAGTTTGGAAGGCCTGCTGTGATGGATGAATGATAGGGAGAGAGGGAGAGAGAGAGAGAGAAATTTGTGCTGGCAGCACGACATGATGATGATAATGATGATGATGAAATACAGCTTTAATGTTTATAATTTTATATAAAGACAAAATCATTTGACAATTTTGTCAAGAATTACTGTCTAAGCAAAGTTTGAAATTATACATTCTAAAGTTAAGCGATTTACGTGGTACATTTAATAAGTTTCCAGACTGTTTTTGTACAGGCATTTAAAATTGTTGTAGACTCTTGAAAATTCAGTATGTTATTGCTATACGTCTTATGAGATGACTGACCAATTTTTATGATTTCAGCTTTAAATGAACAGCTACAGCAGGAATTGGAATATACCCTACTAAAGCCTGATAGCCACAGCTGGTGAATTTCAAAAATGCAATCTGGACATGAGGACACTTTAGAAGAACGATATGCAATAAAATTCTGTCTTAAACTTGGAAAAAATGCTGCCACAGAAACGTATAGAATGCTTCAGACTGCTTTTCGACCATCTTGCATGAATCGAGCATCAGTTTTTGAGTGGCATAAGAAATTCAAGGAAGGCAGGGAGTCTGTGAGGGATGATGAGAGGTGTGGGAGGAGTAAGGAAGTCAATACACCAAAGTTGATTGGCCAAACGGTTAGGGTTACTATGTTGAGGTTTTAAGGGAGTTCAAGAAGAGATTTCGTCAGAAGAGGCCAGCACTCTTCAAATTGGGTCAGTGGCATTTCCATTAGGACAATACACCAGTCCACAACTCCATCTTTGTCACACACTATTTGACCAAGATGGGCATCAAGACAGTTCCTCACCCTCCCTATAGTCCAGACCTTGCTCACTGTGACTTTCGGTTATTCCCTAAGCTCAGAGGCTGTCGTTATGAGACAATTGAGGAGATGAAAGAGGCTGTGACAAAGGTCATTGACACGCTCACACAAGAGGACTTCCATGGGGCCTTGAAGAAGTTGTTGGAACGGTACAACACATATATTGCAGCCGGAGGAGATTACTTCGAAGGGGACTAGAGTTTTATGTGTGTACTATCAATAAAAGTGCCCATACGAAAAAATTCTGGAAGCTTATTTAATGATCCTTTCCATGAAGCAGAGTTTGGCATTAAGTATCCAAAATGTTCACATTTCCTTAGTAGGAACCATAAAAATTTCACTTTTAAAGTATTGATAAAACTAGTTAATTGAAATACTTGCAGGGAAATCCCTATCTTAAAGAGAACATACTTTTGATTCCCTAAATATCTCGACTTTCAAAGCCACCCACAGATTGTTTGAAAGTTTTAATCAATAATGAGTCTATCCTAATCAGTCTTTTTTGGAGCCAGTATAAAAGTTGGTTGTTTCTGACAAGTAAAAGATTGAAAACTGACATCTCAATTTGTATAATGTTGCACTTATAAGGGAATATCAAATTTCCTCACTTCTTTAATTATTTAGCTGAATCTTCAAATATCATATGTTCATATAGAAGTAATCACACAAAATATAGCCAAGCATATCTGAATTAGAAATAAAGGATAATGTCAAGAGCAGAACGTTTATTATACATGAAGAAACAACATCATAATCTGATTAGAACAAAACACAAGAAGTACTCGGACAGCGGTCAAAATCAATATTACCTTAGCTTTATCTGCCAAGTTACTTGTCATGAATTCATCTGGAATACCACGAAATTGTTCCCGTAATTTATTCTGCATATCCTTAAAAGAAAAAGAAAAGACAGATAACTATTTTCAAATAAAATTAAAAAAAAAAAATCTAATTATCAATAGATTACATTTAATTAAACTAAAAATTATGATATTTGAAATAAATAAACAATGTATGAGGGTAGGCTGAAAAGTTTATATGATAATGTCATATCTGCTGTTGACCAATGAGATCCAAGCACTGCAACAGTAATGGAAGAAGTGTGTGGAGCACAAAGGGGACTATGTTGAAAAATAAACCTCATTTGATCATATTCCATGAAAGTATCTTGATCAGGCTATGAACTTTTCAGCAAACCCTTATTTTTCTTTCTGAAATATTCATTGAAAATATTATTTTGTATAATTTCTTTTATTAGAGGAGTAAAAAAAAAAAGTCCAAAATTTCTTGATATTATGAACAGTTCACTTTAATTTTGCAAAATAAAAAAAAAAATTTTTTAAATTTCAACTAAAATCATATAAAAATTATTAAACTTTATGCAGAGCCTTAAATTAAGTTTTCAAATTGGTTCTAAAATAATACCAAAAAGCCTCAAAATTAAAAATGATAAACAGGTATTTTTTCAATGAAACAGAATTTAATGGAGAACCTAACAATTTTCATATACATTTATTTTAATATATATAAAGGAACCACTTAAACTGTTGTAAATATTTTTGAAAAATGATGAAAAGATAAAGCGACTTACTGATCCATTAAAAGTCAAAAAAAATTGTAACAATTTGTCATCATGTATTTGTGGGTGACGAACAATAATATTAAGATATCGCCGCAGAGACTTTCGGCGTTGTTCAATAAATTCCCGATTGGCTGAAGAGAGAGAGAGAGAAAAACCCTTAAGAATTAACTTATTACCAATATGCAAATGTTGTGTAACTCATGCAAAATTAACAATGCATTTCAAATTTCATTTAATATAAATTGATGAATATGTGTAAGGCATTCAAGTGTCAATAAACAAATCAAAATCATTTTTTTCTTTTCAATTAAAGAGTCTTTGTTTTTTTAAACACTAAACATTCAAATTTTCCTTGTTATAAAATTTTATTGTAATTAAATAATTTATTAAAGCTTAACATTTTTACCGACAATGACATAAAAGAAACATCAAAAATTTTGTTAGTTGGCATTTATATTCAATATTTGCAAAATATTAAACTAAAACAAGGATAAAATTAAGTAAAAATAATAAATTAATTTTATGTCTTACCCTCTTGCTATAAATAAAAACAAGTATAATAAATGTAACTTGCAGAAAACCCACCCTACAGGTAGGATTTTAAGTTATGTGAGTTTATCAGTCCCAGTTTTTATTACAATATATTTCCCTAAACAGATGTTGTTTGTTTGTCATTGTTTTTTCAAATATTAAACTTGACACTGAAAATATTCATTTAAAAAATCACAACACTCCTTAATAAAAGCACAATTTTTTGACTTTTAAATGAAACAATGAAAATTTACATTCATGATAAAAAAAAAAATCAAACGTATTCAAATTACAATTTAAAAAATGTTTTGGGCATCTTACTCACTGCTAGGGAAAAAATGAATTAACAATATTTGTTTGTCATATTTAATGAAACCTGTATAAGAGAGAATTTGCACACACACACACACACACTTAGATGCTTTGTATCTCATAATTAAATCCATGAAACAGAACATAGCCTCAAAGTGACAGATGTTCATTATCAACTGAGATAACAAAAGTTTCTAAGTCACTCCTCTTCATTGAGTCTAGTAATTTAAAACAAAGATATTATTATGATGATGATGATAATAGTGTAAAATAAAATATTAATTGAAAGGAATTATTTAACAAAAAACAGAAACTTTCCTAATTAGTAATACATATTAGAATCATTATTGCATCTTTACAGTCAGTATAATGAATTAGATTACACGCTGAGGATTCAAAAAAGTACTTGGCCTAATCAAGAAGAGAATAACCATTTTTAAAAAATTTGGATTATTTTTCTGTAGGAAAGGGAAAAGAAACTTTAGTAACAATAGGCCAAACATTTTGAATTGTGGCAGATGAATACATGTGATATCATGGACATTCGTGTTTTGATTGGACTGAGAAAAGTTGATTCAATTTTCATAAACTTTATAGGAAAACAAATTGAAAAATATTCTAACATAAAAATTATTTTTGTCCATCATGGATATATTTGTGTTTAAAAATTTTCGATTGTCTATGGAAAAAAAAAAAAATCAATTGAAATTAAATTAAGTATTGTTATTCAATAAATTTTCTTGTTTTAATTGGATCAATGACTGAATTTATTAATCAAAAAAATTTTAAAAGATAAAACTAAAGTAAAAATTTTAATATAAATATGAAATCTTAGTAAAAGCCACTTGATTAGGAGTAAGCTTTATAGGCTTGTAAAAATTAAAATCAGTTTAGTGTGTGTGTGTGTGTGTGTGTTAAAAAACACACTGAAGTCAAAATTATACCGTTAATTGAAGTTTATGAAGTTATATTATATATAGTATTTCAATTTGAAAAAAAAATACAATCAAACTTTTAAAAGATATTATTTGTATGAAAAAAAAAAAATACTGCTTAATCTTGGTTAGGCAACCAGTCTAGGAGAAGGAAAATTCAGAATTGAAACCTGTTAAAGTCCACTTAAAAAAATTGACATAAATTAAAAAAGAAAACATAATAATAACAATAAGTAATTTACCTCCCATCATCTTCTTTGGTGGTAATCGAGGAATTAACCGATATGGAAATCTTGCCATAATCATATCATTTAAAGCTAAGAAATCATTGTATCTTCTTAGAACTGTACTTTTATATCTCTGAAATTATAAAAAATTAAGAACAGCTACAACAAAGCAAAGATTAATTTAATAACATTACCAAAAAGAAAAAAAAATCATTTATATTGCTATTAATTTTTTAATAATACTTTGATATTTTCTAACACGACAAAATTAATTCAACAGTTTTAATGCTCATTTTCATGTTTTTCATAAACAAAATTGTGATGAAAAAATGACTTGAAACAAATGTTGGGGGGGGGGGGCTGTATTTTTAAATCTATAAATTAAACATTCTATTTGAATAACTATTTTTCTTTAACGGTGAAGAATTAACATTGATGGAATTTTCTGTTTCAATAAAAAATATCCATCATTCTAACTAGTCAGCATTAAGACAAAAGAGAAAATAGTGTAATCTTGCTAAAAATTTAAAAAAAAAAAAAATTTTAAGTATCTTATTTCTTGTTCCTTTTACACTGTAATTCACAATCAGATTTTAAATTAAAAGGTTTTCTACTTAATAGTTTAAGATTAAATGAAAGTTTATGCAGTGAGAAAATGTTTTAAAACTTCTAAAAACAAGAATTAACAAGTTATAAAATGGTATCTATAGTAACAACATTTCTGAAAATTTTCATTATTGTTATCTTCTAATTTAAATTCTCCTAAGCTTTTTTATTAATATACATATTAATCCAGTACAGGCAAAAGGGTGTAAATATTGAAATTATTTTTTAAAGATTATCAGATTATCACTAATTACAAACCCATTTCTTATGTAATATGAGATTGTTAAAATTGAAAATTCAGTACAATTTTACCTGGCTAGTAATTTCATATTCCACATGCTTCAATATTAAACCCTTCTTCTCAGGCATAAGTTCCACTTTAATATTGTCAAGGTTACACAACTCCACATAAGTGAAGCCAAGTATATTGGGTGATTTTTGACGCCGCAACTGAATATTATAAGCTTTTAAGTCAGCTAAGTCTCCAAGATCAGGTTTTGGCAATTCTGAAACAGAAATTTTTTTTTTTTTTATTAAAGAGTCCAAAAATTTGGCTTAAAAAAAAAAAAAAAAAAAAAAAAAAAAAAAAAAAGATAAATATATATTAGTCTATAAATTTTACAAGCCATTATAAATGCCTCAATTAAAAATGCACTTTAGTTTTTAGTATTTCTCTTAGTTTATATATATATATATATATAAAATGATCACCTAGAATTGGTTATCAAAGAAAAAAATGTACTCTTACACTATTTTTATTTACACTACTTACTAAATCAATGCTTTTGAATTTTGTTAGTTTGGTTCCCTTTGATAACAAGTTGAATCATCCAACATCCTTCCTTAAATCTACTGTGATGTTAGTCAAAGGTAGGTGAATTGGAATTTTTTTCTTATTTATATTTTTAATTGAAAAACTTTTCAAGAAACCATTCCCAGTACTCATCGATTGAATTTTAGCAAATCTATGAGTGCTAATACCCTCATACCGGAAAACACTGGATGATTATTTCAAAAACTCTAACTCATGATATAATCTCAGATATGTGAAGTTTGGCATTAATGAGTAATATTCAAAGCTTCATGTATCTAAATTATATTTCTGTGTCAAAGTGGATAGAAGATATTGAACTGTCAGAGTGTTTTAACAACTTTAATGGTGAATTTAAAAGAATAGTTTTCAATTTGTTAAATCTTTTTTGAAATGAATGATCCTGGGTATGACATTAAACTATCCAGTGATGAGGCTGTGTTCAGAGACTTACACATTTTGAAGAATTGTAAAGTTACTCCTCAATCACTCAGTACTCCCAGGTTCACTCTGGCCTGAGGTAGTAGTACCTGTAAAGTCTCCACTCAGGGTTACAAGCAAAAAGCTCAATGGTGGATCCAGCAAGTCTTATAATTAAAACACTGACAGTGTAGGCAGATGGGCCACAATTGGCTATGGTTAAAATAGCAGGGAAAGTAGACTTCTTTAGCCTTGAATGGCAATCTGTCAAGGAGAGAGGAAACTCCAAAATAAAAATTATGATTTGGGGACCTTGCCACCTATGTTTTAGCTTGCTAGGCCATGATGAATGAGCCCTGAGTGGTGGGAACAGATTTGTGCACACAGCACTTCACCTTAAAGTCCTTTTTTATCAGAAGCTTAAAGGCAATGTTCACATGTTCTACTAACTATTCCAAGTCCTTGTAATGTGGGAGGGACAAAAATGGCAAGTGGAAGATGTAAATGGAAGTTACAGTCTTAGTCCTGCATGTGTAGGGATTCAGGTGTATATGTCATTTGATACTGACCTGGAGATGACTGTGTCACACAACACCACCAAGTATCCAAGCAACCTTTTTCCTCCATATGGGGTGAGGAGGCTTAGAAAAAAATGGCCAAACCAAAGCTCATTTCCATATATCCTGGATGTCTCACAGTAATCAATAGGCATTTTCAAATGAACAAGTAACAACAAATAAGACAGGATGTCTACATCACTATTGTTGATATTGCAGTAAAGTTTGTTTCTCTGGGGTAGATAACCTTAAGAACCAGGATATACCTTTTATTGGTCCAGGAAAACCACAAGAAAAAAGACTTCAGGAATTAGATTCATGGTCAAAACTCCATCATGCCCAAACTTTTAAACCTAACAATTAGTCACTCAGATCACAATATCTGTGTGTGCCTTCCATTTATAAAATGAGTAACACATCACCCTTTTCAATGTATACAGTTCAACTGTCAAAACAGAACCAGCTTACAAAGTTCAACTCCCATCGAATTAACACTCCAGTGGATGACAAAATTTTCATCCTTGGCAATTTCAATGCCAGAGTAGGCAGAGATTTTGAGGCCTGGAAGGTTTGTTTGAAAACATAGCATTGGGAACTGCAAATAAAATAGACACTTACTGTTAGAGCTTTATGAAGAATGGCAACTTATCAACCCCACCATCTTTGATACCCACTCAAAAAAACAAAAAAAAACAGCTTGTAAACAACCTGGTTGCACTGTTGATCTAAATATTGGAACATTATTGACTAAGTGTTAACACGCCAAAGAGACCAAAACAATGTTGCACATATTAGTTTGATGCCCAGTACAAAATGCCACACCAACTACTAGGTAGTTTGCTGATAACTGAACTTCCATTTCAAGACCAAATAAAAAAAAAAGTACCTCCAGGAAGCAGATAAAAGTTAGCATCTTACATTCAACAGAAGTAAAAGAAAAGTCTAGAAGAGTCAAGTTGCCCTGTAGACTGTTCTTCAAAACTGCTCAAGAAACAGCTGAAAACCATCATCTAACAGTTTTAAATAGAAACCTTGAGATACACCTCACAGAAAAATTGTGACTGGTTCAATGAAAATGACTCCAAAATACGAGACCTGTTAGTAAAAAATAAAAATCTTTCCTTCAAGTTCAGCTGGTCTAGCTTCAATATCCAATAAAGAAGGCAGCAATCTTGCAACAATAATCTTCAACAGAAGCTGTAAGAGATACAAAATAAATGGAGCACTGAGCTTGCAGAAAAGCACAATGATGACATAGGAGCCTACAGAGGCTTTTATGAAGCACTGAAATTAGTCTATGGGCCAACAAATCAAATGTAAAATCTATTAAGTAGCACAAATTGTGAGACACACCTCACAGATAAGGCTTCCATTCTAACCAAATAGAATGAATACTTCCAGACCAATTTCAATACCAGCCAATTAGTTCAGGATGCTGCGGTCAAATGTATACTTCAACAACCTGTAAAAATTGAACTGGACAGAGTTGCTACACTGTAAGAAATCCAAAAGATTATCAATCAGACTGGAAAGGCAGCAGGACTGATGCTATCCCTGCAGAAATATAAAACCATGAAGCCTGACACTGCCTACCAAAGTTCATCTTTTCACATGTTGCTAGAAGCAAGGAAAGCTTTCTAAACTAACGGATGCAGTTATAATAAAGAAAAGAAAATGCACAGATTGCCTGAATTTTCAAAGAATGACCTGCTCTTCATGGTAGGAAAGATTTCTGCACAGATCCTTTTAAACTGACAATTATTCACCATTGTTGATAAACCCCTTTCAGTTACTGTGACTGCAGATCAAAGAGGAGCACCACGGATATGATTTTTGTCCTTCAACTCAAAAAAATGTCAAGAACAAAACGAGAGACTCTAAAAGACCTTTGTAAACCTGATGAAAGCATTCAATACTGTGAGCATTGGAAAATCATGAAACTATTTGACTGTCCCACAAAGTTCCTCAACATGGCGATCTAGTTCTATGCCAACCAACTTGGTTGGGTCAGACTAAATAATGACCTGTCAGAGCCCTTCTCCATCACAGAGTGAAGCAGGATTACATTTTAACATCAACTTTCTTCAGTATCTTCTTGACTAAGATGTTTCAGTAGGTCACTGTCAATTCTAACAACAACAATGGTATATATGTCTATTACTGAACTGATGGTGGCCTATTCAATTTGAGATGCCTTCAGGCCTTCAAGATCATACAGCAACTAGTCCAAGAGTTTTTATTTGCTGACAATGCTGTACCCATTACATCCTGTTTTGCAGAGACTGTACAGCTGTTTGGGTTAGAAGTCAGCTTGAAGAAGACCGAGGTGCTCCACCAGCTCGCAACTCATGCAGAGTATTGCCCTGCCTACATTCACACTAGTGAAATAGAACTAAAAGCAATTCACCAGTTCACTTATCTCCTCAGAATCCGATCTTGACAAAGAGATCAACAGAAGACTGGCCAAAGCAGCAACACCTTTGGTAAACTATACAAGAGAGTATGGAATGACAAACACCTGAAAATACTATGATCAGTATATACAAAGCTGTCATGCTGACTATTCTTTTGTATGGTTCAGAGTCCTAGGTCACTTACTGACATCACTGTCAACTTCAAGCATTTCCATTAGTATTTCATCTGTTCTATCCTTAGCATACACTAGACTGACTTTGTTGTCAATGTCAAAATGTTCAAACGAGTGGAAATTCTGATAAAGATCCAATTACACTAGGCAGGCTTCATGCCCAATATGAATGACTACTAATGGCTAAAATCATTATGCATAGCAAACTATATTCTGGACACTAAAATAGAGAGATACCTTAAAAGATATTTAAGGACTACTTAAAGTCCACCCTCAATGCCTGTTACATATACTCTAAATACTCTTCTCTAGTGACCAAGAGTATTGGAAACATTGGCTGTTCAACTTTTGAGGACACTCAAAGTGTCACATAGACAAAAAAAGAAAACATAGCCCCAGACAACAATCTAAATTTTATGTACAGCCACTTAGGCTGGACTTGCCTGCCACACATTACACCTTTTGGTCATCAATGAATTTTCAATAGACATATGCAGCCTTCCTAGATCTCCATATGCAAAGCAAAGCCATGGAGATGATCTGTTTTACATATAAAACAGCTTATCAACTGAGGCAATATACATATATACTTTTTATCAAACTTAGTAAAAGACCTGAAACTAGTCATTAAAAAGGAAAACAAATGTGGTATACAGAGTTAAAGACTGTAAATTAGGATGTAAGAAAAACAGATTTAGCAGCATGACCTGTAACTGCTAATTTGACAACTGACTAGGTCTACTTGAACTAAAAAAAACTGCCAACTTTAATTCACAAAATGCTAGAAAATTTGATTTTAGTTGAAATACTGGAAAAATGAGAATTTGTGCATGTACATATTTATTTTATAAAATTCAAAGAAATAAAAGATTCATGATTGTATTAAACAACTTTGTTGGATTTTTTATAATTAAGTCATCTTCTAAATTGTTTTCACTTATAAACCTCCCATTTTAATAGAATAAAGAAAAAAGATTTCTGTAAATTTTCTTTCCAAGATTTGTTTGGACATTTGAAGTCATTCTTTGTTTTGCAAAGATTCCAAAGTTTAGGTCGATCCATTCTACAGTTTTTTAGGCATATAATCCCAAGAGAAAGAAAACAATCTCCTTTTTACAAAGTAAGATGTTAAATAAAGCAATATCTAATATAACAACTAGTTCATTTCTAACAATACAAGACACACAGATAATAACATTCACTGCCTGTATTGTATTCATATTTTTAGGTAACTTTCTACAAAACAACACCAATTATCAATGTCATCTTTTTTTTTTTTTACTTACAGAAGAAAAAAAATGGCAATGTAGTTGGTTGGTTAATTTTATGGCATATCTACCCTTGTTGGTTATTTAATGCCAAATCCTGTTTATACATATATATCAAATATGATTTGTAAACACATTTTGTAAATAACATTTCTAAATGAGCCTGGGCACTTTATGTACACAATTAAATGGTTTCAAGCATTTCTATCTGACATGAATAAGTCTGTTTATTATTAATCATTTGTTTCTACACATTTAAATGTTTGGTTTGGTTTTATAGCATATCAACAATTGCAGGTTATTTAATGCCAAACCCAGTTTATACAAATATATTAGATATATATGATTTGTAAACACAAGTCAACAAAGTTAAATGCTTCCAAGTATTGCTATGTATTACTATCAATTCAATTAAACATCAGTCATTTGTTTATACACAGATAAATGTAAAAATAGTTCTATTTCAAACAATTCAATTTAGCATGAGTCCTTTGTTTGCACTCAGTTTAAATGTCAAACAGTTCTATTTGACTAATAGATAGGAACATATCAGGTGATACCACTCCAGACCAGAATGGACCTGGGAGCAATGGCAATGAAGGAGTACTCCACATTCCCCAAAGCTCCATGGCTGGAACCTTGCTTTAGTGTCATATCCAGGACATTTGTTGAGAGAGAGTCTTACTCGTCTACAGAGATGCAGTTGATGTATTCTACATCCCCAGCTGACTGGGCTGGGCAATATAGTTAGGATGTAACAAAAATTACATTTTATAAAAATAGCCAGCAATATACACATTTACCCTAAGTCTGAACATATTAGAAAAAAAAAATATCACAAGTTTTATCTTTCAACAGCTGTAAATGTAAATAGGGCAATTAATTCAAATCTCACTAGCCTAGTTCCACTTGAATATGAATTTGAAAAGTATGTAAAAATTAAATACATAACAATCCCAAAAATTCAGTATCATATTTTCTAAAACTGTTGTTGAGGAAAAAAACTAAATGGTAAAGTTTAAGTGAATTCTGTAATTGTAAAGTTCTAGATAGGGCAAATGAGAAAGAAAGAGAGAAAAAAAAAACTCAAATGATTTCTACTAAAAATGATAAAATTGTTAAAAATGAATAAGTAATAGTAAAAAAAACAACAGTGAAACTTCCGGATAAGCGTAGTCAACTTGAAACCCAAACAACATACTACCAAAGCCTCTGCTAAGACCAACAGTATATTAAATACAATAAAACAATCCTCCAGTGTATAAGACAAAGATCATTTTCTAGTAATGTAGTTTACATGTTGATTACTGCATACAGGTATGTTAGAAAACATGGAAAAGGATAAAAATCTGCTAGAAAAAGTTCAGATCGACAATCAAGTACCCTAATTACAAATTGAAAAAAGTAAATTTAACAACATTAGAAAGTAGAAAATTGTGTGTGGTTTTTCATTCAGTCAACTGTAATGTATATTTTTTTCTCACTAAAACAAATCATAGAAGCCTAAAATGTCATGAACATACTGTTGAAATAAAAAGACATAGATTGAATAACAGGAATTATTTTTAGCAATAAATTTGTAGGTCTGTGAAATAGTTTACCAAAGTATATGGTTCTCTCACCTAATGTAAATACTTTTAAGATGAATTATCAAAGTATTATAATACAACAAACAAGAATTTTTGAGATAAACTATATTTATATTTAGAAGACAAAAAAAAAATTATCAAATGAAGTTTGAACTTTATGTAATGATAAGGTTTTGAGCATTGTGAGAAGTCCTGGAATATACTATATGCAACATAACCTATCTTGTTATGGTGACCTACCTACATGATAATGAACTCTTCCTCCTTCATAAATAATAACCCTTTTAACTTTCAGAGAGACTTCCTCCCAGCAAAAGACAACTTCTCGTTATTACTTTGTGACTTTTGCTATACCTGTTATTCGTAAGACTTGTTTTTTTGTCTGAATTAGTTTATTTTTTGCAAAGTGACGGTTTTTGTTTGACTTGTTTAACTTTTTGTCAACTACTCGTCTTTTTTTGTCACTTGTGTTACGTCCAACTTTGTTGTTTACGTTGGACTTGTTTTTTGTAATTTTAATTTTATTTCAGGGGTTCTACAAATTTTTGTCATTTATCAGTGTCACTTTATTTTTCTACAAGCTTTTTTGTATTGATTGTGTCACTTTTGTTTTATAGTAGAACCCCCCCTCCATTCCTTGCTACAGGTGGAGGTCTATTTAAACCCTCCTGGCTGCTAAATTTACCGCAGCCATGGAGGGGAAAACAAATTCAAATACCCCAGACGACCCAACATCACAAGAGTCTCTAATAGGGGCAAATTGGCCTTCGCTGCCGATCCCCGCTGAAACACAGAACGAAACACAAGACAGCCCGATACCGCCGGCCCAAAAAAGCCCCACAGCCTGGAAGGGCCAGCAGAGAGGACCGGATGACTTCGAGAAAGACCAGGTGGGCAGATATGCCAAATATTTTAAAGGCAATGAGATACTGCCCATCCCGGAAATAGTTGAAAAGATTACTCCTAGAGTCCTCTCGCTGGTCGTTTCCGACCTAAAAACTAAAAGGCTTGTGGGGCTGAATAAAGAAACATTCGAAGAGCTGTTGAGGAAGGCAGGCATCCCATGCCAGTACTTCTGCAGAAAAAGTTTTACCACATGGGATGTCCTGCTTCCTAGTGAAGAACAGGCAGCCAAGGCAGCAGCGAACGACGTAATAACGAAGCACTTTAGGTTACAGCTGGAATATATAGGCACCCGTAGGCTCCGTGTCACGGTTTGCAATGTCCCGGCCATCATCCCTGGGGAGGTTTTGGCGGCCTACTTAAGTGCCTTTGGCCAAGTAGAAGAATATAACCTCCTCAGATCCCCGGCCGGGACAGCCAATGGGGATTATGCCTTCCGGCTGTGCCTGACAAGGGATGGCTTTAAAGCCATCCCTGAGACATTAGTAAGCGGGGATCGGCAGATGATGGTGGTGGTGGAAGGAAGACGCCCCAGGTGCTGGGGGTGTAAACAAATTGGCCATATCGCCAAGTTTTGCCCACAGCGACCTGAAAACAAAGAAAAAGCGGCACTCACAGCAATAACAACAACAACAACAAAAGACATAGCAGCTGCCACCACCACCACCATCAACAAGGAAGTGAAGGCCCAGGGCCCGGGTCAAGTCCAGCCCAAATTAAACAACCAGGAGGGCTGGACTGAGGTGACCCAAAAGAGGAGGGGATCCCCTAAAAAAAGGGGAAAAAAAGTCCATCCTCATCCTCTCCTCAAAAACAAATAAAGGCAGCAGCAGCAGCAACACCAGAACCACCAGCAACTCCGACACCGGCACCAGTAACACCAATTCCAGCAACTCAGAAACCAGCAGCATCACCGACAACATCAACAGCCACCCCAAAGACACCAGCCGCAGCACTACCTCCAGTGTCTCCAAAAAAGAACAAAAAGAAAAACAAACACCAAATAGAAGACATGGAAACTAGTGTGAACTTAAAGAGGAGAAGGGACAGTGGGGAAGGGGCCGCCAAAAAAATATGCCCTGAGCAACCCAAGGCAGGCCCTTCCACTCAGTTACAAAAGCAGCAACCTCCTCCACCTCCTCCTCCACCTTTCCCCCCTCAAATATTACAACCTACACAAACCCCTCACCAAATTGTCACCCTCTAACCCCAGCAAGAACAATTCTTCAAAAAATACCGCCGCCCCTATCAAATTCCTCTCCAAGGTCACAATCAGCTGACCGGTCCCAGCCCCTGAATCTGACCAGAATGCCATCCCTTCCGTCACTTAGCCCATCTGCCATATCAACGCAGGAACTATTCCCAGCCAGACAAAGACATGACCCTCCTGCCAGTAAAAAAAAACAAATCGGCAGGAGGGTGAAGATGAACTAAGCATACAACAGATCCAGCAGGCAGTGGCTTTGTGCTCAGTAGAGCTGGAAGCAGTCGGTGACTTCCAGCTACAAAAGGCACTAAAGCCGCTGCTGAGTCTGGATAAAGAACTTAAACGTTTCAAACCCCGCAAACTTCAGGAGTGCAGCCATGGTGACCACTTTTGTCCGGTCAGCTGGCGACCGTACCAAGGGCGTATGGAAGTTCTTGAGTACAGTCTGTCAGACTGATATGGGCATAAAGCTGGCGGAATTGGAGCACTCCTCCCTAAAAAAATGCATACCATACTGTTCGGGTAGGGTCCCTATTTTGGTTCACCCGTCTCTTTATAGGTCCCTTAAGCTGAGGTTTCCAATAGAAGTCGGCAGAATCACCAGGGACAACCGGGTTACAAGTGAATTCGGCACCGGTTCCCTGCGTCAGGCTGTCGGCATCCTCACACCCAAGGATTTCCGGCCCATAGTCAACACTGAGTAAGGTAAGTTCGATTGATGGCTTTAAACCTTGCCAGTTTGAATGTGAGGGGACTGAGGGATTCAAGCAAGTGTGCACGCTTGCTTGGTGAACTCAAGAACCTCTGTGTAGATGTTGCTGCAGTGCAAGAGACCCACTTCACTTGCGATGCTGACTGTCGGGTGCTGGAAAATGACTAACGTTTTCTCAGCATACGGCAGCTAGTTGGACGCAGCCTTGATGCTGATGTTGACGTTGTTTTTGCAGGTGACGGGGGCCGGCTGGTTGTGGCCGATGTTGCCGTGAAAAGTTTCAAGTTTCGTCTGGTTGCGGTTTATGCATCCAATATCGCTGCGGAGAGGGTTTCCTTTTTTCGTCGGTTGGCGCGGTTCCTGGACGATACGAAGCGGCTAGTCTTAATGGGTGATTGGAATGCGATCCTTGATCCCAAGATAGATAAGGTCAGTCGGGGAGCTAGTCGTGCGGGAAGGTGTGAGAGCAGCCTTGTCGGCTTCGTGACTCGTCACGGCCTCGTCGACAGGTTTCATCTTGATCACCCAGGGCGGGAGATGTGGACGTGGCTAGATAGCTCGCCCTCTGCCAAAGTAGGTTCCTACTTGAACAGAGTGTTAGTTAGACGAGCTGACATTGATTTCGTTAGTTGTCCCACGTTCCACCTGATAGCATGGACTGACCATAAGCTTGTTAGGGTCAGTCTGCAGTTAGCCAATAGGCCTAGTCTAGCTGGCTACTGGAAGTTCAATACCTCCTTACTGGAGATACAGGACTTCCGGGACCGGCTAGAATCCCTAATTCAGCGGGCGTTTGTGGGGGCGGTTACCGGGAATAGGTGGTGGGTTTCTCTCAAATATAGGATTAGAGACTTCGCCACCAAATACGGTCAACAGCTCAACCAAGATAAGGCCAAGGAGGCGAAGTCTATAGACAATAAACTTTCCCGGGCGGCGGCTGGGGGGGGCCTCCCTAGGTGTAGAACTAGCTAGGAGGGACCTTGAGCGTGAGAGTAGCGAGCGCTACAAGGGATAGTAGTTAGATCTAGGTTAAATAGAGTTCTCTACGAAGCTGTGAAATCGAACGCAACTGCGCATGAAGAAGAAGTGCGAAGGTTCCCCGATCGGTACATCGCGTCTGTCAAGACCGCGGATGGGCGACTTTCGGGATCGCTTTGCCCGCTGCCCTGATCTCCTGATCCGGGAGTTTCGTAGCTATCTTGCCAACTTCTCCCGCCTTGGGGTGGCTGAAGCGGCTAGCTGCGAGGGTGTGGTTACTGAATGCGAAGTCTGTGATGCGTTGAAGCAGGTCGGCCTCAACAAGTCGCCGGGACTAGATGGTTTGCCCTGCGAAGTGTACTTGAGGATGTCGCACATGTTTGTCCATATTCTGACGGATGTGTTCAACCATTGGTTCGCCCAGGGAGCCATCCCTGGTTGCGTTACCAAGGGCGTGATCACATTGCTGAAGAAAGGTGGCAGGCATGTTGGGGAGGGTTTAGATGACTACAGGCCCATAACTCTGCTTAACACAGAGTTAAAGATTTTGGCCTAGGTCTTAGCGAATCGTTTACAGCTTGTCATCAGTGATCTGATCGGCCCTGAACAGAGGGGATAGAAGACGACACAGAAGCCGCGCTGATCAGTTTAGATCAGTCCAAGGCCTTCGATAGGGTTGACCATCGGTTCTTGGCGTCTGTTTTGGAGACTGCCTGATTCAAACCGGAGTTCTGCAGATGGATTAGCATGATGTACCATAACCCTCAGGCAGTGGTGCAGGTGAACGGAAGGCGTTTGAGGGTATTCGCGATCGAGCGTTCGGTCCAGCAGGGCTGCCCCCTGTCTCCTCTTCTCTATGTCCTCGCGTTGGAGCCCCTCCTGCGCAGGCTTAGGGATGAGAGGACAAGTCCGTCCCTACGCGGTGTCCCCTTTGCTGGCCCTCTTTCGGCAAGAGTTTCCGCGTTCGCTGATGACATCACAGTCTTTGTATCCCGTCGTCTGGATATAAAGGCTGTGAAAGAGGCGGTTGTCGAGTACGAGTGGATCGCAGGAGCCAAGGTCAATTTTGACAAAAGCGAAGTTCTGCGGCTCGGTGTTTGGAGGGGTAGCAATACTCTTCCAGGGCCCTTCCACTGGAGTGATGGACCCATCCGCATCCTCGGGGTGTGGTTCGGGCCCAACCTCCAACTGGAGTGAAATTGGTCGGAAGTACAAGCTAAGGTGAATGCTCAGGTGGGAATCTGGCTTTCAAGGAGGTTGTCCTTAAAGGGCAGAGTGGAGGCGTGCGCCGCGTACGTCCTCCCTCTGATCCTTTACCAATTGGCGGTACCTCCTCTGCCTAAGGCACGTCGGTTGGCACTGCAACAATCCCTCTCCAGATTGCTCTGGGGAGGTGCAAGGCCAATGGTCCGTAGGCAGGTCTGTATCCAACGTACACGCAACGGGGGTCTGGGTATGCCTGATCTGGAGAGCCACTGGCTTGCTGAAAGACTTGCATACCTCGGCCGGTCCTTGACGGGGGACTCAGTGTGGAGACGAAAGGCGAGTCGGACTTTTCCTCGCCTCCAATCAGACCCAAAGGCCGAAGGTCAACATAGGTCTTTGGGCGAAGCACTGTTTGTCCGCAAGTGCCGAAAGGCCCTTCGTAACCTTCTTAGGTCCAGTGACCTTTCACGGCCTCAGAAAGAGCTATATCGGGAGTTAGTGGTGGGTTCCGCTTCTGATCCTCTTAGCGAGCGGCGAGGCTGGACGGCGGAGGAGATCCGCTCTCACTGGAATTGGGCGCCAGGATCGAGCTTCTTAAACAACTCTGAGTTCTCGCTCACCTGGCGACTTGTATGGAATGCGTTACCCCTTCTCGGCTTGAACTACAAAGCGGGCCTGGCAGACATGCCTGATTGTCCTCGCTGCGGCAGTGGATTAGAAGAAACGGCTGAGCACGCCTTCTACTACTGCGAGCAAGTTCGCCCGTTTTGGGATCATGTCGGGGAGTGGACGGCTCGCATCGAACCCAAGCAGCTCATGCTGCTCGACGTTGGTTACGTCGTGGACAACGTTCTTCCTCCGTTTCAGGGTGAGAAGCGTGTGGTGTTTCTCGCGATCCTAGCTATAGCTCGAATGGTGATTTGGATCACGCGAAAGAAGGGATTGTATGACGATGCAAACTTTTCTCATCGCGATCTGGTTTTGTATTTTCGGCATCAGCTGAGGGTCAAAATCAGATGCGATAGAAAACGCTTGGATCGCATAACATTCAACAGAAGGTGGGTGAATGCAGCGAGCCTGGTCGTAAGAAAGGGGGCAACGTTGGAGTCATCCTTCCCTCCTCTGCCTGCCCATGGCGTCTACGGTACGGGTCCTTCGGGACCCCACCCCCGGTAAGTAGGCAATGTTTTCCCCTTGTAACCTAGTTAGCAGTATGTTGTCAGTCATTGTCCCTGTCATCTAGTTGTTAGTTCTCAAGATCTTCCCCACCCCTATTATTTTTGTACCTCAACCCGTATCCCAGTCCCCTTTTTCTGAAGATCTTGAACATTCATATGTATAAAAACCATATTACCTGCTTGTATCGACCCATACCACACCCAACCCTTTATTTCTTTTACCCCAATAGACTAGGATCCCTGTCCCACCTAGGGCAGGTCCGGCTTGTTTCCGGTTCTTTCGCCCCGGAAAACAGTCGGCCTCCAATTTTATAGACGGGGGGGATGGGAGGGCAACCAAACGGGGGATTTTTCTTTGTTTTTTGCTTTTGTACATATTTCGGGGTTTTTTCTCCCATCCCCATCATATGAATTCACTTGTAAAAAAAAAATCACAATTTGTAAATAAAATTATGCATCACTTCCGGGGTTTTAAGTAGGTCCTTCTTCATAGAGCAAATGTGGTATTTTGGTGGTAGCAGCGCGTATGGCGATGAATGAATGGTTATATATTGTATTGTTGAATGGGTCGGCGATTGTGGCTAGCTAGGTTCCCCTTAGAAATTTTAGTTGAAATAAAGACCACTCCTTTCTCCTCCCCCCCAAAACTCCAAGGCCTTGTGCCTTCATTATTGTATGATAATGAAATAAAGAGACTTCTTCCCAGCAGTTGAACCAGACAGTTTTCGGATGGACACCTCTACATGCTGTACTAACACTCTTATTTTGTATAGATGTTCTGTTTATTCAATACACTTGTTCCATCTACTTTCTCTTCTTCCGTGTCTTCTTTCTGGCCCCTGACAGGACACAATAGTTTGATAACATTCATTTATCAAAATAAAAATTAAAAAGTGTGCACACCTCATCGAAAATGATGTTAAATACAATAGAAACACAATTTCCACATAAAAGAAACTAAAAGACAATTCTCCACTTCACTAAATGTTTTTAATTCTTGAGTTTAGTCAAAAATAGATTTCTACACAGTTTTTGGTATTTTAACAATAAAACAATCAGTCACTCATACTTAGAAGACTTTCTTCCTCTTTTCTGCAAGCCAATTTGATGTAAAGTTCCTTTCAGATAACAGTCATACTATGTCCAAAATTTTAGAGCAGGTAGTATGGACTTGTTGAAGCCTTGTAGGAAATAATAATCTGACCAACTTTGCAAAATATCAGCTGAGAAAAAAATGTGAATAGAAAAATAAGCTGCAAGAATAATAAAGTGAAACACTTTCTCAGATCCATCACCAAACCAATACAACTTTTTATGCCAATTAAACTACAAAAAAAAAAAAAAAAAAAAAAAGAGGGAGAGGTGAATGTATTCTGTTACAAGTATCTGCCACCTTACATATCTAATGACAGATGACCTGCTGCCAACACATTGAACATTGGTTGGTCACTCATGTCTACTTCCTGTTTGTCTCAAATCCTTCACCACTTCCCTTTTAAAGGAAGTACATTTTACAGCAATGGACAATATTCAGAAGTGAGCCAACAGCAAAAGTAATGAAGTCTCAATCAATGAACCATTAAAGCTGTAAATTAACTAACTTATAACTTTCTTAAATAATTTCTGTATCATATTATCTTATGCATTTAGAAATTTATTATTGTTTAATCTACACTAAACTATATCCAGATTTATAATATCATCTTGTGCCCATTTTACTTTTTCCCCAAAATCAATTGACAATAAACCAGTTTGCAATATGATTAACAAGATAGAAAAGGAACTAAAATTAGGAATATAACAAGAATAACAACATGCTTTTACTTTTTAATAGACAATTTTTAAAATCTATATATAACATAATTTATATGAAATTATTCATGTAAATAAAAATCTATTTAACAATCCTAGATAAATTAAAATAATTATTCTTTAACGAGACACTTTTATCGATAATCTTTAAACTTTATGAAGTTAGAAGGAAAAAAACACTAAAATTAGGATAATTACAATATTTGGTTTAAATAATCATTTCACATTTTTGAAGTCAAGTTTCCACAGTACAAGAAGAAATAAAATGCTGCATTAAAAATAAAAACCTAAATAGGAGGTTCTAATTTCTATTTTAAATTCATTATTTTTATATTTAACAAGATTAACAAGCCCTGATAGTGGGACAATTTTTTAAAGTCATTCATCAAAATATCATGAATATTTTGAGAACATTTAGCATCAAAAACAAATCCCAAAAAATGAAATTTACAAGCTGAAAACTTGATCTTCAAGTAGGATTTTAAGCTATAAGGTTAAAAAAGAAGTTCCAAACTTTGTTTACTGGTTAGGATATTTTCAGCTAGATGTTTATTTTATATAGTTAAGCAAAAAAGTTTGGTTAAACTAACCTGATGAACGCAAAAAGAGGGTCTAGTTCAGCATTACACTGAAAATAGAACCCCTGTTAAAACCTTTAAAACTTTGGGAATTTTTCAAAAACTAATGTTAAAAATGTGATCCAGTGTCTCATTAGAAATTAAAGAAATCCTAGCTATGCTATCCTTGAGTTATACAATAACAGGCAAAAATGGTATTTGGTAAATTATAGTAAGATGATATTGTCCAAAAGTCTAATTCTATTCCAGACAAATATTATCATTAAATTATATTCAATATATATATATATATATATAATTTGATATAACAATTTCATATAACCTCATGGCTAAAATAATTAGGTAAGAATATTAAAACAATTCCAGCTCATCTTCTAACTAAAATATAAAAATACTAAATACTACCAATTGGAATTTGTCAAAAAGTTATAAATTAGTCATTTCTGTGAATTTTAATTAGCATTGATTTCTTATTTCAATATCAAAATAATAGATATACGTAAAATCATCTGCAAAGCTATATACAATTTCAGATAAAGTTTATGATAATTTCCAATTATTTACTACTACCAATTATACACCCCTGGGCAAAAATATAAGATCACCTTCAAAAATGAAGAAAAAAGATATTGTTTACAATTCTTAAATTATGAAACTCAGATATATGAAAGATAAGATTAAGAAATATTTGAAATATAAAATAAGAAATTTCAATTCAGTTTTCATATGTTTATTAGACTTTATGCTAAATATTAAAATTTATTCTAGACATGAATATAAGAACACTAATAAAAACTAAAGAAAAAAAAATTTAATTTGATTGAAAAATTTATCATATATAGTCTATGTAATATAAAAGCTATTAAAACTGTAATTCTTAAAAAATAAAAACATAAATGGCTAAAGAAACTAAATTATCTGAATTTGAGAAAGGCGAGATTACAAGTCTGAAAAGAATCAGAAAATTTCAGAGAAATTTCAAAGGCCTTAGGATGCAGTAAAACTTATCTGCAATTACTTGAAAAGTTCAAATAAGTATGGAACAAGAAAATCAACTGGCAGACCAGAAAAATTATCACCACAATTCAAGAGAAGAATTTATCACAGAGTAAAAAAGAAAACTTTGTCAAGATCTAAAATTTTGAAATCTTTAGTGGATGCTCCTTGCAGTACTACAACAATTAGAAGGCATTTAAACAAGGAAAAAATTAAGCAGAAGAAAAGAATTCATCATCCAACATTAACTATGAAGCACAAAGAGAAATGACTGGAATATGCTTGTCAATATCAAACCATGAATGCTAAAGAATGGTGAAAAGTTGTTTTCTTGGACAAAAAGAAATTCAATTTAGACTGTCTAGATGGCTTTCAGAAGTACTGGCATGCAAAAAGTTTTCCAGAAACAACAAGGCATAGTGGAAGAGGATCTCTTATGATCAGGAAGGCATTCTCATCTTCAGGAAAACTTAAACTACAATTTGTCTGTGGTTGACAAAAAGCAGCAGATTATGTGAAGATGCTTAATGATTTATCTCTCATACAAGAAAGGCATTGTCTATGTGGAGAAGAATGGATTTTTTAGCAAGATAATACTACTATCCACAATACATCAATAACAAAGAAGTACTTGCTTGAACAAAAATTAAGACTTCTTGATCATCCAGCATGTTCTCCAGATTTCAATCTTATAGAAAATTTGTGGGGATTGATTGTTGCAAAAGTTTATGAAGGAGGTCAACAGTACTCAGCAATTTCTGAACTCAAGAACGCAATCTTAGACTCATGGGAAAAAATACCTTCAGTTCAACTTCAGGAACTAGTTGATAGCATGCCTAGCCAAATTTTTGAGGTTATCAAAACTAACAGATTCAATAAATATTCAGTAAAAAATTTTCCTTTATATTCTATAGTTCTGCTCATTGGTCTTATATTTATGTCAAAACAAAATTTTAAAATTAAGCATATATGCTAATATACATATAAAAAATTAACTGAAATTTCTTCATATTTCTAATTTAATTATCTTTTTCATGATTTAAAAATTGCAAATAATATCTTTTTCTTCATTTTTGAGGGTGGTCTTATATTTTTGTCTAAGAGTGTATGTGTATTTTTAAGCCTAAAAGTTCAGTTTTCTTATCTGAAATGTATTTTTAATATGCAAAAATGTTATTAACAAAACAATCAAAAAACTTATCAGTCCACCACATCATCTCCAACCATTGTCATTTGAGTTCCAAGTTATGAAGAAAAAAAAAATGTAGAAACAATCGTTTCATGAAGATTAAAGAAAAAAATATACACCAAACTATGACGTTAATAAAACTGTATAATTTCCCATGTACCAACAAAATTAAGATAGTATACAAAAATTCAAAACAGTCAAAGGAGCAAAGAAAATGTTTATTCAATTTCAAGAATAACTCAACCCTTCCCTTATCTGGTACTATTTTTAAGTCTTCACTCAAAACAGATACTGAGATTATATTATCCAGTAATTCTTTACTTTTGTTTACCAATTTCTGAGTCCGTGATTGAACTACCTTAATACAGATTGACCATAACGCTTCTCATTCAAAACTGAACATTATTAAAGTTATTATACATAGGTACATCAATAAGTTTCCAGCCTAAATGATAAAAAAATATTGATTTTATACCAGTGGGGAATAATATAGATTGATCATTACACAGATAAAATTTCAGTTTATAACAAAATACATCAAGGTATAAACTCTGATCTATACTTGTTCTACAGAACTTGGTGAAAAGGCTAATATTCATAAATTTATAAAAAAAAAAAAAAAACTAATAAAAAAAATTGTGTTTGGTTTATCAATAAAAATAAAAAAAGAAAAGAATGTTATTTTTTCACTATTAATGTTATTGTTTAATTTTCTGCTATCTTTAAGGCAACCTACATTTTTCCAGAACTTTCTTAAAGTTTTGCTGGAGATGCATTTTGCAGTTTTTCAGGATATCAACGTTTTTCATTTAAAGAATTCTGTCGAGGCAAGAATTGCAAAAAACATTAATGCAGGTACATGATGGATAAGTGAAAACTTTCCAATTGAATCAATTATTCCAGATGACCACCGAAACATATTATCCCCTTTCTTTCAACTGATTCTGGATGTTTTTCATCATCAAGTGTTTCCTACAATTGGTCAAACCAAGAGCAATACTTATCCACTAAATTTGGTTCTCTAGAAAAAAATAAAAATAAAAAATCCCACCCACACATAATAAAGATTC
Source organism: Sepioteuthis lessoniana (assembly GCA_963585895.1). Classification (NCBI taxonomy): domain Eukaryota; kingdom Metazoa; phylum Mollusca; class Cephalopoda; order Myopsida; family Loliginidae; genus Sepioteuthis; species Sepioteuthis lessoniana. The sequence goes on along the minus strand of OY757910.1, from coordinate 2,767,732 downwards.
CCTTAGAGTATAAACTAGTTTGGATGAAGACCAATCTAACTTGGTATAATTAGTGGTGGTTCATTTCACATTGGAAAATATCCACTTTTCATCACTTGTCAATTTGTTTAAAAAAATTAAACAATATTTTCATAACATTTAATTTAAAAAATTCTGGAACCTGAGCAAACAGTTACTTCATTTGAATAATGCATTAAAATAGAAGATAATTTCATTGGCCAAAAAAAGTTAACTATTTTGTTGCAATGATACATATCCTCATGTTGTGTATTCTCCATATTTGTCACTTATTTCATTCTATCCAATACTTCTTGTCTGGTTAGTAGTTCTTTTTGTTTGAGATATTCAAAAATCCATAATTTACATTTAATTATTTTATTTAAAAAAAATAAAAAATAAAATTCAGTACAAAAGTTACTTGATCTGTACCAGTTGCAGTATGGATTTCTGTTCATTTTTTATTTAATGGCATATCAACTATCACAGGTTACTTAATGTCAAAGGTATTCTTGTAGAGGAACACCAGTGATACTATTTAACCTATTGTTCGGGGGAGGGGGAAATAAAGGGTTTCATACCTTTTCCAAGGGGCATTTTTCTGTAAGTGAATGTAATATAGTATGACTGGAGTTGAAACTCATTTACTTTGAAGCCACAGTCCAGTATGTTAGCCACTATGCCACAGGGGCATTTCACAATGAAAAAAAATCTAGTATCATAAGATAATTTATCAACGCTGGATTTCTGCTTAAACTGAATTTATGATATGTATATAATATTCAACAATTCTTTTCTCCTTGAGAAAATTGAGTCAATATCAGAAACATAATGACACACTAACATCTTCATGAGTTATCTGCTTTCAAGTATCAGTTCCTCTTGCTGTAAAAAAAAAGATTAGTTTGTTTTTTTTTTGTTTTGTTTTAATGAATTATAAAATATGTTAATGATATATTCTAGCTATTTTTAAATCTAGAAAAAGTATTTTAAAAACTTATGCTTTGTTTGTGAGGAGGTTTCAGAAAATATATATGTTAAATTTCACAGAAAAAAATGTTTTCATCATGACAATATATCAAGATGAAAAAAAACTTCAAAATTTACAAAACAATATAACCTATGAATGCAATGAAATAAAAACAAAACAAAAAAACAATTACTTATGATGTTACAATACAAAAAAAAAAAAAAAAAAAAAAAAAAAAAAAAAAAAAAAATCAAACAACCACCTCCAAAATCAATATAAGCTATAACACAAAATGTTCCCCAAGTCATAAAATATAATTAAGCATTTTTGTGTCCAACTCATGGAAGAAAAAAAGTTAAATCATCTCCACACTGCTATTTCAATAAGTAAAAAACAAACTATCAAGCTACTAACTTCCATCACTTTTCAACCTTTGAGGACAAACATTATCCACAGTGTATATTCCCATGTTATCATTTTTTTTTAGTCAGCCTCAAAACAAATTAATTGCTCTAACATAAAGGGAAAAAGGAGAGGAGTAATAATTTTGATATACAAAAATTAATGCTAGCAAATTGTAACCCCCAACAAAGAAGTACTAGTGTTAGCTTATAAATTTTATTTCACAGAGAATTTCCTTTTTTACAGAAGATAAAGTTTTTATAAAGTAAATTACATACATCAGTTTCAGATCACCAATGAGTCTATTCAAACTATTTAATGAAGGATTAATATTACAAAAAAAAAGCAAATAAATATATAACATTTAAGTTTGGTACAATGTTGAATTATTACATCACTAAATATTTGAAATTTTTACTAATTAGAAAATTTCTATAAATCAATTTTTTAAATATTAATATTTAGCTCGAAAAAGAATTAAAACAAAAACAAAAGAAACCAAAAAAAAAATTCATTAAATGGTAAACTTGCATTTTTTTGTGAATTGAATTACCACGACTAAAAAATCCGGCAAATACTTGTGTACAACATACAGAAACATTGAACAGCTGTTTCAACCTTATTAGATCTCAGCAGCATCGTATACCATGATCTCTCCCCCAGGAAATCTAACCAGTGCCGGATTTTCTGGTCGTGGTAATTCAAGTCACAATATAATTCCTCTACTTAAAAAAATTGCATTTTCTTTTAATTCTGTCTACACTAGAAATTATTTTTGAAACCATAAAAACAAATTAAATTTAAAGTCCAACAAATGAACATTTTTATATTTATAGTTATCGTCCATGAAAAATTCATTGCTAATGACATTACTATATGGTACATTGTAAATAATTTTATATTTATAAATGATTTTGTTATAGAAATTTGTTATAGAAATTCATTAAAATTGGTTTAACTATAGAAAAGTATTGAAAATAAAGTAAGTGATTAAATAGTCAGGAATTAAGATATACAATCACTGATCTCTGGGTTTGGTTTCTTTGTTTAATGGCATATCAATCTTCATGGGTTATTTAATGCCAAAGTCATCCTTGAAGAAGAATAGTGGGACTATTTGACCCATAGCTAGGGGGATAAGGGCATTAGTCTAAAAGTGAATGTAATAGCAGGACTAAAGTTCAAACTCACTACAATGTCACAACACCAATGAGAATTCCCTACAATCTCTTAGTAAAAAAAAAATTATCTTTATTAGACAAATACAACTTGCATTTCATATACATGGATTATTTCCTGAATAGGTGATATCCATATATTGTCAGAAAATGAAATTATACAGTGTTACCTATGAGCAATTAAATTATACAGTTACCTACAAGCAATGAAATTATACATAGTTACCCATGAGGAACAGAATTATACAATGCTACCCACAAGTAATATTTATAACACTCAAGCAGCATCTAAGATATATTTCTTAGGATTCCAGACATTCATTCTTAAAGCAGATTTCAGGTTTCTTCTAAAGAAGATTATCAAATAACTAGTAACAATATAAAATATACTCAGTAGTTTAAAAAGCATGAAAAATCCTTAAAGTTTAATACAAATTATAAGTTTAGAAGAAGAACTTACTTCAGCAGGTTATAGGAAATGGTTAACTAATTATTCAATATAACCAAAATATACATAATTGGAAATTGAAATTATCTATAATTGAACCATTCCTTTGTGGAGTAGGAGGAGACAATAAAATCAGTTTAATATTATTTAATATTACTTGAAAAAAATGAAGATTAAAATAAGATTTTAACTCTTTCATATATACCTGTTTAAAAAAAAAAAAAAAAAAAAAAAGTGAAATTTTGTTATCACTCAAGTCATAAGAATCTATTAAAATTTTATCCTTGGCTACAGATTTTTCTTTAATTTCATTCACAAAGAGATAAAAACAGATGGTTTGGCTTGGTTTCTTTGTTTAATGACAAACCAAACTTTGTGGGTTATTTAATGTCAAAGCTATTCTTGTAGAAGCTGGGGGGATAAGGGGGTTCATACCTTTTCCAAGGGGCATTAGTCTGAAAGTGAATGTAATAGTACAATTGGAGTTTGAACTTGTTTACTTCAAGGCCACAGCCCAGTACATTAACCATTATGCCACAGTGATCCCACCCCCCAAGAACAGATGGTTAAAAAACAAAAAAAAAAACCCCAAATTATCAACCCTTGGAGTTTAATAAAATTTACCCAAAACTCAAAATAGGAATTATATGCAACTAGTTTTAGTGGTATTTCAACATTGAATTATAATACCTAAAACAGGAAAACACAAAAAGAAATGTTTAAAACTGAACATCTATTTCCAATCATTGACACAAAATTAGTTACAAGACTTTTAGAGCAGAGACCAAATCAAAATAGTGAAATCTAAGGTTTCATTTGTGCCATACTCACAGAAAAACATGACATATTAAGCATTCTAGCAGTTTTGTCTAATAAAAACAGAACATGCATTATTTTTATATAAAGAATAGCAGGAGATGATGAAACATCCAGAGTAGATTTCATCAAAATGTCAGAAAGCCATAAGCATTAAAACAAGACTACAGGTCTCATTTTTTTAAAAATAAAATTCATTTTCTTTATTCCCATTGCTATAATAATTCTTGCTTTTATGCCATCCCTCAATGTTAAAAGGACCAATATATATCATAGCAGTAAAATTAAAACAGCAAATAAAATATAAGAGGTGCTGCTTAAACAAGTTAGTCTAATTTATTTAATATCATATCAGGAAATTCACATTTATCTTAACAGAGTTGATGTCTTTAATAGAATCATATGTGTTGCTTGACATTGAACTTACGCCTGACTTGTAGTCACCTTATATCTTTTTTACATACAGTAAAACAAAATCCATTGATATGCCTGCTCAAAACATAACTTTATAAACAGATGATTTTTTAAAAATTATTATTTCAATGAAATACAGTGTTGTTTGCATGGTTATCAGGTTTTAAATGGAAGACAAAAGACAGTGTACTACCATGCTTTGAACTAGCATCATGACAGTTGCTAATTGATAATATATCCAGGTATGGCAAATTTGCAGTTTATCTTAAGAAAGCTTTTATAATATGACTGTCTTGACAAAGCAAAGTTTTTCTAATCTAAATTTAAAGATACCATAATGCTAAGGCAAAAGAATTAGTAACAATCAAAGTTGCAGATTACAATGTTTTATAGTACTGAATTGTCTTGTAGACAATTTGGAAGATAGTTCAACATAAGCCATGCATTAATCAATGATCTGGAACAAAAGCACATGACAAGAGGCAATGTAAAAGATAGATCAAGAACTAGAAGAGCAAGAAAAATTAATGCTTGTGAAGACGGGTTGCTTCTGAGATTTGCCAGAAAAAAACCCAATTAAACAAATGGCTTTCTTGATACCAACTCCAGAATATGTCTCAGAACTGTTAAAAAAATTAATCTTCCAATGGTCTTGTCTCATAGCATCTTATCCAATGGTCATCTCTCACTCCAATACATATGCAGCAACATTTCAAGTGGTGTAGTGGCAGAACTGGTTGGAACAACTGCTTCTGGAAGAAGGTGCAGCACTGATTTCTATTGTGTGTGACTGATGATAGAGCACACACTTGGTTGGTTGGCTGGGTTTTATGGCATATCAACCTTTGTAGGTTATTTAATACCAAATCCATTTTTATACAAATAATCAGTTCTATTTCAAACAATTCAGTTTAGCATGAATACACAGTTTAATTGTCAAAAACATTTCTATTTCAAGCTATTCAGTTTAGTCAAACAATTCAGCTTAGTATAAGTATAATCTTTGTCCACACAGTTAAATGTCAAAACAGTTCTATTTCAAACAATTCAGTTTAGCATAAGTACAGTTTCAATGTCAAAAACAGTTCTCTTTCATAAAATTCAGTTTTGCATAAGTATGCAATTTAGTTCTATTTGACCCATACATAGGGCCCTATTAGGTGATACCACTCTGGGCCAGAGTGGACCTGAAAGCAATGGCAATGAAGGGGTACTCTGCATTCCCCAAATCTCCAGGATTACTGGAACCTCACCATCATATTGTTTAGTGTCATATCCAGGACACTCGTTGGGGAAGTCTTACCCCTTTGCAGAGAAGCAGTCAGTGTATTCTACAGCCCCGCCCAACTGGCCAAGCACACTTTTGGTATGCTAAGATAACTGCTTATCATCTTAACATGCAGGAAGATGTTCCATTTGGTAGTGGCTCAGTTATGCCCTGGGGTAGATGCTTTTATGACCAGAAACTTGATTTTATGATACTGCAAGGTAATTTCAATGGCCAAAGATATCAGGAGCAAGTCCTTAAGAGAATTGTCATATCTCATTTTCATGATTATTCACTAAAATCACATCTTAGCTGGGTGACAATTCTGTTAGAGAATATCTGCAGCATAAAGTGGGAACTAGTGTTCCTATTGTTCAAGCACTTGTAGAACTTGCACAGGTACACTACAAAAAAAATGGTGTAAAAATTCCCCAGATGAAAATTATAGCATGAGGAGGTTGGTGTTTAATAGCATATCAATCCTTGTGTGTTATTTAATGTTATATATATATATATAAATATAAATATATATATATATATATATATATATATATATATATATATATATATATATAAGTAAAGTTGGCAACTGTAGTCGAGGGCGACCAGAAGGCTCCCTTTTCAATAGCTACTACACCGAGGTGTACGGGAGGACGCTACTCCTTCCCCTAGATTGCTCCACTTTACCCTTGATGCGTACCTTATAATGCTGAGTGTTAGGCAAGGACATATCAAGTTCCATTTTTTAAGTCTTTGGTATGACTCGACCTGGGATTGAACCCCGGTCTCCCAGACCATTGGCGAACACTCTACCCACTAGGCCAATGAGCCTATATATATATATATATATATATATATATATATATATATATATATATATGGTAAATGAATAGTTTGTAGGTAAATATTTTTGTTTTTAAACAAATAGTTAGAGCACAAGTCAAAGGTTAGTAGACAAATTTTGAGTCATGGGCATTTGTTATATATATATCTTTATATATCTGCTTGATTGAGATTTGCAATTATATTGCCAGTTTCAGGATTCATATTTTCTATCTTAAGGATCTATTTAGGGGTTTCCTTGGGAATTGTTTGGTTTGGTTTGGTTTGGTTTCTTTGTTTAATGGCATATCAACTTTTGTAGGTTATTTAATGCCAAAGCCACTCTTCTAGAAGAACAGTAGTGGTACTATTTAACCCATAGCTGGGGGGATAAGTGGGTTCATACCTTTCCCAAGAGTATTTGTCCAAAAGTGAACATAATAGCGTGATTGGAGTTCGAACTCGCTTACTACAATCCCGCAATCCATCACTTTAACCATTACACCACAAGGACATCCCCACCCCTTGGGAATTGTATTGGTTTTGTTTGTATGATCTTGTTAAATAATATTCTTAAATTTTACTTTTGACATTGAGAAGTCTCCAGACTGAGGTGAGAGGTTTGATATTTTCAGTCATTTTTGTTCAGTGGTTGGTTGGACATGATTTATTTTGAATTGGTGGGAAGGTTTGAGTTTGGCTGAGGTAGTTGGAAAATGTTTTACTTTTTGTTTGCTTTGGTGATTGGTTTTAAATTTATGATAAGAGTCTTTCCAGAGAATTGGAGGGTAGATGAATACTCTGTGTGATCTTCCCTATACTTGTTTCAATTAGAGATTTGAATTATTCTGTAGATATTTTTTTGGCAGTGATGAGCATTTGTTGTGGGTTCTTGTTGGTGGGTTGATTGTGTTTCATAACATATCAACCTTTGCAGGTTATTTAATGCCAAATCCTGTTTATACATACATATCAAATATATATGATTTATAAAAGAATAGTTTTTAGGCAACATTTTTAAATGAGCTAGAGCTCATTTATTTGCACACAGTTAAATAATTTCAAGAATTGCTTTCTAACACTAATAATTCTATTTGCCACAATTTAGTAATTTCAAACATAGCTGTCTTATACTAATAATTAAATTTGATATTAATCATTTCTTAACACACAGTTAAATGATTTCGAGCGCAGTAAATGATTAAACAGTTCTATTTGACCCATAGATGTGACCCTAACAGGTACTACAACCTGGGATTAATGGCAATGAAGGGGTACTCCACATTCCCCAAAGCTCCAGCATCACTGGAACCTTATGGTTTAGTGTCATATCCTGAACACTAATTTCGGTACTCTTCTGCAGAGATGCTGTCAGCATATTCTATCGTCCAAGCTGACTGGGCTGTGTTTAATTTGTGTTTCTGTTTAGCAGATTTCAGCTGAGTGTCGTTTCTTTAACTGTTCTTAGAATTTGGGCCAACCATTTGTACACATTTTGTTTTATTATTTGAAATTGTAAATCCATTTTCTGTGGTCCATTTTTGGATTTTATTTATGCATTGTTGTATTTTCCTTTCTATGGTTGTCATGTTTTTGGAACTATAGCAGATGAGGAAGTCATCTACATATAATGACCCTTTGATTTCTGGAGGGAGGCAGGATGTTACGCTGTTTATTTTTATTATAAATAGGGATACTGATAAAATACTGCCCTGAGGAACTCCCACCTCTTGTGGCTTCGAATCAGAGTATGTGCTGCCAATCAGTGTCCTGAAAGATCGGTCTTCAAGAAAGTTTTGGATGAAGATGGGAAGTCTACCATGTAACCCAAAGTTTTTAAGGTCTTTGAGAATTCTGTATGGCCACGTTGTGTCATAGGCCTTTTCAAGATCAAAAAAGACTGCCACCAGGTGTTCCTTTTTTATGCATGTTTCTCTGATTAGGGTTTCTATATGAACCACCGGGTCCATTGTGCTTCTTTTTGTTCTGAAACCTGCTTGTAGGTTTGAGAGCAGTTTATTTGATTCAAGAAACCATATTAGTCTTTGGTTTATCATTCTTTCTAAAGTTTTGCATGCACAACTAGTTAGGGCTATGGGCCTATAGCTGGTGGGATTTGTTGGGTCTTTTTGTTTTTTGAGGATGGGGATGATTGTAGCTTGCTTCCATAAAGTAGGGATATTGCCTGAGATCCAGATATTGTTATATATGTTTAGGAGATATTTCTGGGAAATTGAAGGTAATTCTTTAAGAAATGTGTAGTGGATTTCATCTGGACCAGCAGCTGAGTTATTGGATTTGGATAATGAATTTTGGAGTTCATCTAGGGTGAAAAGTTAGTTGTAGCATTTAGTATCGTCAGAGGTGAACTTTATTTTGTTCTTTTCTTTGATTCTGATGGAGTTGAATTTGCTAGAATATTTTTTGGTAGATGATGCTTGGGCAAAGTTTTCTGCCATCAGATTAGCTATTTGTTTTTCACTAAAAGCTTTTGTGCTTCCTAGGAAGAGATGATTTATAGGAGTGTGGACAGTTTTATTTGATATTTTCTTTACAAAGTTCCAAATTGTTTTGGGATTAGTATTTGAGTTTATTTTTGCAGTGAAGTTTCTCCAGGAATACCTTTTAGCTTCTTTAATTGTGCGCCTAGTTTTAGCTCTTAGTTGTCTATATTTGTGAAGATTTTCTGATGAAGGGTTGGTTTTAAATTTCCTGAGGATTCTTTGGCGTTCTCTGATTATAGTTTTGCACTCCTCCGTAAACCAGGGATTGTTATGTTTTGGGGATGTTGTAGTTTTAGGTATGGTTTTGTTTGCTATATTAATTAGGGTGTTTGTGAAATGTATTACAGGTTCTTCTTGGTTTGTATTTGTTTCTGGGATTAGGGTGTCAAGGCATAGTTTTTTGTAGGCTTGCCAGTTTGCTTTTTTGAAGTTCCATCGTGGGGTTTTTGAGACTGTTTGTGGGTCTGATTTTCCTGGTTTAGTATTTTCTATTATGATTGGAAAGTGGTCACTGCCGCAGGAATCTTCATGTACCCTCCAGTTATATTCTATAAAGGTGGCTGGATCGCTGAGTGTTAGATCTATAGCAGAGAATGTACCTGAGGATGAGCTTAGGTGGGTTTGAGCTTTCCGATTGTGGAGACATAGGTTGTTGTTATTAATGATTTTTTCAAGGGTCCGACCTCTTTTGTTCGTTGTCCTGCTTCCCCACAAAATGTTGTGGCTATTGAAATCTCCCATCAATATATATGGTTTAGGGAGTTGATTTATTAGGTTATTTAGCCGTTCTTCGTTTATAGGGTCTTGAGGTGGAATGTATATAGAGCAGATGGCGGTGGTTTTGTGTAAAGTTGCTGAAATTGCTACTGCTTGTGAGGGGTGCTGATGTTGATTTTGCTTTGGGGGATGTTTTTCCTTATTAGGATTGATACACCATCCGAAGCTCTTAGTCCCGTGTCATGTATGTAGTCGTATTGCTCATAATTTTTCATGTTTGTTTTATCATTGCTTTTTTTGGATGTTTCTTGGAGACATATAATGGTAGGATTTTGTTCAGTTATTAACAGCTGGAGTTCGTTGTAATTTGCCTTGTAGCCACGACAGTTCCATTGGATTATCTTGTGGGTATTTTGGTATTTGGCCATAACTATTTATGCAGTGTGTGTCTTGGGTTTGGGGTGTATTATTTAATTTTTGTATTTTCAATTTTAGGTGTCGAGTCCATTTCGGTTTCCATACTTTCTATGTTTCTGGATTTATTTTTGGTTTTTGTAGGGGTGTGTTGAGTAGGTTTTTGTTTTTCTTCTTTTTCTCTGGTTCTTGAGGTTGATCGGTTTCTGTTTTTGATCGTAAGCGTTTCATTTTTTTGGCTAGAGGTTGAAGGGATGTTTTTTGATTTGTCAGTTGGAGTTAGTTGTACATTGGGTATAATAGTTTTAAGGGTTTTGATTAGTTCATGTAGGTCATTTATTAAATTTGTTAATTCTTCTTCTATTTTTATTGTTTTTATTTGTGTTTTTGCTTCGTTTTCTACTTGATTTGAGGGAGTCCTGGTTACCTGCGAGAAAGTTAATTTGTTAAAGGGATTTTCTATGAGTCTTCTTGCTTCAGGAAAGGTAATGTTTTTGGTGATTTTCATTTTGATAATTTCCTTTTCCCTTTCCCAGATTTTGCAGTACTTTGAGTCCGCTCTATGATTCCCTTTGCAATTGTTACAGTTTAGGCTGTTTTTGCAGGATTCCTCTATGTGGTTTGGTTCCTGCTCTCCACATTTAACACACACTTGTTTTCTTGTGCAGTGCTGTTTCAAGTGTCCATATTTCAGGCAGTTATGACATCTTCTGGGATTTGGGATATATGTCTCAACTTTAACCACTGTATAGCCTATTTTTATTTCTAAAGGGGGTTTTGGGTTATTGAAGGTTAGAATGTAGGTATTGGTTTTGTCACGTGATATCCCACTGAGATGATGGAAGTGGGATGACTGCTATCCTCTCGTTGGAATGAACAGTAACAAGCCGTCAGAAAATGACCGTTAAGGCATGATAGTAAATTAGTGCAAGCTATCTGTACTGAGTAACCTGACTTGGGTGACATCTAGTAGCCCTAAGAAATCGCCCGACCAGGTGGGGAGGAAGGTAGAAGCCAAACGATTGGCTGGGACCCTAAAACGGAAGTGGGGACTCCCTCCCGTCAGCGGAAATAGAAAAGAAAAAAGTCAGTTTTTTGGGCAGGGCTCGTGGCAGACAGACCCATAGCCATTACTCTGGGTGAAGAAGACAAAAACGTATCTTGGACACGAGGGACCCAAGTTCTTCAAGCCAGTGTTAAAAATAGCATAAAGTCTATTAGCCCGTGAAAGAAGAAAGATTCTCCAGTGGAACCCCGTCGAAAAATAAGATAAGTAACTTTGGGGCTATTTCTCCTTTATACCCAAATTTTATATACCACCCTCTCTCTCTCTCTCAATTTGAAGAAACGAAAGAACAGAAAAGAAGAAAGACATTTATGTCTATGGACTGTTCAATTCATTATACATATTTGACACTTTGAAAGTGTATCTCTTTGTATAGGAAAGGATTCATGTATTTTTATGTTACCACGTGGTCTAAGTTGTTCTTTGCAGTTCTGCTACAAATTTGTTGTGTCACATTTCCTTTTCAGCTTCTATTCGCCTTATGTTATCTTGCTTAGAATTATCCTATTAATTCCTTTAAAATATCACACGGGAAATCGGAGTTGCCGACTACTACAATATAATATTATTACGACTAAAACCTATAGGTCCATATCTTCTGTTGTCTAGGGGAGGAAGTTTAGTGGCCTTGGTGGGTGTGTGGATAGTGTGAAATTTGGAACCCTTTGCCAGCGGCGGTCAGTCTGGCCCTAAATTAATCCCTCACGTAATATGCCAGGTCTTATATGCCCGAGAGAAAAACTCTGAATGAGGACTTATTCTATAGGGGATCAAGTGCCAACCTGCCCCGTCTTAACACGTGCGAAAATAAAGTCCCGTTTTGGGATTTTAGTCAATTTGCCGTCACAGTTTCAATTATTTCATTTTGTTTTTTGATTGTTATCCTTTTGACGTCTATTACATTTTGTTTTTTTAGTTCATTTTTAATTTCCATTATTGAGCATAATGATAGCTCTCCATTTCTTATCACCCCTTTAGAGGTGTTTAATCTCTCATGGGGATAAGCTTTTATGTCTATGTTGTGGATTTTTTTTTTGCTTTAATATTATTTCAGCTTGTTTTTTTTCTGTCACCTCTATAAGGATGGTTCCATTTTTCAATTTTTTTACGGTTTTGGGTGATATTAGAGCTGAAATACTATTTTCTATGATGAAGGGAGATATTCTTAATAGCGGCAGTTTTTCTTTTGATTCTACAATGACGAACCTTGGATATGGCTCATCATTGTCTGAATCACATTCAATATGGGGTCTTTTTGCTTGGGTTTTTGTTTTAACAGAAGCCATAAAAGTGTTGGATGAGTTTCATTGAACATGCTCCCCACCCACCTCGGAGCCCCATATGGGGATGTGCCTAGGGGGAAACCCATTCGCCTAGCAACACCAGGGCTACATGTTCAGTATACTCATGCTGGTGATAGACGAATTAATTTTTTGTCCCTGGGTTTTCGTTCACAAGATAACTACTTCCCCAGGGACAGAAAGGACTACGAGTCTTTCCACAGCATGATTGACCCTACAGCCATCGTCCTCATTTAGATTAAAAAAAAAAAAAAAAAAAAAATCTAAGAGAGTACTGTCATGACCAGCCGATTGATCGGATCGGGCCTCTCCGACCGCCCGTCTAGCCCAGTAAGGGCCAAAGTGGTGTGTTGCAAGAGACTTGACCACTCGATTTTCAGGCCAAGTACTGCTCAATCACCAGGATCCCGTCCTTAAGCATCATGGGTCGCCACCCACGGCCAACAGGTAGCCTCGTTGGGGGGGGGTTGCAGTCAGCGTATTCTACAGCCCCAGCTGACAGGGCGACCACTATTTTTCTTGCTTCTAGAAATGTTATAACTTTCTATATACTTTACCTTTATAATTTCTCTCTCTCTTTTGTATATATTATAAGTTCAAAATAGTTTAAGCATTTGGTTTCATTGAAATGATCTTTCTCCAAGTGGTTTGGGTCTTTTTGGCAACACCTTCCAAATACTAGATGTCCTCTGCAGCTCTCTATGTGGTGTTCATATTTTTGATATTTAAAGCCCCTCAAGGATGCAGGGATGAACAGTTCTATCCTTTCGAGGCATTATCCAATTTTCACTTCCTTGGGAATTATGAGTTTGTTAAATGTCAAAATGTATGTGTGTGTTTGTATTTCTTCTCCATCCCTTCTAATGTTAACCCATTTGTAGTCTGTGACTCCTTGTTTTCCTAAGACTGTTTTTATTTCCTTTCGTATATCTCTGAATAACTCCCTGTTTCTGATAACTACCTTTAAGATTTTCATCCAAGTTTTGCAATTTAAGTTGTTGAAAGTTTTCATTTTGATTAGATTTTCAGCATGTGATGATTTTGTTATTCACCACTACAAGCAGATTGCCACTTCTAATTTTTTTTCACAGTTTCCAGATTCATCCTGCTGTAGATCATTCTTTCAATCAAGAAAGAGGACAGTTTGGTCTAAGGAGTTTCCTCTAGTGATTCAATTGGGAACCATTATTCAAAAAGATTCAATTAAAAAAAAAAAAAAAAAAATTGCAATATGAGCTAAGGTACAAAAACATCCGATATGATAGAATCTCATGAGTTGATGGAGACACTAAGTTTATAAGTCCTCAAAATTCACTCTGAATTGTTCACATGGCACAGTGGATAAGGCGTTTGGTTGGAAAGTGCTTCTGAATGAAATCATCGGGAGGTTGCAGGTTCAATCCCAACAACGGGTAATAATAACAAGGAATACTTAATACTTGTACCCAATTATGGTTAACAGAATTTGAACAGTCAACCCTTCTGGTTCAAATAAAGGGTTCAGTTCTAGATTTCTCCCGAAACACCTGAAGAAGGTCAAAGGATATATCGGCCAAAACGTTGTGAGTATGACAAAGATGAGGTCAATAGTTCGAATATTCTAAGTAATAATAATTATCCAGCTTCATTTCAGAAATTTAGACAAATAAGTTTACAGTTTATTGATACTTAGAGCTGTAATTTTTGAGAAATAAACGTCTTATTGTTTATAAAAATGAATATTGAAACAAATACCTATTTGATTGGTGAACACGTCAACTAGCATTTTCAATTAAATTACATCTGCATTAAGCAATTCTAAAAATGTTGGAGAAGGAAACAGCCGAGAAATAACTAAGAAATCTTTTTTTTTTTTTTTTTCAAAATATACTGCAAGATAAATTCCAAAATAGCATCATGCATACTTTTGATGGATTATAACAATTAGCACAACTTACCTGTATTAAATATTTATGGCTTTTAAGATGGTCATTGATGTTCATAAGGTGGATAGTTTGATGGAAGAAGAAACAATCCAGACCAAAACAAAAATCTAAACATAAATCTCTTAAAAGTTGCACTCACAAATTTCTTAAATTTCAGAAATTTTCACAGAAGAATATTAACTTATTCAAATATTCAAAAAACGATATTAGTAAATCTTTTTTATGAGGACTTGTGTTTTATAATAATAATTAGTGTTTGAAACAATAGGTTCTTTGATCAGCATGGATATTTCATTGACCAAAGACAAAACTGCTAAAAAGAAAATGTAACAGATGACTTGTCATACTAAAATATTATTCAAATCAAATTAAACATTACTCATTTAGTTTATAGGTAGCTCTTCAAAGTGGAACTGTAAAATAATTACATAGCATTCGTTATTACTTCAGATGAAAAATCCTGACTTTCAAACAAAAACAGGTTTAGTTTATGAAAGTAGAATTAAAATTTTTTTTTTTGATACATAATATTTTAAAAATGATATTTGAAAGGTTTTTCTTGGTTTTGCTAGAAAGATAATAGCCCAAATCATAAACAAAATAGAAAAAAATAACATCAATCAACAAAATAAAAGAGAATTGTTTTAAAGTTGATATTTACTTTTATCAGTAAATCTACCAAAAATAAATCAAGCACCAGATGAAGATGATTTAATGGAATTTTTTGTTTCTTTTGAATTTTATTTTTATGTAAGTCAAAACTGTTTATAACTTTGTAGAAAAATGTCAGCATTCATTCGAGAAAATTGTGAAAGTTTCTTTGTCCAAAATCCCAAGGAATTTACACAATAGTTTAAAGTTTCATTTTGTCTTTGCATGCAAACAAATCTTCAGATTTCCAGTTCTTAGATTGTTTTTAAGAGAAACTCACAAAGATAGATATGCAATGTATAAACATTTTTTAAAAGTAAATAAAAATGTTATTATAAAAGCATATGAATAAATTGAAAAAATATAATCAAATTTGACAAAAAGTTTAAGTTTGTATATGTTTCATATTTTTAACGTTAAAACTTTAACACCAATTAATATGGTTTGGTTTTGTTGGGTTTCATGGCATACAAACCACTATAGGTTATTTAATGTCAAATCCTGTTTATACAAATATATTAAATACATATACGATTTGTAAACACATTTTGTTGATAACATTTTTAAATGAGCCTGAGCTCATTCTTTTTAAATGGTTTCAAGTATTTCTATATAACACTAACAATTTAATATTAGTCATTTGTTTGCACACATTTAAATAGTTATAGATATATGATTTGTAAGTGAATATTTCATAGGTAATTTCATTTTTAAATGAGTTCAAAGTAATTTGTTTCCACACTAATATTTGCTATTGTTTCTACACAGTTAAATGATTTTAATCATTGCTATTTAGCACAAATAATTCTATTCAATATTAATCATTTGTTTACAAACAATGAAGTGGTTACAAGTATTGCAATTTAACATTATTTAATCACTTGCACATGGTCAAATGGTTTCAAGTATTGCTATGTAATATCAATAATTCAATTTAGGCAAACACTTAAAGGGTTTCAAGTATTGCTATTAACAGTAATAAATCTATTGAACATTATTCATTGATTTACACCCAATTAAATGTTCTTAGCAATTCAATTAGATAGCCATTTGTTTAACAATTCAATTTAACATAAGTCATTTGTTTGCACACAGTTCACATGTCAAACAGTTCTATTTGACCCATAGATAGGACGCTACCAGGTGATACTACTCCAGGTCAGAATGGACATAGGAGCAAGGACAATGAAGGGGCACTCACCATCAGCTTGTTTAGTGTCATATTCAGGACAAGGGCCTCATACTCTCCGCAGAGATGCAGTCAGTGTATTCTATTGCCCCAGCTGACTGGGCTACAATTAATCTGGTAAATAAGTCATAAATAATATGATTTCATTTGGTTTCTTGACTTAATGGCTTATCAACCTTCATGGATTATTTAATGCCAAAGCTATCTTTGTAGAATAACAGTAGTGATACTACTTAACCCATAGCGGGGGGGGGTAAGGGGGTTCAATATCATAAATAGGTAAATAAAAATTTTTTTTTTTTAAATTAGGTCAAAAATGGCAAGGCCTTAGTGTATAAACAAACATTTGATGAATTATAAGTTATTCCCAGGACCTCAAGGAAAAAAAATAGCGAGAAAAGATCTATTTTTTTAGCTTTGAAATGAGATAGAATACAAAAAGTAAACTGAATAATGTTATTCAATTCTAAACAACGTCATTTGATGATTCCAGAAGTTATTCAGACAACTAGATTCATTCTTTGAGTTTGTATGTATTTTACCACAATGTTTCAGCCAATCCATTCTACAAACATTTGAAAGTTTATAAGGAAAGAGAGTGGTCTCTTTTTTACAGCAAACTATCTAATATGTTATTTCTAAGTTAGGAAATAGAAGAAAGAACTCCAGAAAAACTTTTGTATGAAAAAGAAGCAGCTGAACAAATCCAAAGGATGAGTGAACATTACAACATCAAGATCGTTTTCTCTAGCAAAACCAATTTTTGAAATCTCTTTACTAGAGTTGATTCCTCACAAGAGGAGGATTTGGCAAAAGAGTGCATTCATACAATTCAATGGAAATAAGAAAAAGAGAATATGAGGGAAAAACCAGCCATTCCCTTAAAGTCAAGCTTGAAGAACACAAGATAGATATGTCCAAAGAGAAAGTAGAAAAGTCGGGCATGTCAAACAATATTTGAAGAGAGAAGGGTTCTAGGATGAAGTCCACATAATAGATATGAAAGATCAATGAAAAATGAAAAGACCGAAAGGAGTAGCATATATATATATCTCATATAGTTGATTTTAATGAAGTGTAGTTTTCTTTGGTCAGCTGGAAGGTAATCAGAACATCTTCATGTATAAAATGGATTGACTTATGTTACATGGGTGTCAAGAATCATTTCATATGTGTAACTCATGTTGTTAGGAATGAGCCAAGCCAGTCAGTATTTTATTTACCTATTTTTACTACAGAAAAGAAACATGACCTCCTTTATAGATTGAACATCTGAAAAATGTTGTAGAATGGAGCAGCCTAATTGTATTGGCAACAACAAAACTAACACAAAGAATGAGTTCAAACAAATTGTAGAATAATAACTTGAAAAAAAAAAAAAAAATACAGTGTACCAATTTGATAAGATTAAAACAATTATTGATTATTCAGGTTGATTTCAATGCAAAATCCATTTTTGAGTATAATAGACTAAAGTATCCAAATATTTGATAAAAGTGTAATTACCTTGGCCTGAAAAAGAGTCTAACAGTTTATCATTGACAGTCTTGCCTTGTTGAGCAAGAGCTGTAAGTGCTAAGGCTT
The DNA here is from genome assembly GCA_963585895.1 of Sepioteuthis lessoniana. Lineage (NCBI taxonomy): Eukaryota > Metazoa > Mollusca > Cephalopoda > Myopsida > Loliginidae > Sepioteuthis > Sepioteuthis lessoniana. Next base: position 2,750,067 of record OY757910.1, on the reverse strand, counting down.
TGTAGATTCCACTCCTTGACAAATATCCATCTTTACTGTCAACAGCATCCCATATCTGCAAGGAAAAATAAGAAAACAGTTATTTAAATGGTGTTTGCTTTTAAATCAGGTATGGGCAACCTGTGGCCAGTGGTTGTATATGCATATCCCTTTATGATTGATTTAACAGTATGTCAATCCTTGTTGGGTTATTCAATGTTGATTAGTCTTTTTTTTTTTTTTTACAAGCAATTGTTTCAAATAATTAATGATAACAATTTGTAAATAATTATAGCTTCAAGTATCTATTCTTAGTACAAATAATTTGAACATTATTACATGGTTTCAAGTATTCCTATCTAATATTAATAATTTGTATACAATTATATGGTTTCAAATAGTTATTACTGTTAAATAATAATAATTATTATTTATTTGCACAGGGTTATACAGTTTCAAGTATTCCTATCTAATATTAATAATTTTCAAACAGATCTATTCAACTCATAGAGGTTACCCTAGCAGTCAGTGAATCTGAGAGTAATAGCAATGAAGAAGGAACTACACACTCTTCAGAGCTCCAAAACTGAAGCCTCATCACCAGATGCAAGAAAGTGTCATATCCTGGATATTCCTTCATAATTTTCTGTATAATTTCTTTATTATACCAGCATAACTTTTTTAATTAAAATTTTGTTTCTTTGATTTTGTTCTCACTCAATCACCCATGCTTTTTCTTGATCAAATTTTTGCATATAGAGATTTTCTTTAGAAATAGTTTTATTTTGGTGTAATGAATACGACATCTGTGAAATCTTTCTTTTAGTGATATCACCAAATTTATGATGAGCAATATCTTATAATGTGTGCTGTTCAAAAAAGGCTGCCTATGTCCGCTCTAATCTCCTTCAATATATGTTGCAATACATCAATTAAAAAAATTATAGCATGTCAACATGAAAAGCAACTTGCTACTATAAAGATATTATACAATTAACACTTATTCAACAATAAAATTAATTTTCTCCAGGAATACAATAAATAAATTGATTAAATATTCTTATTTATCTTGATTTTTCTTCTTTTCAACAATGAATATTTTGAAAAGCACTGACACAAAAAGAATAAAAAAGAAGTTTGAGAAATAAAATAAACATGGAATGTGTAAAAGATTCAAGCCTGGAATTAACCCAAAAATTACTAGTATATCAAATAAGATTAAATAACACTCACCAATCTAAAGAGAATAAATGGATTTGCACCAATGATATAGGCTATTTGTTTTGTTATCTACACAAAACTTCAAAAGTTGTGAAGAAACCATCTAGAGATTATATATCTGCCCAACCTCGGTGCACAAGTAGTATGTGACACAAGGTCAATTTCTAAGCAGAGTTTAACACGTTTAAATTCAGTTTTTCTTCTCCTAGACAGGTTGCCATACCAGGATTAAAGAGCCTAGTCTGCCCAACTATTTACCTATAGATGGAGAGAGATATCTGGATTCATACCATGGTGTTCTATACTACAGGCCACTTCATAGCATACACTTCATTAGACCAGAGACCGGTTTCATTGCAGAGAGAGAATTAGGTTGTTTTAGTTTCAGTGAACTGCTGTGTACTGTGTATATACCCTTGTGTTGTCGACTCAAGAAAGTCAAAGGAATCTTAATTTTACTTTTGGTTGGAATATCATTTAACTTATTTAGTTGAAGTAAGTATATTTGATTATTTTAGTTTGAGTTGATACATTATTTTTATTTAAATTGTAAAAAAGGAAACTTTGGGGCTGAAATTCAATCGCGCAAAAAGATTTACTTAAGTTTAAAGCTTTAACATTTTTAAATTAAAGTTTAATTCATTTTTGGCATTTTCCCTCTTAAAGTTTGTTCAACATTTTTTAATTAAAGTTTAAAGAATTATTTATTGATAAAATGCAATTCTTTTTGAGCAATTTGTGTTATCTAAAGAAGCAAAACAATAAAACATCAAACAAATTTGAACAGAATTTAATTTAGTTTCTTCAAAGACATAAAGCAAACTTATTATAAAATGAATCAAAAATGTTTTTTTTATAGATTTAATGTCATTACTTAATTTAGAATTTACTTTTGATATTGTTAAAAAAAACCCAAAAAAAACCTTGTTAGTGTGAGTGAAAACGTAATATCAACGAAATTAAAGTTTAATTTTCTCAAGTTTTTAACAATGATAAAAATTAGCATAAGTCAATTTTCTATTAAAAGTTTAAGTTTGAATGATAAATTAGAAAAAAATTTTAATAGAGAAAGGTTCATTAACATTTCTCTATTAAAATTTTATCCAACATTTCCATTAAAAGTAAAAAAGAAAAAAAAGAAAATTTTTTGTGCTTTTGTTTCCAAAGTTAAAGAATAAATAATTATTTTTACTACATTAGTTACTAACTGGTGAACTGTAATGATTTTACTTATTAGAATTAAAGAAAAAAAATAACATTAATAAATTTATTACATGGAGTTAATGTCAATATTTTAATTAATCTTCTTTTTTTTTTTTTTTTTAAAGAAAAGTCTCCTTTTACGTCTTTAGGCATTTTCATTTTTTTGTGCTTGTTTTAATGTTTTTACTGCAAAATTTATTTTAAAAGAATAATAACATCATTTTATTTATCACATTTATTTTAATATTTTTCTGATATTATTGTTAAAGAACAAAATGCATCATTTTTACTTTTAGTTGTTTTGCTTTAAGGTAAAAAAAAAAAAAAAAAAAAAAAAGAAGTAATATTTTATATATATTCATATTTATATACTTTAAAGCATATTAAAATAACCAAACTAAAGGAAAGGCTACTTAAGAACATTTTTAAATTTAATATAAAGTTTTAAAGTAATAAAACTTTTCAATTTCTAGTTTAATGGCACTATGCAATCATTACTATTTTTTTGTTTGATTAAAAACAGTTTTATTGTCAATAATTAAACGATTAAAGATATTGTGCAAAACTGCAAACCTGACAGTATTCCCCAAACAAAACCATACCCCACCCATTTTTTTAAAAATTAAAAAGTGGATTCTCAAGCTGAAGGGAACTCTCTAAATTTTTTTGGTTTAATTTAGTGTTGTGTGCATTTAGGGGGGGAATAAAAGCTGTAATCAAGAGTATAATTAATTTAGCTTGAAAATTTACCCTTAGATTGAAGTAGTAAGAGCAATATTTGTTAAAGAGGTTTAATTTACCATTTCAGATATTACTTAATTCCTAGCCATGCCCTGGAAATGCTGTATGTTTGCTTGTAAAACAAATTACAGAAGCCAGCAAGACAAAACTATGTGTGGTGAGTTTAATAAAATACCAGTTTATTGTTTTCTAAAAAACAAAGATGAGAGAGAGCAATGGATAAAATCAGTTCCAAATGCCAATCTAAATGTTACTAACAATACTGTTATTTGTCAACAACATTGGCCTTCAAATTTTGATACCATAGAAGTTCATGGAAAAATACATCCAAAAATTCCACCATCTGTATTGCCAGGTGTGCCAAGTGGTCAAATACCAACACCCTCATCTATTCAAAGGAATATAAAAAAAACTCCTGTACTGTAAGAAATCAAATTACTGATGAACTTAATGCTTTTTTAGAATTAGATAAAATTAATTATACAAATTTGAAAGAAAGTCTGCTTAACAACAAAAAAGACTTTGTATGTCCAGTTGTAGCATTTTTGGATGAAAACATTTTAACTGTTCAATCATCAAAATTTATTGATGGTATTCCTCTCTTTATGTTGAGAATTTATTACAATTTGTGCTTTGAAATATTTCATTATGGAGTTAAGTGTTATATTAGCAGCCTGTCCAAAAACTGTATAAATACAGTTGATACTTGGTGAAAACTGGAAGAAATCATCCAATATTTAAATTCCGTGGCTTTTGATCACAAGAAAAATATCCCGAGTCAACAATTTTTAGCAATGGCTCCCAAAATCATCATCATCATGTCGCGCCGCCTGCGCGGATATCCCTGACCGTCTCTCGCCATTTCTCCCTATCATTCATCGCCTCCGGCAGGTCTTCAGGGTTACATCCCGTGTCCTCACATAGCTGCTGTATGTAAGTTCGTGCTGGTCGTCCCATTCTTGCACATCCATGTGTGGGTGGTTGGAATAAAATACAGCTCAGATACGTGCTTTTGGGTACTATCTCTCATGTATAATAGATTAAGAGATGATTTTCAATTACCTTCATTAGCAACATTAAGAAGGATGATAATGTCAAAAGTTTCAAAACTTAATGAAAAATCTTTTTGTTATCTATATTCAATACTCTTGATATCAGTCAAAAAGGGGGCATAATTCTCCATGATGAAGTATATATTAAAAAAATGTTGCGATATCACGGCAAACAACTACTTGATAAATCAGTTGACAATCCATTTCTACTTGCTCAAACAGTACTTGGTATAATGTTGATATGTCTCGGGGGGGGGGGGAGATTACTTACAAAATTGATTCCAATTTCAAAATTAACATCAGCCTTTTTATTTGAACAAATTGAGTGAACAGTCCAGGCCATCTCATCAGTACCAGCTGATGTAAAGGCTATTATATGTAATGGCATCTGAGTAAATCAAGCTTTTTTTAAATTATATCCCACACTTCCTGAAAAACCTTTGCGTTTTGATTATGTTCATCTATTGAAAAATATTTGCAATTTGTGACTGACAGAAAAAACAGAACTAATCATTGATGATGATGAAGTAAAACGAGTTACAAAATGGGCACATCTTAAACAGTTATATCGTTTTGAATCTGAAAAACTAGTCAAACTTTCAGATTTAAATGAAATTTCCATTGCTCCAAAGCCAATAAAAAGACAACGGGTTTCTACTTGCCTCAGAGTGTTTTCAGAAAAAAAAAAAAAAAAAAAACATATAATGCACTTCTCACTCAGTCTGGAATAAGTGAAGATAAGAATGATACTGCCCTCTTCATAAACAAGGTTTTGACACGGTGGAAAATTTAAAATGTTAAGTCTCTTCAAATTGATAAATTACATAATGATCCTCTACAAGCTGAAATCAGATCTCCAAATAACACCCGACTTGATTTTATCATTGAATTTGATAAAATGGCTCTTAATATGGCTGGCAGTCAAGATAATCATAAAAAACAGTTATCCCAAAACACTGCTACTGCCATACATCATACTTGCAATGGAATTTTTAGTCTATGTCGACACCTTTTAGCTACAAATCATAAATATTTACTACTTGGGCAATTTTCAACTGATCCATTAGAAAAAGAATTTGGTAAACTTTGCCGAGGATCAGGTGGCACCTGTTTTATTAATGTTCAACAGTGTATTGAAAAGCTGCATATTAAGCAGACATCGTTACTTTTAAATTAAAATGTAAATATTAATGAATTTTATGTTAGTCCAGGTCACCAATGTACATTTTGTGATTATAAACTTTGTAAGGAAGGTTTAGAAATATTTGACAATCTGACAATTTAGAACCATCTCTTTCTAATGAAATAAAAATGGCTCTTGTGTACATAGCTGGATATATTACAAGAAATGATAATCAACCCAGTGAATGTGAAACCCATTTTTATTTTGAAAAGTATGGAAAATATACCAATTTAACTGACTGTGGAAAACAAAATGTTCCTTCTGACCACACTAGCCAATGGTTATTTTTTGGTTTCATCCTTTTCCATCCAATAAAGGAAAAGGTTTGCTATAAATCATTAAGTAATATTTTTACGCTTATTTCTGAGTTTCATTTTTTCAACATGGAGAAAAAGCATACTTCTATTTTTGCAAATATAGTTTCATAAAATTTTTGCAAACATAGCACACCCAGATCAGAAAAAGAACCAGCTCTAAAAGTTTTGAAACTTTCCTAGAATGATTTTCTTTTATTTGTCTATATTTCTGAGATGATTGATTGTTCTGTACACATTTTGGCTGATATCTTCCAGCCTTCTCGGGTTCTGTTTGTCAGAGCCAGTAACTATAATATCAATTTAAACCAAACTCTTTATTTATTCACAGGGAATAGATTGAATAAAGGGTTCAGTGACACCTGTAAATAATATGAATATTTCTAATTCAATATTATGGGTATTATATCTTTTGCTAGAAATCATAATTCCCCCTTTGTGTTGTTTAATAATTATCAGTGTCCATAGCCAAAAATACATATTTTCATTTACTTAACTTTCAACATATCCTATTATTTTCAGGTGTGAATCAAAATGTTATTCTAAGTATTTTCAAAAGTGGTTGACTTAATTTTCTCCTAAAATTTCTGAAAATCATACATTTTTCAATAGGCCTCCAGTTCTGGCTCTCAGTTCTGCCATAAGTTGGCCCGTAGTATAGAACGTCATGATTCATACCTTTCCCTAAGAGAATTAGCACTATGTGAAATGCAAACAGCCTCATACAGAGATTATAGCCATAAAGAAAACAAAATGTCATTCTGGTTAAATGTTGTTTATAACTGAAGATAAGCAAAGAAGCTTTCCTGAATAGTTCGGGGGGGGGGGCTAGTTAATTAAACAAAAAAGCTCATTATCTGGTCCTGGGTGTTTTGAAAAATCAAATAAGTGTTCTGTGATTTTCAGGTTGGCTAAAATCAGATTTCCTCCAAGTTTCCCTCCTCAGTGTGGTAAAGATTTTTCCAATATTTGCCAAGGTAGAACCCATTTGATGTGCTGGAAAGATATCACCTAATTTTGGGGGGGGACCCTGAATACCTCCCAACACACAAAATATCTCGTAAAAATTAGTTTTGGAAATTAGATTACATTCATTCATATATCATTGGTATACACTGACAATAAACGTTTATTATATCTAAGTTATAAGTGTAAGGGAACCTTTTGTTCCAGTGTAATCATTTTTTTTTTTTTAGCCCTTGTTAACATACAAAATCCATGACAACACGTTTTGAAGAACTAGATCATTTTAAGGAATTTGTAGACTTTAGAACACTATTGTACTGAATCTCTCCCTAACTCGTTTTTCCATTGGGACACAGATTTGATTGATGAAATTTATTTTTGCAAAGAAAAAAGGCCAGCAATCAAACAAAAAAAAAAAAAAGTCTTAGCTGGCCAGAGCAGTTGCTTTGATTTAGGTCTTTTCCACTAAGAAGTACAAATTTACCCAAAGTCCAATTGCATGGTGGCATCCACCAGACTGCATCTACCCACTAAAAAAGTGGGTAGGGTCTCTGTCGTTATATGATGCTATTCACTAAAAGGGTTCAGTTTGACGACATCATATTCTGCTGGAAAAGGGCTGTAGAAAGTATATATTATTCAGGCTTATTCGCGTTAGCCGCTTTTGGAGGAGTAAAAAAATAATATTAATGATAAAAATTACGTAAAAATTACACTTATTTCTTCAACAAATTCCCAAATTCATTATTTTAATTTTAGGGGAGGGTAATGACATTGCGTTGGAAATAAAATACCGAAGGGGAAAAAAAAAAAACAACAAAAAAACGACCAAAATGTTTTATTTAAGTATTTAAAAAAAGTCATGAAAGTTTTTGATTATTCAAGTCAATCACCGAGCCTGCCTATCATTTGTATTGCGCCTTACATCAAAGACTTGTCAATAGAAAAATAAAAAAAAAAACAAGACACCCCAAAACTCAACCTAAACCTTTAAACATGTTTATTAAATATCAGTTTTAATATCAGTTTACCTAATATCTGTTTTGTTTGTCAAGGTCGGCTCGATGACCGAGACTTACAAAATATAAACGTAATCGAAAACTTTCCGAATTTATTTTGATAATCATTTGCTTTCCGCCAATCGATATTTCATAAATTTAAAATTGTAAAACTAAAATAGTTCCTGATGATTGTATATATTTGAAGACAGCTATTAACCTTGTTTTTAACGCAAAAACATTGTCTCATTAAAACAAACTGCATTTTATTGAGAATCGAAAAAACAATGATGAATTTCATAAAAGATATGTTAAAAGTTGACTTTTTCTTGAACGTTTTAAGAAAACGTGTTCGATCACGTGACTATAATAAGCAAAAATATTTAAAAAAGAAAGTAAAACAGAAGAAAATAAGGATTTTTCTGAATTATGAATGTTGTGAAAAATATTGGTCGATAGTGATCTAATTTGGAAATTAGTTTCTCACCCTAATATTATTGAAAATTAAAATGTAAGCCAATTTCTAACATCATTTATCTTTATTACATAATAAAAAGAAGAAAAAATACATGACAACAAGCAAATGAAAAATTTTTAAGTGCTACTTTTAATACTCAGCAATTTCGATACTGTACTTCACCGACTGACACAAAAAGTTGTTTTTCACTATTTCATAATATTTCTACGAAGAAAAATATGAACACATCAAGTATATTTAATTTATTCGTACTTCATACACACTTGACGATACATTACAAATTAATATTTACAATGGAAAAAATCTCAATGTTGTTGTACGCGACAACAGGCAGGAACCGCCCACTATTTTAAATATCAGGCAACACGTTTCGTTGTTAGCATGCCAAAATCTGTAGTAAAAGTACACCTCCGCGTGTATACAGATTACTCTTCAACTGTGCCATAGGCAGACAAATGTTTACAACTGTTTAGAGATGATAATGATTAATGAAGAACTTATCGGATTTACTTACTTGCATAATAGTTTCCTTTGGGAGGCTGGACTTTACTAACAGGTGGACGAAAAGATCTCGGTCAACCTGTTCTTGATTAGTACACAAAATATCATAGACCTCCCGGTAAAACGGAGGCACCGATCCTGCTGTTTAGATAAATGAAATAAAATTAAGTAAAGGAATAACACTTGACGAATGTAGATGGATATAAATCGAAAATCATGGTTGATTTTATGACTGTGTGTAAAATAGATGAATAATTAGGGCTTAAGAGAAATACGAAATAATATATAAACAACAGGTTTACGCAGCTGAGAAACTTACCACACGACAGGTCGGCTGACATCTTGAGTATTGTAGTCATGTGATTACTAATCTCGACCTCTCTTTTTGTTAGAAATTCACTCACTTACTTTTTATTATATTTATTTACTTTGAATATAACTATAATACGAGAGTGATAGTTTTATTCTATATTTGAAAATTAAATAATCATTTGAATGTTGCATCTGTAAACTACGTTTTTTTAATTAAATCTGTAACCATGGAGTTGAGGCTAACAAAACATGAATTGTGGAAAGATAATGTTTACCTGTCGGTGTGTTTTGCTAAAACTATTGTGAATAATTAAACAAAACCTCAACGCTTTGGTGATTCGTACTAAGAAAAAATTCATTAGAGCTTAATGATTGATGCAGTCACTAGGAAACCTTGGTTACATCATCAAAAACAATAATTTTATTCGTGAATACTTTCGTGTTCGCGTGTTTACTGATTTTTTTATTGGGGGTATTTTCCACCCTTAGAGAAACTTAAGGTAAGTTTTTCTTAAAAGCATCATTAACTTTACTCTGCATACTTTTTTTAATTTTAAAATGAAATTGTAAATTTATATAATATATTTGAGTATACAACTTTAACAAACATGAAAAATCTGATTTTATTGTAAAAGGGGAAAAGTGTTAATAATTGTTATTACTACTTCTACTTGCAACTCCGCTTAAAAAATTGACCTTGTGTCACATCCTGTACGTAGCTGAAAGGTTGGGTAAATACTTCCACGACTTTCAGTACTTACCCGTATTATTACATGAATCTTTGAAAATGGTTAGTGTAGACTAAGCTCTTTAGCTTGGGAAAAGCAACTGGTCTATGAGAATGAAAACTCAATACAAACCACCTGTACCCCGCGAAAAAATCAACTCAGTGTTGCGTCCTACCCGTAGCGGAGGGGTTGGGTAAATACAGTTTTTTTTTTTTTAAAGATGGTCATCCATGTTTAGAATATGGATAGGATAAACAATCCAAACCAAAACAAAAATGTAAAAATTAAATCTTTTAAAGTTGCCTTCACAAATCACTTAAAGTTCAGAAAATTTTCTCAGAAGAATATCAACTTTAATAGATATTCAAAAAAGGTATAATTGTTTTATTTTTATTTTACGTGGGTTTATCTTGTATAATAATGATTAACGATAGATTCGGTAAGTCACGTTAATCTTTCATCGACAAAAAACAAAACTTCTAAAGAATAAAATGTAACAGATGACTTGTCATACTAAAATATTATTCAAATCAAATTAAACATTACTCATTTAGTTTATAGGTAGCTCTTCAAAGTGGAACTGTAAGATAATTACATAGCATTCATTATTACTTCGGATGAAAAATCCTGACTTTCAAACAAAACCAGTTTTAATTTATGAATCCGGATTTTGTAATCTTTTTAACACCTTATCTTAAAAACGTAAATGAATTTTTTGAAATGTCATTCTTTAGTTTTGCTATAAAGATGATTTTAAAAAATAAATAGAATAAAAAATAACATTAATTAACAGTGAATTAGACTTTTAAAGTCAATGTTTACGATTAAAAGTAAACTATCAGATTAAGATGACTTAATGGTATTTGTTTTTGTTTTTTCTTTTTAATTTTATTTTCGTGTAAGTGCATTATACTACTTAACCTGTCTGTAATTTGATAAAAAAATGTCTCTGCATTTATTCTGTAAACTGGGCGAAGTTCTTTGTCGAAAATGTAGAATTTACACAAAATCTTCAGAAGTAAAGATTTCCGGTTCTAAGATTGTTTCACGAGAGTAGATAATAAGTAAAAATAAATGAATAAATTAGGTTGTTAAATATGACAAAAAAATCTTAGTTTATGTGTCATTTACGTATTGATAGGATAGTAAATACTAAGATAATGATAAGCAAATGAATAAATAGATAAATTACTTTCTAAATATATGTTAGTGTTAAAAAAAATGTCGCTTTCTGAGAGCTTTGAAAATGATGTCCAAATTTAAATGTCAAACGACGTCTTGCTTAATTACCTATTTTGCTTATTTAACGTTTTATTGCCATAAATAGTTTCATTAGGGGTAATAACGAAATAAATAAAATAAAATATAGTTTAAATCCTTTACAGAAATGATCCTAACAATTCTTTAAAGCTTGGGTTGAATTCGGGTCAAAAATGGCCAAGACTTTGTAGTATGGACAGACGGACATTATTGTTGTTGTTGATGATCATGACGACGACAATAAACAAGGAGATAATCTCATTCATTTTCAAATCAAAACAAGCAAACCGACATTTTAAAAAAGAAATTGATGAACAGTTATTACCGGCACCCTGTTCAAAAAAGTTTTTATAGAGAGGGGGGGGGGTCCGTCTACATTAATTCACTGTCACACGAAGCAAGGTTTTCAGTGTCGCTTCAAAGTTTTCTAAATATTTTCCCCTCACAGCTGAGTAAGAAATAGCATATTATTCACAATTGTTGTATGGCTAAAATGATTTTTTTTTAAATTTTGTTTTTGGTGTTTTGATAACAAAAAACAAACACTAAAACAAACTTGAAAATGCAGATGACCTAACAATTAACAGCACAGAAAATAAAATTCACTTTGCACAAATGTTCTTGGGAGAGGCATAACTATATCCCTTCTCTTCCTGACCAACCATGGTTAAGATAGCAAGTCAGACTGGATTAGCCTTGGTTGGCAACCAATCTAGAAGGACAGTTCAGAATTCAAAATTAGAAATGGAATCCCTTGATATAACATAGGAAAACAGGAATACATTTCTCTCACTCTGCTGTAAATAAATATCGAAAAATGTTGGCCACAGAGTAATGTAATTTACAAAGCTCTTTGCTTCGATGTGGCACAAGGCCGAATGAATAGGGCGCCCAATGAGACTCAAACTCACTCGTGTAGGTTTGCTTGTCTAGCTTGCTAACCGTTACACCACTACAGGTGTCATGTTGGCCACAGAGTAATTCCATTCTGTTGAAACTACTAGTGATTTTTGTGAGGAAAAAGATGTCAGGTGAGATTTTAACCTTCTTTTACTTCTGTTAAACAAGTACCTCCAACCTGTCTCCATAAGACCTGCTAAGAAATATCAAACTACCTAAATTTATTCCTAAACTAACAAAGAAAATCTAAAACAAAATCACTTGCATGTGAAGTGATTGTATATTAATAGATGTACTTTTAAAACAGTAAATAATGTAAAATAAGCTGAGACATTTAATTATTTTATATAGACATAGTTAACACATCATTGGGAATCAACTAAAATATTGACTTGGACTTGCTGCATATCTAAGAGGATAATTACTACAAATAATGTGTTGAACAACATACCATATATACTCAAGTAATGAATGACTTTGTGTAATGAATGACCCCTACTTTTTAGCCACCAAAAGTGTTTTTATCATATATTGTGTGTAATGAACAACCCCTAACTTTTGGCTAGCTTTTATGTTAGCTTACAAAAATATTTCTTCAACATTCAATGACATAAAGAAAAAACATTTAAATATTTATTCATACTGTCAAAACTACTGGAATACAATTGTTTTGGAGGTGAAAAATTGATCTTAAAAAGTCGTTCATTACATGCATATGTACGGTATATTTTACAGAGGACTTTTTCTTATTAATATAATGCAACATATTATGTAAACAAACAGTTGATTAGAATAAGACAAATGCAAAATAATCTAAAGACATAGAAAAGGGTCCAGTTTATTCAGTTTTTATTAAAGGAGGAAAAGTCAATGTCTGAAAACATTATCTAAGGGAATACATGCTCCAGTTTTTACTGTCTAATGTATGATTGCATTTTCTAATATTTGGGTAATAGTGTTGCAAAAGTCTATGTGATGAATGTAAAAAATAGGAAAAGTCTTACTTTATTTTTGGAAAGAGGGTCGGTTCAGCAACGTCACAATCAGGGCCTATTGACTCGAAATAATTTTTGGTGACGAAATACAAATACTTAACTTTTCTCTTTTTATAATTTTGGTTGGATTTACATTTTCTTTTTTTTTTACACTACTTAGGAACTTGTGTTTCTTTTTTCTTTATTTTTTCCTTTTTTTTTATTCATATTTGCTACAATTATGAAAATTTGATATGATATTTTTCCATTATTAAACAGTAAATAAAAATATAAAGTTAAGTACTTTCTGCCTAATTTTCAAAAAGAATGGCTTTAAAGCATGAAAAATATTAATGCAATATAACCATGCATCTAATTCTACTGCGACCACAGTACTGTTGCTGGTGTGTTGTATATGTAGCACTATACTTCCAAGGAATCTGCAGGAATACACAAACAGATTTTTAAAAAACATTATATTTATACATTTCAGAAAGGTGGTGTTATTTGTTGAGCTTTGACACAGGTTTCAAAAGAGTGTCAATACAACAATAAATTAGTGAAATTTAAGAAATCAAGAAATTGCTGTTTGAATAGAAGGTTTTGTATCTGTAATTTTAATACAACACAAAATCCCCAATACTGGTGATTTAGATTTTTTATAGTTCTTATTGATTTAAATGAAACATCCAATATTTTAAAAGGTCCAAATCTAGGCATTCAACCCACCCACCATCTGTAATTCAGTTAACGTAATAAAATTTAAGTTTTACATTTTAAAACATATGTTCTTCTTTCAAGATTGTAGCAAAGTGAAAATAATTATATTACCTTCTATGCACATAAGTTCATGAAATAGTCTCAAATGGTAGTAAAAGGAATTTGATGAAAGGTGTTCATTACCAAGTCTTTCTTTTTTTTTAATTCCAATGATGTATAAGATTAGATAAACTTTATGACTTTATCATTCAAATCTTAATGGTAACATGCTTTCACTTTTACTGCTCTACTTTTTTGTTGACTTATTTTAGTTTTACATTTTCACTAATTAGTTAGGTTAGGTTCTGTTCTATGCCAACTAACAAAGTCTTTATTCCACACTTTTCCATCTTTCAGTTTCTGGACCAATTGCTGTCCAGTATCCTGCTTCAGGTTGTCAGTGTATGTGACATGAAATCCACCCTACCTCATTCTGTAGTGGATTCTATGGGTGCTGTTTTGATGATTCCTCTTCAGGATATTGAGAACAATGACAGATGAAGTTGATGATCTCTGATCTCACTTATTTTTGAAAGTTTTCATCCAAGCATTCGTTTGTCTTGTGTTATTGTCACTTCACATCATAGGCTCCACATAGCATCCTTCTGAATCAGCATCAAGACTTTTCTATGTTTTATGTGTGTACATGGTTTTCTGTTTAGACCGTGACTAGAAACAACTTTATCTTTATTCCTCAGTAGTTTTGACTTTCAGATTTTCTCAAGTTTATAACATGTTGTCTATGCCTGAGTTTTCCTAACGTTGATGTCAGAGCTGCTCATGCCATCTCCTTGTTACATGAAGACTTCAATGGCATTCAACTTTGAGTCATTCATTGCTCAATTTCAACATTCTAGTTAAAAGTTAAGTACATTATTTTTTTTTTTTTTACTTTTCTTTGTAGCCCAATCTTATTCGCTTAAATCTTCACTTGTTTCAGCTACTTTTGTGTTTGTTGAATTTCATTGAATATCATCATCACCAAAATCAAGATCAGTGATAGTGATTGTTAGTACTTGGTGCAAACTTCTGCCTGTCTGTGGTAAATCCAAGGCTTTCCTCTCTGTTGTTGATTGCTTCACAGCTTAAATGGAAATTTTACAGATATTTATTTGAAAGAAACGTAAAGCAGATATATTGAGGTATTGTTTAATTTTTTTTTAGTTATCTTGAACAGTAGACAAAAAAAAATGAACATTGATAATAAGATTTTCATACCTTAAGAATTTTAGATTAACAATTTGAGAAAATCACAAGGTGTGTCTATTTTTCATTTTATATCCAATCCAGTTTTGCTTAAACTGTTAGTTTAATAATAATAATAATAATAATAATAATAATAATTTGAGAATAATAATAATAATAATAATAATTTGAGAATAATAATAATAATAATAATAATTTGAGGAGAATAATAATAATAATAATAATAATTTGAGAATAATAATAATAATAATAATAATAATAATTTGAGGAGAATAATAATAATAATAATAATAATAATAATAATAATTTGAGAATAATAATAATAATAATAATAATAATAAATGCAATTCTTAAACAAAATTTTACTAATTATCATTTTTAACTATGGAAACTGATATTACTAATTGTAATACTTTAACATTTAATTTAAGTTGTTAAAAGTCTAAAATGTCAGTTTTTCAATTACTAACAAGAATGTTTCTTTTAATTTCTGTCAGTTAGGTTCATTGTTTTTTGGGATTTTTTTTTTTTTTTTGTTTTTTTGTTTGATGGCATATCAACCTTCATTTGTTTTCAAAATGTCAAAGCTGTCTCTGCAGAAAAATAGAAATGGTACTATTTAACCGATAGCGGAGAGGGGCGGGTAAGAGAGTTCAAACTTTTCCCAAGGGGCATTAGTTCAAAAGTAAATGTAATAGCACAACTGGAGTTTGAACTCACATACTACAATGTCACAGTTCAGCATGTTAGCCACTATGCCATGAGGACTCTCCCTGTTAGCTATGTTTATAAATCTAAGGATGATTGCATTTTGTGGCCTTCCTAGAAAATCTTGCTGTAAAAATGGCCATAATAAAGCTGAATAATTAGTGTGACAAAAGATAAAGAAGGCTCACAAAGATGCCAGAAAAATATAGTGAGAAAAAATACAAACTTCAGGTTAAAAAGATATAGGAACTTAAAAAAATGAAATCACTGAAAGAAATGCACCAGAATCATCTGGAAATTTCTCAAGAAAAATCTTTGTTGATTACTGTAGAGTATGAGTATATTTGAAACAATTTCAAATATATATATGTATATGTAAAATTATTCTAAAAAGGGGAATCATACTTTAATTTAAATGAATAAAATATGACTACAAGGATCATTAAATAAGTTTCCAGACTTTTTTCGTATGGGCACTTTTATTGATAGTACACACATGAAACTCTTGTCCTCTTCAAAGTAATCTCCTCTGGCTACAATGCACTTGTTGTACCGTTCCAACAACTTCTGGAAGGCCCCATGGAAGTCCTCTTGTGTGAGTGTGTCAATGACCTTCATCACAGCCTCTTTCATCTCCTCAATTGTTTCATAATGACAGCCTCTGAGCTTAGGGAATAACCAAAAGTCACAGGGAGCAAGGTCTGGACTATAGGGAGGCTGAGGAACTGTCTTGATGCCCATCTTGATCAAATAGTCTGTGACAAGGATGGAGTTGTGGACTGGTGCATTGTCCTGGTGGAAATGCCACTAACCCAATTTGAAGAGGGCTGGACTCTTCCGATGGAATCTCTTCCTGAACTGCCTTAAAACCTCAACATAGTAACCCTAACCCTAACCCTTTGGCCAATCAACTCTGGTGTATTGACTTCCTTACTCCTCCCACACCTCTCATCAGCCCTCACAGACTCCTTGCCTTCCTTGAATCTCTTATGCCACTCAAAAACTGATGCTCGATTCATGCAAGATGGTCGAAAAGCAGTCTGAAGCATTCCATACATTTCTGTGGCAGCATTTTTTCCAAGTTTAAAACAGAATTTTATTGCATATCGTTCTTCTAAAGTGTCCTCACGTCCAGATTGCATTTTTGAAATTCACCAGCTGTGGCTATCAGGCTTTAGTAGGGTATATTCCAATTCCTGTTGTAGCTGTTCATTTGAAGCTGAAATCATAAAAATTGGTCAGTCATCTCATAAGACGTATAGCAATAACATACTGAATTTTCAAGAGTCTACGACAATTTTAAATGCCCGTACAAAAAAAGTCTGGAAACTTATTGTGTGCACCACGTAAAACAAAAAAAAAATAAAATAAAATAAAGGGCACTTTTGACTGGTGCTTTTTCAATGGCAGCAACACTAAAACTATCTACAAAAATGGAGTGATAAATGGTAAAGTTGTGAAGAGGAGGGACAAAAAACCCAGAAAAAACCCTACTACTTTCCAAATAACCCTAATGGGTGTATGAATTTCCTCTGTTTGCACAGGCTAGAGCAATATTCAATTATCACTTGTGCTTCCAGTAATAGTAAATGTTTCTTACTCCTTGTCTTGTACAAGGCAGAGAAACACTCATCTGAATAATCCATCCAGCATAAATAATTGTCTCACAAGTGTTTGTGAATGGCAGACTCAAGTGACTGTGAGAGCTCAGATGTTAATGATTGAGACCACCCGCGTATTCTTTGTGGCACGGGCTGCCCAACACGTACCTCTAACCTCTGAATAGTCATAGGGTTTTTCTTTTTCATTGTTATATCTCAGAAAGTCAATTGATCAATTTATTTTCCCATTTGTATTATTGTCACAGACATGACGGTCAGTAACTTGAATCTGATAATGAAGATAGTAATGACTTACCTTATCGCCACCATAAAAGAGCTTGTCTTTGTTTGGTGTGCAGAGCTTTAATGTAAGGAGAAAACAAGTACGTGCTTGAACCACAATATTTATACATATTGACCATGTGTGACCAGCGTGCTTTGCTAACTATAAAAGAAGGGCATAGTGTGAGTTGGGAGAAGACTCTTTGCACCTGAGGGATAGAGAGTGCTATTGAAGACAGTGTCATCAGTTAATAATACGAAAGATGATTGGATATGGTGCTGCCCGGAGAAGAGTTCAGCGAGTAACTGAGTTTCAGTCACGGATTGCCACTCTCTTTGGTGTTGCTCTGTTTGTTTTTGGTGTTTTTTTCTTTCTCTCTTCATTCTTCAAGCTTCTCAGGGCCTCGTTCTGGATGGACGCAATGAACCTAAGCAGCTTCTGACCAAGGTAAGAGCTATCATGACAGATGATGGAGGGTGCAAGGTGTCATAAGACGACTGCACTCAGATGCAGAAGTTCCCTCTTCTATACAGCACAGCAGTACAGTTATCTGTTACAAGTGCTCTGGGCCTAACCATATGGTGAGAAACTGTACAGCCAGAGGGGTCAGACGCCCAGAGGGGTCAGACGGAGCACAGAGATTCGGCAGCGACCAACAGTGTTTTTGTTGCAATAAAATTGGGCACATTTCATCAGAGTGCCAGGGAAACACCGAAGGGGAGAAGACGTCAGCACTAGCCTTCTTCCTGAGCAAGTGAAAAACCGGCAATTGCCTATTTTAAAAGTGCTCATTGATGGACAAGTGTGTACAGTTCTGGTGAATTCTAGATGCTCACAGATGCTGGTGAGCAAAGCCGTGTGTTGATGGTAGAGACACAAAAAGGTGGGAGTGCTAACCGCTGATGGGAGGACCCTGAAGTTGCTTTGGGTATGGCAAGATTAAGCTGGGCCTGGAGCAAGCTCGACTCGTGATTATTGAGGTCCTAGTCGTAGATGAACGGTTGCTGGGATTTGATCTACTCCTTGGGATTGATGCGATCAAGGACCTCGGAGGCATGCACCTGACCAAATCAGGTGAAGCTCGCTTCAGAAACCCAAACAGGTGTGCTGCCATTTTGATCAACGAGCCCAATTTCAGTGAGACATTCCATCGGAGTACCAAAGCATGGACTGCATCATGGAAATGGGCGAGTGGTCATTCATCCACTGAGCTGGCAAATAGAGTACAGGAGTACACAGTGCCTGACCACGTCTGGGATGCGTACGAGGAGGAACTTTCCATGTGGCAGCACAACGGATGGCTGTTACCATATCCCGAGGAAGAATTTGGCCCGCTCAAGGGGATAATCCTCTTGATGGCAGTTGTGCAAGAGCACAAGCAGAAGGTCTGGCTGGTGCTTGACTATTGGGAGTTGAACAGCTTTGTAGAGGTATTTACTGCTAATGCAAAGGTATGCTTGCAAAGACTCAGAGAGTGGCGGCGACAAGGAGTCAATGTGTCACTTATGGACCTGAGAAAATCCTACTTACAAATCTGCATCGACAAAGTGCTATGGCCTTTTCAAATGGTGATCATCAAAGGTAAGTGGTTTTGCCTTACACGACTGGGTTTCAGCCTAAATGTGGTACCACTTGTCATGAAATCTGTCATCACCACAATAAGGTCCCAAGATTAGGAAATCAAGAGTGCCATGTCAGCATATGTCAACAACATTTTTATTGACAAAAGCATAGTTTCTGCAGTGCACGTGCGACAGCACTTTGCAGATTATGGATTAGTCTGTAAAGATCCGGAGCGACTAAGGTTCTGGGTCTGCAAGTTTGGGGAGAAGATGACTCCCTCCGATGGAAATGGGGAAGTAAGGTTCCAGAAATCCCCTGTTGGCACATATTTTTTCTGTGTGGAAAACTGGTTGGCCACTTCCCTGTGTGCGGCTGGCTTAGGGTGGCAACTGCATTTATTAAGTGCCAAGCAAGTGTGCTAACTAAGGGATGCTTCTCTCTGTCATATGCTGACAGAAACAATGGCCAGAGTATCCTGTCGAGGGAGACTGGTGCATAGATGGTAACGAGATGAAGGTCTGGGTGGACGCAAGTTCCGTGGCTACAGGGGTGGCACTGGGTGTAAATGGAAGCTTCGTAGAAAATGCTTGTTGGATGCATCCAATTAATGATGCTTGGCATGTCAATCTGGCCAAACTTGATGCGGTGATTAAAAAAGTCAATCTGGCCCTTCAATGGCCGGCACGAGTGTTGCATGTAGTCTCCGATTCAGCATGCATACATCGATGGGTGTCCAACACCCTAACAGGGAAGGTGCGTGTAAACACAAAGGTGGTGCTTGGGAATGCTGCAAGCTTTGGTAGAGAAGTACCTGCTGACAATGGACATAAAATTGGTGAAATCCTATCAAAACTGCGCTGACAGCCTCACCAGAGTGCCACAAAGGTGACTAGATCTGCACAAGAAAGGAGGAGAACTGATGCTGGAAAGTTGTGCTGCAGTAACGAACCAATTAAGCAAAAGTCAGGTGGCTGACATCCATCAAAAGAGTGACCACCTGGGTGTTAAGAGGACATAGTTTCATTGGCGACATCTTATTCTTTTTTCTTTCATTTCTTTATTGTTTTCTTTCTTTCATTTCTTTATTCTTTTCTTTCTTTCTTTCTCTTTCTTGTTGTCTGTGGAGAAAGTTTGTAGTTTAATAGGCAACCTTTTCTACTTTTTTTTAGTTTCTTCTTCCTTTTTGTTCAGAATCTACAGGTCCTTTAGACTTGAATTATTCCAGTTTGTTTTTCTCGAGATAGCTAATAAACAAATTGGCAACTTTTTGTCTGCTCATTTCAGAGAATTACTCATCTCTCAGCTTGACCATAAAAGTAAATTTCAACTCAAAAATCTCCAGGCCTGCATCTCTCAGAAACTACCTGTTTCTCTGCTAGGCCATTTAAAATAAACTTTTTGCATGCGCCATCTCTGGGAAGACTTCACCCTATGATGTGTTATCGAGAAAAAAGAACTCTTGTCTCTTCCCCCATCATAATAGCAGCAGCAAGACCACTGTTTCAGTGAATCTGATGCCAGGATATTTTAAAGTTTATATTAAGAGTACTATAGAATATGACACTTTTAACACTTTACAGAAAAGTCATTTGTTCATTCATTTGTATGTTATTGTTGATCTTCAATTTTTTTAAAGTCATTTGAGAAATCTGGTTTATGTGTAAATAAAGTTTAATTAAATTCATTCCTTGAAAGATATCCACAATATTCAGTCACCTTTATTACAAATTCTCCTCGAAAAAAGAATCATGCTAGAACAATATATAATTTTGTATTACAATTAATTTGCTATTTTACTATAGTTAATCAAATGCCTTTTATTTCCAGTTTGTCTCTCACCACATAATTCCAGAATGGTTAGTACTATAGCCACTAGATTTTCTTTTATTACTAATGAAACTCTAGAATATGTTTTTAGTGTTTGAAAAGTCCTAAATTGTTTGAAGAAGGCTTGCTTTACAGTGTAAATAAAATGTTATAGTAAAAAACCCTTTTTTGTGTCCATCAGGTTTGCTAAATGAAATCTTTTATCTTTTGGTTTAACTGTATAAAGTAAACATCTAGCTGAACATTTTCAAGCCAGAAACCAAAGTTATAACTTTTTTACATGATTTTTTTTTCTGGTCATCAGAAAAGAATGTGTTGTGCTTATGTTTGTTGTTGTTGTTGTGCATGAGTATTATCTACCAGAGAGGCGTAAATATTAAGCATTTGATGTTTATTAAATTATCATCCCCTTGTAACACACTCTGCCAGCACAGATTTCCCTGATTCTCTCTCCATCTGTCCCTATCATTCATCGCTCCTGATAGGTCTTGGAAACTACATCCTGTGTCCACACACACCTAACGTAGATAAATTCATTGCTGGTCAGCCAACACTGGCACATCCATGTGTAGGATTTCATAAAAAATGTCACTTATGAGTTCATCCTTTCTTCTCCAGCAGTGTCCTGCAGGTCTTCTTTGTCTTATTTTTGAGATGGGAGGTAAGTGGCCGTACAGCTGCTGTTTCGTTGGGTGTTGCTTCCAGTATTTGTTCTGTATAGCTTGTAGCATTCTTGCATAATTCCCATCTAGCTTTTACTCTATGCGTTTTGTTAGTGTCCATGTGGTGCATGCATACAGTAGTAATGACACAGCCACAGCTTGGAGGAAATCCCGTTTTATTTTATCGGATAGGTTAGATTTCCATATGATTGATAGCCAATCAATAGCAATCAACACTTTCACTTGGCACATATTAAAATCATTTTCAGTAGATGAGACACTGCTGCCAAGGTACATGAACTTGTTTAATAATTTCAGAGGACTGCCACTGAGAGGGGCTCCTACTCATTTAAAACACATGTACTCCGTTTTGTTTGCATTCACATAGAGGCCAATGTTTCCTGCTGTTTTGTCTGGAACAGACAGCAGAGATTTTGCTTGGGCAGGTGTATTTGCAAGAAGCACTTAATCATCTGTGTAGTCTGTGTCTGTTTCTGCTTCTTGCCTTTTTAGCGTAAAGCTATTTTCTTTTATTAGGCAGATTGTAAACAGATATGGTGCTAACATATCTCCTTGCAAAACTCCATCAACAATGTTGAAGAAGTTTGTCTCCATCCGGTGAGCGAACCTCTACTTTCCTATTTCTATAATGCATCATCATAGCTGTAACTGTTTCTTTGAGGAGACCATATGCTGGAATTATTTGTGCCATCTTTCTTCTATGTATGGAAACAAATGTCTTGGAGAAATCGACAAACAATAGTGTTGCCTCAAAATTTTTGCACAAATTCCTTTGATGATTTGACAGATTGTCAAAATCTGTAATGTTACAGATCAAGTTCTCCAAAAACCATTCTGAATTTTTCTAAGAATTTTCTCAATTTCATGTTTGATACGGTTGAGAAGCAGAGTATTATAAACCTTAGCAGCTATAGAAGTAAGAGTTATGCCTCTGTAGTTCTTGGTGATTCCATGGTCACCTTTTTTAAGGGAAGGGAAGAATGCAGCCTTTTTTCTATTACTCTATTGTATTTTGTTTATATACAGCGTTGCAAAATCAAATAAGTAAGTTATCAAATTTCCTTGTCTTCCGTACTTCCGTGGATGTTTTACTGAGGCTTGCAGCTTTTTCACTTTTAATTTTCATCGGTACTATTTTAAGTTCTTCCTCTGTAAACTGTCCTAGTTTGATTTCTTGTTGGCTATTAATAATTCTTGTTAGAGGTTTATCAGTGACATTAAAGGAGTTTCCAAGCAGATTCTTGAAATTTTCTTTCCACATCTGTATTCATTCTTCTTTCTTGGCAGCTTATCATTTTGCTCTCAAGGTGCTCTTCCATTTGCTCTCTCTTCATTTACTGTCTGCCATGATATTCGTGATTGTTTATCTTCTACCAAGTTTCTTATTTTATTTATCTGTCCTTGAATGTATTCTTGTTGTTCTTTTTGGTATGTGTTAATTCTCTTTGGGCTTTCTTAATTTTCTGCACATTGGCATTTGATGGGTTTCTTTTATTAAGTAAAGGTTATTTTCATGTTACATTTTTTTTTTCCTAACTACTAGTGACTCTCATGGAACTCTAAATTTGGCTCTTAGTTTGGTTGGTATGCATTCTGCCGCTGCTTCCATATGGTCAGTAACAAAATTTTCATATTCATCATTCAGTGTATGTGTTTATCAGATATATCCTGAAGAGTATCAAATTTGTTTCTTACAGTTACTGTATATCTATTGCTAATATCTCTATTGGTAAGCGAGGACCAGTTGCAATGTGTGGTTTTGACTGTATCTTATTTCTGCATAAACTTAGGTGTATCTTTGCTGTGACGATTCTATGATCACAGTTCAATCTATTTATCTATTTCTTGTTTATGAATATATAATCTAGCTGTACTTTAGCATTATTTGGGTAGGTGTAGGTCTATAGTTTTCCTTCTCTTTTGTGGAATTTAGTATTAAAGCATGCTAGCCTGTTTTTAAGTGAAAAGTTTATTAGATATTCCCTATTTCTGTTTGACAAGTTGTGTAAGTAGAATTTATTATTTTTGTCTTTGCCTATTGGAGTATTCATGTCTCCACCAATGATTAAAATGTTGTGTTTGGTTGGAATGTGTTGGACAAGGGTAGTTAGCTTGTTGTAAAGGTTATGATACTTGTTTCATCACTGGCATTGGTGGGACTGTAACAGGAGTTTGTTGTGCAGGAGTTGCTATTAAATGAAGGATACATCATTCTTGGTTGAATTTTTTCTATGCTATTTAGTGATTTTAAGGCACAAGGACTGTGAAACATTCCTATTTCTAGTTCGCTATGGTAGAATCTGTTCTTATATGCATATGATGTCTCTATTATGTTCTGCTGCAGATGCCATCAGCTCAGGTAACTGGTTTACTCTATTTGAAGTCTTAACATTAAACATTACTGTGTGAACTGTGTTTTTGCGTCTAAGTAATTTTGATATGGATTTGAGTTTGAGTTCTGTAACTGACTTTTCGAACACTGGGGCTAGAGCTCTAACCTCAGCAGAATGTGCCCCTTGTTTACCTAAGCAAAGAGCAATGCAATTTGGACATATTGTTTGAATTAGTCATGGTAATCTTTTGTTGACCTTTTTTTTTTCCTTAATAGACACCATAATTATAGACGAATAGCAGTAGTTTCCTGACAGAACTCTTTAATCCTAGCCATTGACCTGTGAGGTTCTTCCACCCAGCACCTGGTGAAGCTTGCAGATGACCCAATTTTCGATTCATCCACTTTGCTTCACAGTCACCATGCTGCTTCCCATGGTTTCCAGTGATTTAAGTTTAGAAAAAAAAATTTTCACCTTCAATTTGTTAAGTTTTAACTTGGTTAAAGTCCAGCTATTCCTTTTTTTATCTTTAAACACCTGTTCATTTTATTTTAAATTGTTACTGAAATTTATTTAAATTTTTTAATTGTTCCGACCACAGGGTATTATTTGTTTATGATTAGTACCCTGCATTTCACATAAGTTATATCATTTAGATCTTCTGTATTTGCTACTGATTAGTGGCTTTTCTTTTCTTTTCTTTTTTTTTTTTTTTTTTCACAAAAACATTGTTTGCTCTTTCTAGCTTAAAATCTTGCCTGTAGGGTGGATTTTCTGTCAATAAAAATAAAAGAAAACACATTTGCTTTATTTTCTAATTACTGTGATGACACAACACCTTAATCTTTTTCAACTCCTAAATTCCAAAAAAACTATCAATATTTTTTTCTTTTCAATGAAAGGATAAAATTTACAAATTCAAAAAATGAAATAAGCAGTTTGAGTGCCTTCTTGACTGAATTTCATAGTTAACCTACAAACACTTTGGGAGGCGTCTCTATGACATAATGGCTTATAAGTTGGACTGTGACATTATTATTATTATTAGTAGTAGTAGTAGTATAAACACTTGGGGGAGGAGTTCCTGTGGTGTAGTGGCTTATATGCTGGACTGTGATACTAATAGTAGTACAAACACTTTCATATTGCTTCACTGTTCATTTCTTTATGTGAATAAAAGTCAGCAGATTCTTATTGCTTATCTCCAGAAATTAACAAAAGAAAATGATAAGTTAGACATTGGATTCTGGAGGAGAATATAAAGTGCTCTCATCATAAAACTGAAAAAAAAGAGAGGGAGTTGATATATGAGTATCTCTGCAACTTGAGAGTTGTCTTTATAAACCTTTTATCTATTTTTATGTTTATATCAGCCATTCATTATATTTCATTGACCCATAACACTCACTGACCTTATACACAGATACAAGGTGACTCCAAAAAGAAATAACTTTTGAAATAGCAAACCAATGAAATATCTTGTTGTGCTCACAATAAAAATGTTATACAATAGGGACATTTTCTATTTTAAAAAGTTGCATCATAGCATATTAGTTGGGATTAGAGTTCTACATATATAATTAGTGTTATGCAGTTTTTCTTCTTCAAGTTGAACAATGCCATGTTTGCATGAAATTTGGTTTCAAATTGTGAAATCTTTTATAAACACTTTTCCATTTGTGCAACAGGGAGCGAATCTCATTAAGTTTTAAATAAAACAATAAATTTGTTTTTGAAATTTTTTTTCTTTGTTGACATATCTTGTACATATTTGCTGATATATGTGTATTTTATACATTGTCTTACATATATACTAGCAAGGTTATCTGAAAGCCGAGTCAGTTAGAGCTGTAGAATACACTGACTGCACCTCTGCAGAGGAGTAACCCTCCCCTCCCCCAATAAGTATTTTGGGTGACAGTAGACCATCTGATGGTGAGGCTCCATTCTTGAAGCTTTGGGAAATGTGGAGTATCCATTCATTATCATTACTCCCAAATCCACTCTGACCCAGAGTGGTAGTACCTGTTAGGATCCCATTTATGGGTCAAATAAGTAAGTTGGCGACCATAGTCAAGGGTGACCCGAAGGCTCCATTTTCGATAAGTTTACTACACCAAGGTGTAGGGGAGGGTGCTATTCCTTTCCTAGGATTGCTCCACTTTACCCTTGATCCATACCTTATAATGCTGAGTGTTAAGCAAGGAGGCATCAAGTACCATTTTTTGAGTCTTTGGTATGAACCCAGGTCTCCTGGGCCATTGGTGAACACTCTAACCGCTAGGCCAATGTCCGGTTCAAATAAAACTGTTTAATTATTTACTATACCTGGAACCATTTAACTAAACAAATGAGCTCTAGCTTATTTAAAAACAATGTTACCTACAAACTATCTCCTTACAAATTATATATATATATATATATATATATATATATATATATATATGGGATTGAATAACCCAAAACGTTTGATATGCCATAAAACACAACCAACCAACCAACCAAACAAAACCAAGATTATTTGATATGTTACTGAGTAGATGACAACTATATCATGCAATTACATTCAAACAACTATGTGATATGATGACCTGCATATTCTTGATATCTCTAGATGTAGAGTAAATAAAGTGTTAGTGTCATTGAAAAATACATGTAGTGAGTTGTATGGTAAACAGGTGTCCCCTGCCAAGAGGCTGAGTGTCATAAATATTGTATCACATAATAATAGCTACTGGGGGTAGTCCTCACGACATAGTGGCTAACATGTTGGTCTGCAACATCATAGTAAGCAAGTCTGATATCCAATCACACTATCATTCACTTTCAAACCCCCACGAAAGGCATGAACCTCCTTATTCCCCTAACTATGGGTTAAATAGTATGTATCACCCATGTTCTTCTACAATGATGGTTTTGGCATTATATAACCTACAAAGGTTGATATGCCATTAAACAAAGAAACCAAATCAAACCAAACCATCATAGGTATTAGAGAGTAGACATAAAAACGGAGTCTTGACAGTCATACAAGATAGACTCTGGCATATAAATTCTACTGGGAATAGTATTAGCGATTAGAATAGATTTCCTCTTCTTGACAACTGACTTGTAAACCTTCAACTTCCCCATCCAGCCTCCAAAAATCATCATCATCATCAAGTTATACTGACAGTATGCACTTCTCTCTCTCTCTCTCTCTCTCTCTCTCTCTCATTGAGACACAGAGCTGATATAAGTAAGTCCTTGTTAATCAGCCAACTCTGGCACATCTTTATGTAGGGATTCATAGAAGGATATCATTTATGAGTTCCTCCTTACTTCTCTACCAGTGTTCCGTATGTCTTGTTTGTTTTACTTGAATGGCTTTTGAGATAGGAGGTAAGTGGCTGTACAGCTGGTGTTTTATGGGGAGTTACTTCCAGGATTTATTCAAAACAGCATGTAGCATTCTTATGTAGTTCTCATCGAACCTTTTATCCATGCATTTTCCTAGCATTCATGTGGTGCATCCATACAGTGGTACTGACACAGCTACAGCTTGGAAGAAATTCCATTTTATTTTACCAGATAGATAATCTGTTGATAGCAGTCCACGCTTTAATTAGGTGTAAGTTGACATCACTTTCAGTAGATGAAATGTTGCTACCAAGGTATGTAAACTTATTTACTAATTTTAGAGACTTGCCACTTAAAGTGGAGATAGGTCCTTCTCATTTAAAACACATGGACTCTGTTTAATTTGCATTTATGTGGTGGCTAATGCCTCTTGCTGCTTGATCTTGGCTACGTAGTGGGGATTAGGCTTAGGCAGGTGTATTTGTGAGAAACACTTGATCATCTGCATAGTCTGCATCTGTTATAGTTTCTGAAGGATATTGACTGCTTCTGGCGTTTTTTTAGTGTAAAGCCATTTTCATTTATTCGATCTATCGACATTAAAAGTACCTAGTCTTGGTAGATTATAAACAAATATGGTGCTAACGTATCCAAAAGTAATAAGAAAAATTATGTACAATTATTTTTGGCCTTCAAGGTTCACCTGATGTTTCTTTGCACTAGGTGGGGGATTTTAAGTTTATTACCTTGTCCCAGTGGACCTTTTCTTCAGTCAATATCTGTTTAGCAGGGTTAAGTATATTGCTTGGTGCCTGAGGTGCCTCTAAAGAGGAATACCAAAGGAAAAAGCATTTTTTTGTGATGGCCATACATTAGTCTTGATTTTTATGTATGTGTGTGTGCTGCCGCCCCCCGCCCCCTGCTATAAAATGACCTTGTGTCAAACTTGGTGGGAAATTGGACAATTCTATACAATTGTTAAGAAGATTTGGTGTATGTTTCCTTTTTCTATCTTGAGACAATCACTCATTACTAGCCAATGATGTGTACCCTTAACACTTGTCCTATATCATTTCATATCCCTAATGTTACTCGATGTCGTGGGGGAGTGTGATAAAATTAACTCGTTTTCTCTTTTTAGTGATTAATATTATTACCTGAAGCCTCATTTAACATAACATTAATCAAACTTGAAATAAATGATAGAAAATATGGCAAAGACAATAAGGTACTCTTATTATTTGAGTATATTAACTCTACTGTACAAAATCCTTTTGCCATATAGTAAAGTTTTCCTTGCCAAAAATCTTAGTATATCATATGGCTTTTTCAGAAAATGATTTTATTTGAACTTTGGTTTAACAGTATACAATAATTCTGTCCCAATTTCAAGACTACAAAATAATAATGAAAAATCAACCCATTTTTGATAACTGTTCCTAATTAAATCATATATCAAATTTAATGCAATGAATCAGTAATTTTTAAATACAGGATGACAAATAAAAAATAACACTAAAAAGAACAATATATATATATATATATATAGAGAGAGAGAGAGAGCTCCTCTCTACCTGAAGCATACACGTTTTCTTAAAATTACATCTATTAGGTTTTCAGATAATCCTTTTAGCTATGACTTTTCAAGGAAAAGAGAATCTTAGTTAATTTTGTCTTTTAAACATTGAAAATTTGACAACAACTAACCATGATTGTTATATATCAATGGATAGGAGTCAAGCAGTCAAGAAATGCGCTAGATATCAGGTTTCTTAAAAAAATCCATGATAAATAATCAATGTTGTTAACAAATCATTAGTGATACTGTACCTATCCATTGAAATAATACGTTCATCTTTTTGATATATCTTATATTTAACACATCAACCAATTCACCTGTTATAAAATGATGATTTTATAGTCCAAGTAAAATTTAGCTTGTCTGAATATGCATAATCATAAAATTGTTATATAAAATGCAGAATTTTTGTTATCATTGCCATATGATTTTTTAAATTTTTAATCATGATCATTTGATCTATTTTATAGATAATCATTGTTTTGTCATTATTAATAGCAATATCATAATGTACACAGTTATTCTAGACTAGAGTAGTGGAGAAACTGAAATTTTTTTTCTCAAGTGACTTCGTAAATGTTTTTATCCAATTATCATCAACAAGTCATGCTGACAGCATTGATTCCTTTGACTCTCTCTCACCATCTGTACCTATCATCAATTGCTCTTGGCATGTCTTCTAGACGGCATTCAGTGTCCACAAAAGGTTGATTAATGTAAGTCTTTACATATCCAGTAATGGATGGTTTGTGAGATAGGAGGCAAGTCACCGTACAGCTTGTTTTGTGGTGTACTATAATCAGGATTTATTTAAAACAGTACACAGCATCCTTGTATAGTTTCCATTTAGCTTGTTCTCCAAGCATTTCATTAGAGTTCAGGTGGTGCAGCCATACAATAGTACTGACACAGTTACTGTTTGAAAGAATTTCATTACATTTTTTAGAGGGATTAGATTTTCATATTTTCAATAATTTATCAATAGCAATATGTTGACATTACCTCGGTAGCAATAGCTCATCTACTGAAAACAGTAGATGAGATATTGCTACGGAGGTATGTGAACTGGGTAACTAATTTCAGAGGATTGTCATTTAGTGTGCAGATAGCACCATCTTGTTTAAAACACATGAACTGTGTTTTGTCTGAGTTCACATAGAGACCAATGCCTCTTGCTGCCTGTTCCAGGCTATGCAGCTGACATTTGGCTTGTGCAGGTATGTTTGCAAGAAGTACTAGATCATTTGTGTAATCTACATCCCATAATAGTTTCTACAGGATATCATCTGCTTCTTATCTTATATAGTGTGAGACCATTTTCTTTTATTAGATCTATTGACATTCTTAGTATATAATCTAGGTAGATTATGAATAGATACGGTGCTTGTGTATCTCCTTGCAAGACTCCTGCGATAATGTCAAAGAAATCTGTGTCACTATTTGGTGAGTGAACCATTGTTTTTGGGAAGACCATATGCTAGAAATATTTGCTCCATCTTTCCCCTGTGTATGGAATCAAATGCTTTGGAGAACTTACAAACAATAGTGTTGCCTCAAGATTTTTTGCCCATGCTCCTTTGATGATTCAACCCTCACATTTATATGAACTGTATAACTTTTATGATTACTTGATAAATATTCAGTGTATGATTATTTCCTGCACTCATCTAGTAATGTTCCTACTTTCCTTCTTCGTTTTTTCAATAATTATACATTGATGACATATTTGTATTTTTATTAAAAATAAAGAAGTATTTTATAGAAATAATTATGGAAATATTTATGCAGGCATTTGTTAAACTATAATCAGATTGTAAATAATGAAATCTCAGAAACAATTTTTTTTCCTTCAGTTTTATTTTCATTATATTTATGAGGTATATTAATACATTCATTCTTTAATCTCTGTAAAATTTGTTTTTTTATTAGTAAATTCCTGAAACATTGCTCTGAACAGGCAGAAAATAATGACATTTTCTTTGTTATTAATCTTCAGGTTCAGAAACAGAAAAGATAAAAAAGAAAAAGAAAAAATGGAAAAAAATATTGCATATCACAGTACTTCTAAATATCTACGCCAAATCATGGGTTTTCAAAAAGGAACCAGAAAGTCTGATCTCACTACCGGCAAGTTCTGATTTACTTTTATTCCTGGGGTTATTTTTAAATTGATTGATAAAATTAAGAAAAAAAGGATTATATACAAAAGGCATAAATTTGTTTGTATAAAATTCTTTACAACTTCTGATTTGAAATTTTCTCTTTTTTTCTGTGAAAAAATTAAAACATGCTGAGATTTCTTCTTTGAGATGTTGAACTATGATCAACCATCTTTTTTCTACAATCCAATTCCTTGCAACATTTTTCTGTATTTTACTTTTATGAGTGTAATTTCTAGCAGCTTAGCACTCTGAAAAACAAACTGTATATGTAATTTTTATTATTCACATATATAAAACAAAATTTGTATGCGTGTGTACAACTTTTCTGCATCACCAGAATATTCCATTACAAGGAGATAGGAAGATTGATTGAATAATAAGAAAATCCATCATCTGATAATTCTGTAAATGTGTCAGTTACTTAAGTACAATAAAGTGTGTATTTAAAAAGTTAAAGAACTCATATTGTGTCTCTGTATGTGTGTGAATATTTTATTTAGTTTCTTAAAAAATAACGATAGAAATTCAAACATAGCCATAATTTTTTAATGAGTAAATGACTCGTATTATTATTATTATTATATGATATAAAAATGCGTATATTAGCTTAGAAAATATTAATATATTCTAATAAATGAAGGAGTTATTTAGATCATTGGGACATAACAAATGGATTGTTTTTTAGTGATAGAAAAATGACCATTAAACTAACTCGTTCTATTTGACTTGAGAAATTATAATGTCATTATAAAAACTGCAAAAATCAGTGGTTTATGAGATTTTTATTCATTCATAGCCCAGTGAATGACTTTCACTTTCTTTCAACAAAATCAAAACACATTAAGAGTGATATGTTATATATCTTAGAGAAGGCAACATATATGCCCTTTGTATCCTGTCCAGTCATGCTTCTAAATTTAATTTTTTATATAATTTTTCTAGCAGATAGATTATCCGATGCTTAACTTTTTAAATTATATTCTTTATATTTATTCACATGTTAGATATTCATTGAAAAGGTTGACACCTACTTACTTCCTGTATATGCTTTTAGTATTCACTGTGTTACAATATAAAAGTAATCATTAGAATAGATAAGGGTCTTGGCATATTTGTTTATTAAATTCTACCTAACATTTAATTTTAAAATAATCTTGTTCTCATTTTTGTACATGTTCAATTTAGTTCGTTCAGCCCAAAGAACTCCAGCTTATAAGACACAAGAAGAGTATTATGATGAGGTACTTCAATTAAGAAAGGTTCGTTTCTATGTTATTCATTTCTTTAAGAAATTTTTTACTCTTTTCTATAAAAAAAAGTCAAATACTACCTCTGTCCTATGATAGTTGTTGCATTTTATATATGAAATTTATATGTAAATATAACAAACATTATGGGACAGATAAAATTAGGAATAAAATTATTTGTATATGTGCCTAAACTCAAATGATTACTCTATAATTAATAAGAAATCAAACTACAGCTCCAAATACAAAATTTATTATTCCAATAATTGTATTTACAAAAATGTTAATAAAAGATATTTTCTGACAACTTCCATGATTAATTGAAAATAAATAATTGGAAGCACTTTATAATTAATATTTAATATTTAATCTCCTTAGAGAAATTATAATGATTAGAGTGAGCATAATTCCTATTAAGTTACAAATTGGACTGAAAATTGTTTTATTCTTTAAATGAGATAATTTTAATGGTACTGCACAAATAAAAACTACTACAATGTGCTATATTTGCTGTGTGACAGCAAATATACATAGAAAATCATATTATCATAATATACATAATATTATTATTTGTAGCAATGGTAAATATAAAATAATCATTATAATAATATTTATAGATATCAATGCAATTATTTCTAGAAATAATATTGTTAACCTGAAATAACTATAGAACTATTTTATGATTACAAAGGTTAGTAAAAAAAAAACCCAAAAAAACCTCAGAACTAATGTTAAGACTTGAAAGTTAAACTGTTGGTCATGTAAACATTAAAAAACAGGCAGAACATTTTCTTTTATTTTCTGCTTATTTTAGATAAAACATTATCAACTTTTCACTTGTATTTTCTTTCATATTAACTTTTTAGTTGTTTTGTATTCACTTAAGTAATTTACTTTATCCATTCTTATTTCAGACAAATACCCTCTTATCCTCCCCACTATGGGTTAAATAGTACCACTACTGTTCTTTTAGAAGGATGACTTTGGCATTAAATAACCTACAAAGGTTGATATGCCATTAAACAAAGAGACCAAACTAAAATGTTTCGTTGTTGATTGATACCTTGAGTGAATTGCAATCTAAATCAACTAAAAAATTAAGATAACAGAAAAGAAAAATCAAAATTGATGGTAATGTTAAAGCTAAGCAATTGTTTACTTGTATAGTGAATTAACCACTAAATGCATGTATATACACAAAGGCAGCAGAGTTTAAACAGCAAATGGATGTGAAGACATCAAAGAAATCAAACTGACAAAATTTAATCTCTGTGCAAGAGGATTGACATATATCTTCTAGTAAATTAAATAAGAAAATTCTTGTAAATAAAATCCAAATTTTAACCAGTCAAAAGTTTTTTTTAACAACTTATAAAATCTGCCTGTGTGATCCAACCTAAAACTTATTTAAGCTGAAGATTATTTTCATTTTTATTCCCAATCACCATAAGTACTTTGTCTTCACCTGCCTTGATTTTTGCCAATCTGGATTCAACTTCACAAACCTACCTCAATTTTTGTAACATACAAACTAAAACAAAAAAAACTAACTTAAGAACTTTAATACAAGTAAGCTATTATATAACTTTGTAATTGAAAAGGGAATACAATTTTTAAGTTGACATTTTGTCTTTTTGGCTATTAGACACAATTTTTTATATGTTCCAACATCAGTGCCAGTGTCATCACAGATAACTGCTATAATCAAGATCCTGATACATTAAACAATACACTTGTTAAAAATGTAAGGTTATTTTTTCTTATGAGAAATGTCTATTCGAAATAAATATATTTAAATAAAGTATTACTTTAGTTTTAAACAAATACTAAAAACTGAATTATGTTATTTATAAATATCTTATCTTTTAGCAAATTGGAACATTAAACCAAGAAAACTCTACAATAAAAACAAAGCTAAGACGTTTGGAAGAAGACAACCAAAGAAAGGTTTGTTACTATATTCAAATTTCTTCATTTGGATTAAAAGTTTAATAATATTTACATATGCTTTATTGATATAGTGTTTAAACAAAAAAAATATATTCACTTATAAAATGCAATCAACTCCTTACTGATAAGAAAGGATGGGCTTTTTTTTAATTTCTTTTTTTAATATTTTTATAACTAATCAAGAAGATAATTTGAAAAAGATTTTTCACATGAAATTGTAAAATATGAAATATGTGTGGCTCGTTTAAGAAATGACTCTATAGAAAACATTTTAAAATTTTAATATTAAAGTGAATTTAAAAAAAAGATATATTAGATATAACTGAATTATTTCTGATATAAATTCTACTAATGATGTTGAAATCTAAATAGTCTTTAGGATTGACGATTACAAGGTTTCTGACTTGGTGAAAAAGCAATTATATAGACAAAGTGACTTAGCAACAATCTTCAAGCAACAAGTCTGGTTTGATTTGTTAATCCTGAACATTATTATTATTCAAACAAAGATTCTGTTTAATTGTTTCATTTGTGTAGTTGTTTGAGAATATCTTCCCTTCCCCAAAGCGTTATGATGAAAACTCCAGATTCCTACAATCCAACACCATCTTGTATACTAAGCTCTGTTCTACATCTGAACTATGGAAGCATTTTTTTACTTGTACACACTCCTTTCCACCCATCTTAAAGTAGGTGATACAGCTTAGAGTGTACTGAGTCAAATCTTGTTATGTTGGCAATCTGTTGTGTAGATATAGGTAATCCATTGAGGTATTCTAACAATGCGATTAGTTCTCCTACAATTGATATTTCCTTTGGCACTGAACCCACAGATAACTAATTGAGAGCATCTGCATTCTGATGATCCAGTCGTTTTTTTTTACACTTCAGCTCATAATTGTAAGTTGATAGTATCAACATTCAATTCAGGATCCATGGCAAAACCATTTGAGTTTATTCTTTTTGATTTTCCCAAGATCCTCAGCAGAGGTTTATAGTCTATCAAGATAGTGAATTGTCTGCCATATAAATACTTATGGAACTTCTTCATTCCAAACACAATAGCTAGACTTTCCTTATTCAGTTGTAAGTAAAGTAGTTCACAAGTTCCAAGAAGTGAAGACAACAGAACTTATTTCCATCCTCCATTTGATGAGACAATGCAACACTACACCATATAGTGATACATCACATAACAAAAGCAGGAGCTTTATGGATCGTAATGTATGAAGGTCTGAGAAGTTAACAACAACTGTTAACAGGACTGTTGAAAAGCCTCTTCCTGTCTGTTCATTTCCTTTTCATTCAACTCTTTAACAGATCTTGTAATGAACTCAAAACTTTGCTCAGAGGGAGTAAAAGTCATTCATAATAGTTTAGTAGGCCAAGTTAAGCCTAAAGTTCTGATACATTTCAGGGATTCTTCAGTGCTTCCAATATAGCCTGCACTTGAAATCCTTGACCGCAATTCTATATCCTAGATAGATTACTTCACTTGCACCTAACTTACATTTCTCTTTAATCAAATTCAGCTTCTTAAAATCAATGTAGTTCTCTTCAAGTTCTCTATATAGTCTTCCTTGTTTTTTCCCATCATCAACTCATTATCCATATATGTCTCTATACCCAGAAGTCCTTGAATCAAACTATCAATGGTTTTTTGAAGAAAGCCCGAAAGGAAGTCTGCTACATTTAAATGATCCAAGATAAAGTATTGATAATGGTGTAACTGCAAAACTGTTCCTCTCAAACCACCTGCTGATGTAAATATGCGACAGATCCAGTGATGTGAAGACTGTTCCTTTTCCTATTTTAGCAAATAAGTCATCTATCATTGTTATTGGGTAGCAATCAAGACCTGAGCTACTTGAAATCTCCTCAGATTTGAATTGTATCATTCATCTTCACAATCAGCAGAATTGGGACTGTTCAGTTTAAAAACTCCACCGAT
Organism: Sepioteuthis lessoniana; assembly: GCA_963585895.1. Classification (NCBI taxonomy): domain Eukaryota; kingdom Metazoa; phylum Mollusca; class Cephalopoda; order Myopsida; family Loliginidae; genus Sepioteuthis; species Sepioteuthis lessoniana. Next base: position 2,714,066 of record OY757910.1, on the reverse strand, counting down.
ACGAGGATCCCATGTTCCTGCAGTTTGGGAAATTCCTTTTTTATTTTGTCTCACCAGCTCTAGGCAAGTGGACATATTTTTTAAAAATCTAGACATGACCTTATTTTTCAGGAAGATCTTTGCTTCCAAGTCTTTTATTGTACCTAATTCCTCTTTGAACACTTCAAGAAATCTTTCTGATACCAGACAATTTTGTTCATCTCTCATCAGTTAAAACACAATTCTGCTAACCAATTTCATCCAATGAAAGTTAAACCTTGGCCTGGTATGATTAATAGTGGGAAGATTGCATTTGTCTTTTTGTTTTTTACACATATATCACATGAACCAAGGATTTTAGTCACAGAATTCCTTCAGTTTGATATTTCCATGGCCAAATCTGTTGAAAGACATGCTGACACAGTGATATGGCAACACCTGTGTCAATCTCCATCGATACTAGTTTCCTTTTTATAGAAATAATGACTTGGAATGGAAGTGAAAGTAGTTCTTCACTGAAAACATTTAATAAGCTACTTCAGCTGCTTCTTTGTTCTGTGTCAACTCTTTTGTTGAGTGAGCAGCCATTTTGTTTTATTTCTGGCCAGATAGTCTGCCTGTCTGTTTCATAAAACAGTTACTTTATAAGTGCAATTGGCCAATTACAGTACACAGCATCCTTAAATTTACAGTGGTTTACATGGTGCTGTTTCCACACTGGTAGCATTTGCTTTTTAACTTCTTTGAAAGGTTTAATGTTCATCATAAAAGGTCGAAGAGGATTGACCATTCTGTTCATTAGCTCTATTTGTCTTCAACTTGTCTCACAACAGTCTCTATGCTTAATACAATTTGGTAGACCTGCTGGAAGTCTTTCTCACTCAACAGCCTCCTTTGGGCACAGATGTCATTCACCGCACAGACAATTCTATCTCACATTATCTCCTCCAGAACATTGCACTCTTGAACTAATTTCACAAACTCTTGAAATGACTTCTCTCCAGTGTTGACAGGAGTAACCAATGACTTGATTAACTTTAAGGTCTTTTTCCTCACACAAGGCTACAAGGTTAAATCTTTTTTTTTTAATACTCATCCATTCTATTTGCTATGAAGAAAAGCCTTACCTTTTTTATAGAAACTCTCATTCTACTGATAAATAGTTTCAGACTTCCAATCGTGATGGCTGCTAATTGTTTTTTTTTTACTAAAGACTCAACAAGTTCCTCCTTGTACAGATACTTTTGATTCTTTACTCTGAAAGACAGACAAATGACCAAAGATGACCCAAGGTAAAAGTGGTTTCTATAAGTCTAAAAATATTGCTGGTTTGCTCTTCCTCTCTTAAATTGCAATCAGAACTGTTTGTTTTAACTCAACAGAGAAGGAACAGAGCCTTTCCAATCTACATTTATATGATAGTAAAATGTCCCTTAAAAGTATTTTACTCTGAATCAATTTCTGCAGAAATAGAACAAATTTCTTTTTCCTCATCACCAGTGTAATATCCTCAAAGAGAAGAATTACATTCTCAACAATTTTATTTCATACACAGCCCAACTGTGACAGCATTCCAGCACTTTATTCCCTTCTTGTCTTTATGTTTGTACCACCTGTGATAAAATGCCTTGTTGCCAATTGTAGCAAATAGCAAGAGAGTGAAATTAAAAATGAAACACGCATGTGCAAAAGCAGTTCTCTTCCTATGCAAATGACGGACCTCAAGAAGAAATAAAAAGAACTGCATTTCTTTGAGCAGCAGTCGAGTTAAGGACTATGTATTGTGTGTATTGTTGATGACTACATTTTTTTGTTCCTGACTACAAGCTATTTCAGCTACAGAGAAAATGATCGAAAGACAGACAAATGAGTGAGGTTAAGCAGTGACATCCTGAGGTCGTTCATGGGAGAAGGTGATGTGGTCATGTGGCTTCATAAGTTGGTTGCAAATCTGCAAAAGATTGAAGACATAGCGACATTGATCCCAATGTATTTGGAAGGGAATGTGCTCGCAGTCTATCTGGAAATGGGAGAGAAAGACCAGGCTGATACTGAGAGGATTGAGAAAAGACTAAAGACGGCATTTCTGGAGGGTGATTTCGAAGTTTATAACAAGCTAAGAAAAGTTACTTGGACTGAGGAACCAGTGGACGTGAATGCAGCAGAAATAAGACGACTAGCAAGATTGGTTGGATACATGGGACAAAGCCTCAAGAAGACTATCAAAATGGTGTTCATGGGCTGTTTTCTTGACTGCATCTCAATGGAACTGCAATGATTGGCTGGGATTGAAAACATGGAGGTAAAGGAAGTTTTGAGGCATGCCAAAGTGCTGGTGAAACAGACCAGTGAACTGGGGGTAGTTGCAACGTTTACCAAGAGCAAGCCTGGCAAAGTGGAGCAGACAGTGAGGAGACCAAATCGTAAATTCATTGGAAAATGTTTCAGGTGTCAGGGGCTCTACCTGATGAGAGATTGTAAAGAACCAAGGCGGACGTTACCTGTTTCTGGTGTGGCCAGGTTGGACACATTAGTAGGCATTGCCCTCCTCCTCACGGAAATGAGTTAAGGGTGCTATTGTACCAGTAGCCACCCCTTTAATTCCAAAAAGGTGTCTGAGAGTTTGTTGCTGCAGATAGTGGTAACCATCAATGGGAAGAGGGCTAAAGCTCTTGTTGAAAACAATTGTACAACTATGCTTGTCACAACAGGTGTCACTAACTCTTGGAGTGGAGCCAGCAATATTAGAGTGGTAGATGGCAGAGAAGTGAAGTGTTGTGAAGAGAGTGATGCCAAGATCGTAGTAAGGAATATACCGCTACAACTCCGAGTAATTGTGCTGGATAAACTCGTTGCTGGAATCGACGTGATACTGGGCCTAGATCCTATAGATCAGCTGGGAAGAGATACAATTGCTATGGGCCTGGTGAAGTTCGGAAATCAATACGTAACTAAAATGGCAAGAGGAGCGAACAGCAATGATACCATCCAATGATACCATCCAATGATACCATCCAAAAGCCAGGCCATTCCAGATTGAAGATGAGGACTTTCGAGCTCATTTTGATGGTGACAAGTGCACAGTAGAGTGGTGATGGACCATGGGATCGCTCATGCAGATGAATCAGATTGGCTGCTACGAGAGCACACTAAGAGGAGAGATAAGGACGGAGTTTGAGAAGGAAATTGAGAGGTGGATTGACGAAGGGATTCTAATACTGTGGTCAGGGAAGGTTGAATGAATACTGCTGCTCATGGCCGTGGTTCAACCTACTAAGAAGAAATTTAGGCCAGTGCTGGCACACCAGAGATGGAATCAATGTATGTGAAGAAGTCATGAGGGAGTGGAGGAGAATGGAGTGAGCAACCAAGATCGTGGACTTAAAGTTGGTCTACCTTCAAATTCATGTGGACAAGAAACTATAGCGGTATCAATTGGTTGAGTATAAAGGTCATATTTATTGCTTGACCAGATTAGGATTTGGACTGAGTTCCACACCAAAAATTATGATAGCTGCGCTTAAAATGGTGTTGATTAAAGACAATGCAGTGAAAAGAGCCACAAGGTGGCAGAGGCAGAGGTGACTGCAGAAAAGGTAAAAGATCAGGCAATACATATGAACTGACCGCTAAACTGTCAGAGTTGTTGGAAAATGGAATGGCTCTGGGATTGAAGTTACAGTAGAATAAGGCAGAAAAGTTGATGTTTGGAAGAGAAAACAAGGTCCATGAATTCATGGACAGCCTGACAAAACAAGAACTTTTCTTGGTGTGCAGGAAGTTGGTGGGTCATTACTGAATAGTTGGATGGCTGCGGACTGCATGCAGTTTTATTAAAGGGCAGACCGGTATGGACCGATGGGAAGATAAAATTGACCAAGAGGTGCTGCATATGATACAAGAAGTTATTGTGGAAGTGAGAAAGGAGGACCCTGTAAAGGGAGAATGGAGCATAAGGAGGACCCAGGAAGGAGTAATATGGTGCAATGCTAGCAACCTGGCACTGGGGGCCTTGTTGGAGATAGGAGGAGTAACTGCAGAAGATGCTGCTTGGCTATGGAAAAAGGATGACAGCACAAATTAGAATGGATTCAGCAACAGTGGCATCAAGGATCAAGTCAGAAGTGTCGGGAGATAAAAGGATCAGGACAAAAGAGGCAGCCAAGATGCAGATCAAACATCGACTTGGGGCACTTGGAGACTTGATCAGAGAATTTGGGCTAAAATAACTGCCACATTAGTTCTATCACAGAAAATCAAGGCAGACATGCTGACCAAAGTGAACAAGGCTTGGCTACAAGAGAAGAAAGACACAGCTCCAGTGTGCTGTCTTGGAGAAGACTTGAAAGACCTGCATAATATGCACCATTTTGGGAAGGAAAGAACTTTGTATCTGGTGAGGAAAGTGAATCCAAACATCACAATGGAAGTTGTTAAGGAGGTGGTGGAGCAATGTAGGGAGTGTCAATCCATTGACCCTGCACATCCTGGCACGAAAAAGAGGAGCTGCACGTGGCAGAAAATTGGAAGCTGCTGGCTGTTGATATCATGCATTATCGCCATGAACCGTACCTATCTATGATTGACTGTGGACCTGGGAGAGTAGCAATATGGCAAAGATTCAGAACAGAGACAGTGAAAGAGATAGAGAGAGTTTTTGAGGAGGTGTTTCTGAAGAGGGGGCCAGTAGAAGAGAGACTGATAGATAACGGTGTAGGTTTCTGTTCAGAAAGAGCTGTGTGAGAAGTGGAGTGTTAGGCGATACTTTAGATCTGTGTACCACCCAAGTAACAATGGGATCATAGAAAGGCACCATTGAACCATAAAATCTGTGGCTGAAAAAACTCAAATCTCCCCCCAAGAAGCAGTCTTCTGGTATAACATAGCACCAAAGACTGGCCAGGATGAAGTGTTGGTGTCACATTGATCCATTTTCACTCACAAATGGTGATATCCATAGACCATAACGGAAAGAGTGGAACAGAGGAAGCAAAAATCACAGTGGGAGAGGAGGTGTGGGTGAAACCGCCTGATGTTCGCTGTGCTACCTGCTGGAGAAGAGGATCAGTGACCGAGGTGCTATCTAAGAACAAAGTGATAGTCAACAGAGTGCCACATCACGTACTAAATTTATGGAGAGTTTCCTTGCCATCAGATGAAGTTGTTGATGAAGTCCCCCAAGAGGAACCCGTATGAAGGTCTCGACATGAGCAAAGACACCCAGCTTAGATGGAGGATTATGAGACCAACTATTGATCTTGAAGATCAAGGGGACGTGATAAAATGCCTTGTTGCCACTTGTGGTGAGTAGTAAGTGAATGAAATTAAAAATTAAATACGCATGTGCAGAGCATGCATGAAAGTGATTCTCCTCCTATGCAAATGACGGATCTCAAGAAAAAATAAATACAGCTTCATTTTCTTCAAGCAGCAGTCGAGCTAAGGACTACATATTGCATCTGTTATTGATGACTACATTTTTTTTGTTCCTGACTACACCACCATTGTTGCCTGATTAACTGGGAATAGAAACTTTAAGTTACCACAAATTTAAGTCATTCTTTGCTTGGCTGCGGTTCATGCAGCTTATCATGTCGATGATTTGAAGGTACAGGAATGAGCTGTTCTTTTGAACTGTTTATTTTTCTCATAAAGTAACAATACATCTTGTATTATGGGTTTAACCTTAAAAAATCTTTTAATATTGGGGTTCCTTGCTTCTAAAATGGTGAGGCTTTTATTGATAAGTCAGAAAGCTTCTGATAACCCCTTTACAGTGAATTTCTATGCTTCAGGCTCTTTTTTCTTTTCTTCTTCCTTCCTCTTTTTGTCTTATGCCACATGATCTACTTCCAAATTGATTAAATCTTTGTTTTAAAATTTTTTAGTCGCACAATCTAGTAACTCTTCTATGTCTTTTATTTTATATTTTTGCAAGTTTCATTATTTTTTTCTAATTTCATATCAAGCTCATCAAATGTTTTATTCACTTTTTCTAAATTCCATTCATCCATTTCATCATCACATCTTCCCAAGTGGATGCAATATTCTTCATGCAGTGTAGAATGTTATAACTTTTCCAAATAACACTTAACATTACATCCTCATCAGCATTTGTTGCTGAGATGGCTTGCATAAGCATCAATCACAGAAAATCTTCAATATTATTCCTTATTTTCCAGACAATACTCATTTCCTGTCTTTGAATACTGTCTGAGTCATTGACATTTCAGAATTAGAGCAATAGTAGATGGCTAACATATGCTTATTTATATTCTTAATCACAAAATTCTCTGAAAGGTAAGAAACAGTTTCTGCTTAAAACCTTCAACATTCGTGCCAATCTATAAACTCAAATGATCATTATATGGGTTTAACTTTTCCCTCTTGGATAGTCTTGGTATAAAAGCATTATTCCTTTTGGATGGTCTTGGTATAAAAGCATTATTCCTTTTGGATGGTCTTGGTATAAAAGCATTATTCTTCTTGGATGGTCTTGGTATAAAAGCATTATTCCTTTTGGATGGTCTTGGTATAAAAGCATTATTCCTTTTGGATGGTCTTGGTATAAAAGCATTATTCCTTTTGGATGGTCTTGGTATAAAAGCATTATTCCTTTTGGATGGTCTTGGTATAAAAGCATTATTCCTTTTGGATGGTCTTGGTATAAAAGCATTATTCTTCTTGGATGGTCTTGGTATAAAAGCATTATTCCTTTTGGATGGTCTTGGTATAAAAGCATTATTCTTCTTGGATGGTCTTGGTATAAAAGCATTATTCCTTTTGGCTAACATCTTTAGGCTTCAACATAAAATTTCCAAACTATAAGTTAAACTCTAGTCAAATGTGTTTAGAACCATTGCTAGCAAGAGACTGAGAGAGAGAGAGAGATAAGTGTGAAGAGGTAATTGTGTTGCCAGACCAACAACAATCACATCAGAACCAGCACTTATGTACACTGCCTGCTGCACAAAATTTCTCATCTATTTTTATAATTTTTGATATTCAGTTGTACCCATTGATCATAGCCATACGTGTCAAATAAGTTGTAAAGTCAAGGACAGTGAGGATTCAAAAATCTTACTCGAAATAGTTCCACAGCCTTTTTTAATCATGAGCATCTTTATTGTTTTGTTTTTGCCGTTACATTCTCCAGTTTTGATTTTTGTAAAGATTTTAATTGAAATCATTTCTTGTAAAAATAATATTGTCTTCATTTCTTGAACTTATCTTTTGTCACATCTATTGGTCTAGTTTAAATTTAAACTTATGTACAGAGTGTGCAGTTATTTTTTTAAATAACAGAGACTTGATAATCTCCTCTTGAAAGAATTTTGTTAATGATTATTGATCTAGTGAACCATAAAACTGACTAACTCAAGGATTAAATTCATAAATATTAACTTGTTTTGTATATCAAATGAAAGAAACCTGTTTTGATGATCAGAAGAAAATCAAGGAGCACATATGTTACCATAACATGGCAAAATTAATATATTGTAGCAAGATTAGTTTAATAGTATTAAGATGCTCTTAGAGAATTAACTGATTTCCAATTGAATCTTTAAATGAATAATAATATTGAGCAATCTGTATTCATCATTATAATTTCTCAAGGAAGATTACTATTGTAATGCTATTCATAGAATATATATTATTTATTTGCACTTAGTTATAATATGGATTCTATAAACAAGATGTTGATTAATATTGAACTTAATAGACTTCAAAATCAAAATGATAAAAATCATGACGTTGGTCACCGAAACCATTCAGTTTTTAATAGAATTTCATTTCGGTATTTCAAACAGAACCAATTAAATTTTGGAGAAATATGCGTTTACAGAAAGCTCAAAATGACAACTTCTTTTTTTCATATGTTCCTTTCTTGTTGGGGTTTCAGGAAAAAGAAATCAGTGGTTTATTAAATCCGGGAAAGGTAAGTAAAAACTATTTTATTTCAGATTTCGTTGAAAATGTTTTATAATTATTGTTGAAAAAGACAGAGATAATAAAGATATATTTTTAGATTGCTAGTTAATATACAGTCCACTAATTCATGTTAACTTGGTAACCAATAAAATGACCCATTATATTCTTTATTCATACCAAAAAAATCTAAATTGCAGATAAATCCTTTTTTACCTTAAGTTAAATTCAGATAAGTTTATCATTTTTTATTGAATCTCAATAATTTGCTGTCTATTATCTACTGAATACATTAGATATCTTTAGTAGATCTAGAGATATTTCTTGTATCTTCCTTTGATTCTTGACTTATTTATATACACACCTGTTCATTTCAATTTTCTTTTCCTTTCTTTTTTCATTGAGACAGTCGACTTAGTAACAATCAATTCTTAGTTATTATTCATATTCTGATTGGTGGCTATTGCTGGAGAATAATTCTTAGTATAATTTACACACTATATTGAGAACTCTAAATAGTTTGAAACTAAACTTTATAAAATAACTTTAAACATTATCTACAACAGATTGAGTTGATTCATAGATGGGATCCTAACAGGTACTACCACTCCAGTTTAGAGTGGACCTGGGAGTAATGACAGTGAAGGTGGAGACATCACACTCCTCAGAACTCCAGAATCGAATGCTCACCACTGGATAAGGTTTAGTGTCTTACTCAGGATACAGCTTAAGATTATATTAAGAACACCCTTCAGGATAACAACCACCCAGCAATCTTAACATTGACTTCTGTAAGCAGGGATAATAGGGTGAATGGCAATCATTATAAAATTGCTAAGATCTGTCTAACTTATTTTAGAGATGTGTCAGAAAGGATTCAAATCCAGTTATGATATCAGAAAATATATTCAAAAGTAGTTCTACCCTTCCGAGTTGAGCCTTTATTAAACTAATGCATGACCAATAACTGTGTGTATAGAATTCCATGAGGCAGAAAATATAAAAGCAAAGTCAGCTATTCTATAAAAATGAAGCTTGAAGAACATTAAAAAGTCATTATGCATAAAAAGACTATGAAATAAAGTATGGCTAATCATGCGTGGAGAGTGAAAGGGATCTTTATTATCATGGAATAAATAAGTCAAAATAAAAGAGAATATTGGAAGATAAGGAGATTGAAAGAATCAGTATACATGAAGTTTCTAATAACCTTTCTAGTAGGTCTAGCATAGAATTCAGTACCATATAGAAGAAACCTTTTACTTTGAATGAGCAAGTTTAAGACTCAAAAATTCTAGGACTTTATTATCCTACAGACCAATGATCCATGGATTGTGGGAAGGGTGAAACTGAGGCGCATTGCTTTCCCTTAGATAAGGTTTTTCTATCAAGGCTGAAAGTGTTTGAAAGTTTAAAAAATTATAAAGGCTGTTACAGCTAGAGCAAAATTTACCAGATTGAAATCTTAAAGTCAGATAATATTAGTAAGCAAGCTAATCTTAAGTCATTACAGTGAGTTTAATCCTCATTGGATGCCTTTTACCCAAAAAACTCACTATAAACTGGGCCTTGTGTCATAATCCACTCGTTGGGCATTGGATAGATATCACTTTCTCAGTGAGAAGAATTTCTATCAGGTAACAGGATTGTCAGCAATTAATTCTGAATATCTATCTCCCCACCCTCAAGAAAAATGGCAGCAGATGCAATTGGCCTAGTGCATTGATTAAGTGGATGATTTCATTCCCTGGTGAAATAGTGTAATTCATATATTCTGTTTCTGTGCAACAATAAAGTAACATCACAAAAGATGAATTATCTAAGAAAAATGAATTAATACAAGATTTTCTCTAACATGTGTTCTGGGTATGATACTAAACTGTATTTGATGGTGAGGCTCCTGTTCTAGAGCTCTGGAGAGTGGAATACCTCTTCATTAACATTACTCCCAGGAGCACTCTGACTTGGAGTGGTAGTACCTGTTAGGGTACCATCTATAGGTCAAATCGATCTGTTTAAAAATGATTTATATTCAATAAGTCCATGTGCAAAAAATCCTCTTCAGAATGAACCACACAAAAGTATAAATGTAAACATACAATGGATGTAATTCCCTAACCTCTAGGCATAAAATACCCCTAAATGAGTTGACATGCCATTAAAATCAATTCTCCAACACAGTAAAATGAGAACATTGAGTATTGAATAAATGATTTGATTCTTCATTTCAACAAGGTTATCAAATATAACTCGTACCCAAAGAAGTCTGAAGGGGACAATAGCTAAAATATTGTTACAATTAATTTGAGGATACCATTTTCAATAAATCAGTGTATAATTGAGACAATTTATAGAGTAACACGTGCAGTACGAATGGAATCTTGATCACAACTTTCTTGACATTTGATTCTGACAGTTTTCTAAAGTTTTTCTAAATAACCAATATTGAAATTTCTTCAGGAATTAGTCTGGATCATCTCTTTACTCCAACTCCAATGATTTATCCAGTGTATATCACATACAAGACTGTATAATGTCATTTGCATCCGTGAACAGCCACTCTGCAATCTGCACTTGACAGATTGCAGCAAAACAGGATTTTACCATTAAATTAGAAAAGGTTGCATGAACTGAAGAGAAATTAGGTTTACCGAAGAGCAAGGTCATCATGAATAGTTAAATCAAATAAATCATAGGGAGTCTTAATATCTTAATCATAGGGAGTCATAATATCCTGTGTTTGTTATGTTGTCTGATCTTTCACATCACCTGAATTAATAAGAGAAAAATTCATGAGTGATATTTCTTTTTTCTAATATGTGAATTTGTCAGTTATGCATAAACAATGTTTCTCTAAAATTACAGTTTTATGACAATGCATTATAAAGAATATTGAGAAAATTCAAATGTGTAGAATTTATGAAACTAATTATTTTTGCCTTTTCATTGAGTAGTTTTACAAACATTTCTCAATCAGTGAGAATAAACAAAAATGGGTTTTGTTTGTTCCATAGAATAATTACTTTCATATTCATTATTTTTGCTCTTACAAGATTTTAAATATACTTTAAAAATTTAATTTCTTTTTTTTTTATCAGCATGAAGATTTCCACAGAACATTAAGAGATCCCAATCCAAATTCATCTGTTGTAAGTTCTGATTTTAACATGAACAGATATAAGAGTTGTTATAAGGATATATATATATATATATATATATATATAGACATATGCGTATATGGATATATATATATATATATATATTCATATGTCTTTATATATATATATATATATATATATATAGACATATGCGTATATGGATATATATATATATATATATATATATATATATATATATATATATTCATATGTCTTTATATATATATATATATATATATATATAGACATATGCGTATATGGAGATATATATATATATATATATATATATATATATATATATATATCTTTATATATATATATATATATATATATATATATATATATATATTCATATGTCTTTATATATATATATATATATATATATATATATATATATTCATATGTCTTTATATATATATATATATATATATATATATATATATTCATATGTCTTTATATATATATATATATATATATATATATATATGTATATTCATATGTATATATTCATGTGCATATATATATATTATCTATATATATTCATGTGCATATGTCTTTTTATTTATATATATATATATATATTCATGTGCATATGTCTATATATATATATATATATATATATATATATATATATATATGTCTTTATTTTTATATATATAAATATATTCATGTGCATATGTCTATATATATATATATATGCAAATGTCTTTTCATTTATATATATATATATATATATATTCATGTGCATATGTCTTATATATATATATACGTATGCATATGTCTTTTTATTTATATATATATATGTTCATATGCATATGTCTTATATATATATATATATGTGTGTGTGTGTGTGTGTCATTATATATATATCTTCTATTTCTATATATTTATATATTCATATATACATATGTCGTTATATATATAACTGCTATTTCTATATATATATATATATATATGCATAGTAGAGTGTTTGCCAATGGTCTGGGGACCAGGGTTCAATCCCAGATTGAGTTATAGCAAAGACTCAGAAAATGGTACTTGATGCCGCCTTGCTTAACACTCAGCATTATAAGGTACAGATCAAAGGTAAAGGGGAGCAATTCAGGGAATGGAGTAGCACCCTCCCCTATACCTCAGTGTGGTAGCTATTGAAAAGAGACCTTTTGGGTCACCCTCAACTAAGGTTGCAAACTTTATTTCTTTATATATTTTTATAAATGTGTGTGTGTGTGTATGTAAGTAAAGTAAAGTTGGCGACCATAGTCGAGGGTAACCCGAAGGCTCCCTTTTCGATAGCTACTACACCAAGGTATAGGGGAGGGCGCTACTCCTTCCCTGGATTGTTCTATTTTACCCTTGATCCGTACCTTATAATGCTGAGTGTTAAGCAAGGAGGCATCAAGTACCATTTTTTGAGTCTTTGGTATGACTCGACCTGGGACTGAACCCAGGTCTCCCAGGCCATTGGCGAACACTCTAACCGCTAGGCCAATGTCCGGTGTGTGTATGTACAGAGATGAAAAAAACACCCAATCTTCAGAGGATCATTTTATTCATTGAATCATTTGCCAACATTAAACATTTCAGTTTTTAAATCTTCATCAGTTCATGTGAATTATCAAATGAAATGAAAAAGATGAGAAAGTTTTATAACATTCTTTTTCAGTTGGTCGCTTTCTGTTTCACATTTGTGTGATGTAATTAGCATTCAAAAACTTATTCAAAAAAAAAAAGAAAACATCAATATCATATCAATCTATCATCATTATAGCTGTGACAATTTAGTATTTGTTCCATCTTTCCTCTGTGTATGGAATTGAATGCCACAGAGAAATTTACAAATAATAGTGTTGCCTCAAGATTTTTTGCCTATACTCTGATGATTCAATGTATTGTCAGAATCTGTGAGGTTGCTGAACAATTTTTCAATTTCAGGTCAGATATGATCAAAAAGCTGTGCTTTATAAACTTTTGCGGCTATAGCAGTTAGAGGTATACCTCTGTTATTCTTAGTGATTCTGAGTTTAGTTTTCTTGGGCAAAGGGAGGATGCAGCTTTGGCCCATTTCTCTATTGCGTTTTACTTATACGCAGTGTTACATAATGTAAGTAGGATGCTGTCAAATTTTCTTGTCTTTCATACATCAGAGATTATTTTGTTGAGGCCAGCAATTTTTCTTTTAATTTTTGTTAATACTGCATCAAGTTCTTCCTCCATGAATTGTCCTCGTTTGATATCTAGTTAGCCATCAGTAATTTTTTGAATAGGTTTGTCTGTGATTTCAAGTAGGTTTCTAAGTAGATTCTTGAAATGTTCTTTCCATTTCTGAGGTCTTTCTTCTTGGCTGGAAACTTTTAGTTTTGCTCGAAGTGCTCTTCCTTCAACTTAATTCATTTACTGTCTGCCATGCTAATCATGATTGTCTATCATCATCATCTCACGCTACCAGCAAGGATCTCCCTGACACTCTTCTCTATCGTCCATCGTTTCCAGTCAGTCATCAAGGCTACATCCTGTATCGGCACAGAGCTGTTGTATGTAGGTTTTAGCTGGTCATCCTGCTTTTGTTCGTCCATGTGAAGGGTTCCACAGGAGTATGTCATTTATGAGTTTGTCCCTACTTCTCCAGCAGTGTCCCGCATGTCTGGTTCATCTAACTTGGATAGTTTATATGATGGGTAGTAAGTGGCCGTACAGCTGCTGTTCTGTGGAGTGCTGCCTTCAGGACTTGTTCAATATTACTCACAGCATTCTTGAGTAGGTGCCGTCAAGGTTTTTCTCCATATGTTTAGTTAGTGTTCATGTAGTGCATCCATACAGCAGTATCAATATGACCGCTGCTTGGAAAAAACTGTTTCATTTTTTTGGTCAGGTCTGACTTCCAATATGACTGATAGCCTATCAATGGCTATCCATGCCTTTGTTAGTCGCATGTTGATGTCTGTTTCAGTTGATGAGACACTGCTTACTAGGTATGTGAATTTGTCTATTAGTTTCTGAGAACTACTGTTTAGTGTGGAGATGTAACCTCTTTGATTAAAGCACATGTATTCTGTCTTGTGTGTATTGATATGGAGGCCTAGCCTGCAGCTGCTTGTTTCAGACTATGTAGCAGGGTTTCGGCTCGGGTGGATGTATTTACCAGAAGTGCTATGTCATCGGCATAGTCTGTGTCCATAATTGTTTGTGCAGAGTATCTTCTACTTCTTTGTCAGCTTGAAGCCGTTGTCTTTCATTCTATCAAAAGATGTTCTAAGCACATAGTTTAGACAGATGATAAAGAGGTATGGGGCTAATGTGTCTCCTTGCAGCACACCTGCTACAATGTTGAAGTAGTCTGTGTCTGTGTGGGGAGTGGACTTTAATTTTTGTGTTTCTATATAGCATCATTATGGCTGTGACAGTTTCTTTGGGTAGTCTGTAGGCAAGTAGTATTTGCTCCATCTTTCCTCTGTGTATGGAGTCAAAGGCCTTGGCAATTCAACAAATAATATTGTTGCCGCTAGGTTTTTTGCACATACACCTTCAAGAATTCGACTGATAGTCAAAATTTGTGATGTTGTGGATCTATTCCTCCGAAAGCTATTTTGGTTCTTTCTAAGTATGTTCTCAATTTTGGGTTCTATGTGGTTGCGTTGTAGAGCATTGTATATCTTGACTGCAATGGATGTAAAGGTTATACCTCGCTAGTTCTTGGCTAATCTGAGGTCGCCCTTTTTAGGGAGGGTTAGGATGCATTCCTTCATCCATTTGTCTATAGGGATTTGATTCTATACAGCAATACAGTGTCGGAGCAGTATGTCTTCGAATTGCCTGATCTTCCATACTTCTGGAGGTATTTCATCAAGCCCTGCTGCTTTTCTATTTTTAATTTTTCTTAGTACTGAGTTGGTTCTTCTTGCGTAAACTGTCCTAGTTTGATGTCTAATTGTTTACTAATAATTCTCGTGATTGGTTCATGTGTAACTTTCAGAGGGTTTCCGAGTAAATTCTCAAAATGTTGTTTCCATAGGTGTATTCGTTCTCATTGGCTGGTAGTGTTCAGTTTAGCTTTTACAGTGCTCTTCCTTCTGTTCACTTCATTTATTGTTTGCCATGCTATCCTAGATTGTCTATCTTCAATCGAGTCTCTAATCTTATCGATCTGATTTTGTATGTATTCTGTCTGTTCTTTTAGATATATGTTAACTAATTCGTTTTGTGCCTTTTTAAGTTTCAGGGCATTCATATTGGTTGGGTTCTTTCTATTGCATTTGGAAACAGTTTTCACTTCTGCACACTTTTTTCTAACTGCTAATGTCTCCCATGGGATTCTAGGTTTAGCTCTTTCTAACTAGACATTATTGAAATTCTCATATTCGTCATTCAGAGTATGTGTTTTTGTCTTCTCCTGTAGTGCATCAAATTTGTTTCTTAATGTTAACACATATCTATCTCTAATATCCCTGTTATTAAGCAGGGACCAGTCATAGTGTATAGTGGTTGCTGTTCAAGTTGTATTCCTTTGTAGGCTCAGTTGTATTTTTGCTGTGACAATTCGGTGATCGGAGGACACACCCTTGAAAGAGGAATATGCCTCGCAAATCAATGCGCAATTATTCCATTTCTTATTTATAAAGATGTAGTCTATCTGTGCTTTAGTATTATTTGCGTAGGTGTAGGTCCATAGTTTTCGTTCCCTTTTCTGAAATTTTGTATTGAGGTTTGACGAGTTGTTTAAGCTGAATTTGTGGTTTACATTTTTACCAATTTGGGCATTCATGTCTCCACCAATGACGAAAACGTTGTATTTCAGGATGCTACAAACAAGGGAGGATAACTCATTATCAAAGGCAATGAGGTCAATTTCTTCATTAACATTGGTAGCGCTGTATCAGGAGATGATTGTTGTGCTGATTTTGCTATTAAAAGTAGCTATCATCATCCTCAGTTGTATTTTCTCTATGCTATTTAGTGATTTTTGGGCCCATGGCCTATAAGCATACCTACACCTCCTATCAAGGCATTGACAGAGTTTTCCATGCAGATGCAGTGGCTAGCATCCATCCATTGCCAGTATCGTGATATTTAATATCCTCGCTATGAGTATATCTGTGTTCTTGTAAGCATGTTATGTCTATGTTATGTTCTACGGCCGATGCAGTCAGCTCTGGTAGTTGTCTTATTCTATTTAAGGTTCTAACATTGAATGTCGCTATTTGTATTGTTTGTTTGCATTTTAGTAATTTTTGTTTTAGTTTGAGCTCTGTAGCTGATTTTTTGAACAGAGGCCAGGGCTCCAACCTCAGCAGGATGCGCCCCTTTTTTACCTGCACAAAGAGCAATGCCGTTTGGACAAGTGGTTTGAGTCATGGTAATCTTTCGATGGCTGTTTTTATTCTCATCTATAGAAGCCACCCTTATAGATGAGATGATTATCTATATTCTATCAATTTGGCCTTGAATATATTCTAATTGTTCTTTTTGGTATGTTTCAGTGTTATATAATTAAGGAATGATTTTTTATATTAATCATTTTTCGTTAATTATATTTTATCATTCAGTTTGGTTGGGCTTTGAACTGTTTGGGTTAAGAGCCCAGGTGTATAGTCAATTAGTGCAGTTTACACTCACGTGCAAAGGATATGACAATCACCATTGTCATAATAAACCCCCAGACAGGAAATGGGCTGGAGTGTGGATGACGTCATGCCCGGAAAAGATGGTCCTGAGAATTTGAGGTTTTTTGAAAAAGAGTCAGTTGAGGGTTGAGATTGGACCATGGAAGCAGAAAGTTGGGTTTCTGCCATTGGGGCATAGAGTTGAGTTCTCTACCGTTGAGGCATGTAGTTGGGTTTTTCGGATCTCTACTGACTGAGATTTTAAACATCACAAAATGAACTGCTCATTGAAATGGGGTCAGATAGTATGGTTAGCATAAGCTTTTAAGAATTGTATCTCTCTCCTTGTGTCGAAGAACCGAAGTCAGAAATTAATAAACCGTTCGTACCTGAACAGCGGAGTCTGTCTGTTTCCGCCTGTATTTCTATATTGCATTTGTATATGTGAAGTATACAACATCAGTTCTCTTTGGACTTAAAGTTTCTATGCATTGGCATTTGTTGGGTTTCTTTTAAGTTAGGATGCTTTTTTCACATTATCTTATTTTTTTTCTCTTGACTGCTATTGACTCCCATGGAACTCTACAGTTGGCTCTTGGTTTGGTTAATATGCACTCAGCGGCTGCTTCTGTATGGGCAGTAACAAAGTTTTCATATTTGTCATTCAGAAATCTTCTGGATACTATCAATCTTATTTCTTGCAGTCACTATATCTTGATTGCATATATTACTAAGTGAGGACCAGTCATAATGTGTGACTGTTTCTTATTTTTGAGTTGACTCAGGCATTATCTTTGCCAAGATGCTTCTATGATCAAATGGCCAAATCAGCTGGAGAATACACTCACTCATCTCTGCAGAGGGGGAAGACCCTTCCCCTCAATGAATGTCCTGACATGACACTAAACAATTTGATGATGAGGCTTCAGTGATGCAGAAGCTTTGGAGAAAGTGGAGTACCCCTTTATTGTCATCACTCCCAGGTCCACTCTGGCCCAGAGTAGTAGCACCTGATAGGGTTCTATCTATGGGTCAAAGAGAACTGTTTGACATTTTAACTGTGTACTTATTCTAAACTGAAGTGTTTGAAATTGAACTGTTTTTACATTTAGCTGTATGTAAACAAATGACTGATGTTTAATTGAATTGTTAGTGATACATAGCAATATTTGAAAACATTAAACTGTGTGCAAACAAATGATCAATAGTAAATAGAATTTGTATTTGATAGAAATGAGTTAAACTATTTAACTGTGAGAAAAATAATGAGCTCAGGTTCGTTTGAAAATGTCATCTACAAAATGTGTTTAGAAATCACACATTTGATATATATGTATAAAAAGGATTTGGTATTGAACAACTTTCAATGGTTCATATGCCATTATGTTTAAAATTATTTTATTGAAATTGATTGAGAGTTTTGATGCAATTGAAATATTTTGGTGTAATTTTTCATCTTTACCCTCTTTCAGACTTTTTAATAACTCTTTCTTCTCTTTTGTCAAAACAGGATCCATAAAAGTGAATAATAGACTGTAGCCAGTGTATTGACCTGTGAGAAACAACTTGATTTCTAATATTAACAAAGAATAAAAGAACAAGTGAATTTCTCTGAGAGTCAAAAGTCTGAGTGAATGGAAGGCTACTTAAAGCATTTACAGATTTGCTGATAGGGATTGGGGGCGGAGGTTAAGGTAATAGAGGCTTACTTCAAGTTGTTAATACCATATAACCAACTTGTTTGAAAACATTTAGTAAATCCTAAAAGTGCTCAATTCCAGGCCAGCAGAGTAAGATAAGACCTAAAAGAAATGAAAATCTCATCATAGTTCCAGAAGAGCAGAAGCAGAATTTCATTCTAGAAAATAATAGTTTCCTTTAGTTTGTAGATTTAATTTTTATGGCATTCTGAGACTTTTAGAATTTGATATTTCTGTAGAAACTTATTTTTCATTTATAAAATAGTGATGCAGTGTGTGTGTGTGTGTGTGCATGTTTCTATTTGGGCAGTCATTTTTCATATAGATAAACCTTATTTAATGCAATAGACAAGGAACATCTTATCAATTTTTTTTATTCAACTTGTTTCCTTATAAAGAAATGAATACAAGGATTGCCATGAATTGTAGAGTAAAAATTGACGTTAAAAGGCTGAAAAAATCTTGAGGTTGACTTATACAAATTGTTTAGTCTTTTCTACCAGGTCCAAATGCTTTTAATAAGTCCCTGACCATTATCAAGAGCTAGAAATAAGAGATAAGTGCGATTGTCTTCAGATAAATTGACATGTTGAAGTCTTCACTTGTGAATTATGTCATCTTTTGGTTTGTTTACATAACAACATTTCACATGAGGAACATTATGATTTGAAATTGGTTTCTGCTGAGCTTTGGTGTATTTATTATTAAAAATATTTAAAACACCACTTCCCAAGCTAAAAAAATATTTACTTTGGATTTTCTTATTTTTATGATTAAAGCTTTAAGTATTTTTTTATTTTTGGAAGCTTATATTGTATAAGATCCCCTGTTATAATGAAATGATTAAAAAGATGTTTAGCACAAATGCAAATTCTACTAAACTATAATTCAATTGTAAATTAAACAGAAAATTGAATTGTTCTCTTAGAGAATTTTAAGTGTATTGCTCTAATAAAGGCCTTGTTATGATGTACCATTTTCTCCAAGTTGTAGTGGGAATTAGATTTATTTCCCACTGGCAGACGAATTCCTACATAGAAGTAAATTGGTTGTACTGAACCAATCAAATCAGCCGGCGGAAGAATACTGAAAGCCGGACCTTCTGTGAGGGAAAGAAAAAGTGAATTTGGTCTTTTTTACCACTGTAGAGTTAACACGACAAAAACTGTTACTGACCTACTAGGCTAACGGTTCAATAAACACCTACACACACACACACACATATATATACACTTTCTTTACCAATGAGGCAGTACAAACACCTCACAGAATACCAACAGAAACTCGTCCAAACATAACTACATTGTGTAAAAGGATTAAGTTGTCATTGTCAACTTTCTAATGGGAATTGAGAACACTCTCAGTGACATTAATCCCCCTTTACAAAGTTACTATATATATATATATATATATATATACACACAGAGGATTTTAGTAATATTTTTTAATATTTGAATTACTTTGTGGTATATTCTTAAATTATAAAGATATACCATTGAATTTCCATATATCCTCGTGATTCGTATATAATTTATGAATTGTTTATAAACATTAAATTTTTTCCCCCTTTTTTACTTCAGATCATCCATAGTCTTAAACAAAAAATTCTAAAACTAGAAACTCAATTAAAAGATAAAGAAAATGCCCATAGGTAAGTGACTTTATTGATTTTATTCTTGAATGATTTATGCAAATATGAAAAGGCAGGAAACTTCTCTAGAGCTAATATTTTACCATCAACCATATTTGGTTTTGTCCAAATTTTATCACAAGGATTTTTATCTCTTAACATTATTCAGTAAAATCATCAATGCATCAACACATATTGTAGGTCTTTGCAGTTTATTGAAAACTAAGTTTTTTTTTTTCTTTTTAGGTAGGACATAAAATTGAGAAAATGTTGAATCCCCCCCCACCACCACCACCATACTGACACCATTGGTTTGTAAATAAATTCTTCCATCATAAAATGAGACGTTTGTAATTTTTGGAAAAAGTAGAGAGTTGTGTTTGTTCATACAATTACAAATGTTTAATTTCATCTATGAAAATATTGGTTTAAAAAAAAAAAAAATCATGGCAATTTGATGGCATGTAATTTTTGGAGAAATTCTAGTGTCGATTTTAAACTATAGTTTTAATTGTTAGAAAAAGTAATCCAGTGAGAATTATCTTGGTCCTTTAATCAGATGTAAAGTTACATGGCTATTATATGTTGCATCAATCTAAGGTTTTAAAAAAAAAAAAAAAAATTCAGACTTGGACATCATCCAAGTTGGTCAAGAGAATAAAAGGCAGAAAGACTTGACCTCTTTTCTATAACTTTAATGATGTGCTGATCTTTTTTTCAAAGAAAGGCAAATATTGCAATTAAGTCCACTGGATTGTTGGGGGATGAGACTCATTGGGTATTGGCCGTCTATAAATTGCTAGCAAATATTTATAGACTTTCCCATCAGTAGAAACAGTTGATTAGCCAATCAAAGGAGACTAAGGTGTATATGAACAATGGCAAATTAGAAAATCTAATGAAGCCTTGTTAGATAGGAGTGTCTTTTGTATCGCTCAACTAAAAACAAGATGGCTACCCAAATTCCAATAGGTTATGAGCCCAGAGCAGCAAAACTTTTTTTGATAGCAATGAATCCAAGTATGAGTTGTGGGAAATGAAGTTCCTTGGATATCTTAGAATTCAACATTTACATCAAATTATACTGCCACCAACAGACCAGAGTGATGATATTGACTTTTGTAGAAAAGAATGCTATCATCTTGGCCAAGCTGATTCAGTATTTGGACAATAAAATGTCTGTCATTTGTAATAAAAGATGCACGAGACAATGAAAGAAAAGACTTAACAATATTAAGGGAACATTATTTGTCGAAAGGAATGCCAAAAGTTATTTCTCTCTATACAAAGCTAATATCTTTGAGAAGATTAGAATCAGTCTACGAGAGACTATATAATAAGGACAGAGACTATTTCTAATGCTCTGAAGGAAGCTGGGGAAGTTATGAGCAATGGACTTTTGATTGCAATGGTTCTCAAAGGATTACCTCCAAATTTTAAACTTTCAACAACAGCTATACCCCAGAAGAAAACCTTATCTTTTTCTAAATTTAAAGTATGTTTAAGAAGTTATGAAGAAACAGAGTGTATGTGTTACCCCACCCCCTCAGATGAATCTAACGATATATTACAGATGAAGACAACATTTAAAAAGATTAACCCAAGAAATAAACCCAGGGTATGTATCCATTCTTGCTATGATTACAAATCAACAAATAATTACGACAACTACCAGAAACCTCAGCATAGTAGAGAGGACTATAAAAATCCCACCCCACCCCAGGAAAGACAAATATTTTTTACGTTTCTTGGGGGGAGAGGCCACAAAGCATTTGAATGTAAAAATCAAAGGCAAAGAGATTTTTATCATAGTATAAAAACCTATTCTAAAGGACAAACCTATTTCTTTGCTTTAGGATATGATATTGTTTCAGACAAGAGTAATTTATCAGTCAACTGCAGAGCTACTAATCATGTAATAACTGATAAGTTAAAATTTATTAATTTTGATCAAAATTTTGAACCAGGGAACCATTTTATTGAATTGGCTGACGGGAGCCAAGCGAATCACAGTGCTGAAAAGAGGTGACACCTGCATTTATCTACACAACAACAAAGGGCATGTGTAGATGTATCTTAAAATATATATATATATATATATATATATATATATATATATATATATATATATATATATATATACACACACACACACAAACCACCACCCCCAACTTTTAAACAAAATATATATTTTCAGTACAAACAACAACAAAAAAAAATGGCACACACCTAAGTTAACTGCCAATTAATTCAGCCTAATGGAACAATTTTCAATACAACATAGAGAGGACATTTGTATTCTCTGAAAAATATAGTTTCTGCCAGAAATGCCACTTACAATTTACAGTGGCCAAAGATTTTGTCCAGTATGTAAGAAATCTGATATTAAAAAGTTACCCAAATTAGTAAAAGAAATGAAGATAAAACCAACAGCAAATTATGCTTGTAACTGTGATATATGTATTCAAGGGAAGATGTCTATTGACAAAAATAAGATTTTGGATTGCAAGGCAACAAATATCCTTGCACTTGTACACAGTGATTTAGCAGGCCCCATTCAACCCTAAGCAAAAAATGGTTATAAATATGTAATTAATTTTATTGATGACTATTCTGACCTTACAAAGTTATATTTCTTAAAATACAAACCAGGCACTTTGCCTATAACAACGTTTACAGACAGACAACAGAACAAAGTATACTTCTGAACCTTTTCAACGGTTACTTGTACCTAATAAAATCAAACACAAGCAGTCAGCACCTTATTCTCCGCATCAAAATGGGACCGCTGAACGGTCATGGCGAACTTTATTTTCTATGGCAAGATGTCTCCTTATTGAGTCAAAATTGCCCCAAAACCTGTGGGTTTACACATTGATGACTTCAGTGTATATTAGAAATTATGATAAGAAAAAACACCATTTGAAAGTTTTACCAATTCAAAACCAAACTTAAATGAGATACATATTTTTGGCATGACTTGTTTTTTGTTATGTACAAAATAAAATGAAAAGGCATCTTTGTTGGTTATGATAAACAAAGTTCAGCTTACTTGATTTATTTTCTGGAAACAATGACTATTAAAAGAGTTAGGTGTGTAAAATTCACCGACTTTTATGATAATAGCTCACTTTCAAAACCAGATAAAAATACTGAAAATCCAGAATACCTAATCATATATGAAGTAGAAACGGAAGACAACCCAAACACCAAAGAGGAGGGGCAAATAACCCATTATTCCATCTGACAAAGAAAAAGATGCGATTTTTTTTGTAGTAGAAAACTTGGAATTTGGTCGTATCGAGAACTGTTGTACTGTGTGTATGATTCCTGCTAATTACTCTGAGGCTGTAAACTCTCCACATTCAAATAACTGGATTTTAATGAGGAGAGAATTTGATTCCTTAGTAGGAAATAATACTTTTTAATGGCAGAAAGCTCAAAAAAAAAAAATAAATAAATAAAAAATCATCAGTAGTCAGTGGTTTTTTACTATAAAAAAATCAAAGCAACAGAAGTCATGAGTATAGAGCTTGTTTTGTAGCTAAAG
Organism: Sepioteuthis lessoniana; assembly: GCA_963585895.1. Classification (NCBI taxonomy): domain Eukaryota; kingdom Metazoa; phylum Mollusca; class Cephalopoda; order Myopsida; family Loliginidae; genus Sepioteuthis; species Sepioteuthis lessoniana. The sequence goes on along the minus strand of OY757910.1, from coordinate 2,690,520 downwards.
GCTACTCGCAAATATATGGCAAGGATTATAAATGAAACTTTCACCCTAACAACAATTATGGCTTCCATAAGGTTACTATTGCAAATAACAGGCCAGAATGACTTGTTAATTCATCATATGGATGTTAAGAGTGCATATTTAAATGGCCCCTTAGACTTTGAAATATATGTTGAGCCACCAGAAGGCTTTAAAAGGTAAGAATGGGAATTATGTTTGGAAACTTAAAAAAAATCTTTATATGGGTTAAAACAGAAGGTTGAACTTGGAATAAAACATTCCATACTTATTTAGCTACACAAAATTTTGTGCAGTCAGCTGTGGAATCCTGCATCATGTACTTTGTAATGTCCACAATCAAATATCCATCATTTTATTGTGGGCTGACAATATGTTAATAGCTTCAAAAACTGAGGCACACCTTATGCAAATTAAGACAAGACAGAACTCAAGAATCAAGATCACTGAACTTGGGACATTATCCTGGTTTTTAGGAATACAAAAAAAAAGTCACTAATCATGTTTGACACAAACAAACATTGTATTAATATTAATAATCTAAAAAAAAAAAAAAAAAAAAAAAAACTGATTCACATTTTTTTAATTTTAATATTTCTTTTAAAATGGAAAATTCCATCTTCAAACCCCAAACGGTGGGGATTGTTGGGTGGCAGGGGGTACTTGGAGTATTTTGTATTCCTCAACTAAAAAACTGACACTACATAATCTTCCTTGGTTTACTTCAGTACATTAATATGATTCCAAATTTTTGAATTATTGAAAACACAGCCCCCACATGTTACATTAACAGGCTGATTTAATGAGATCATAAAAATTTAAAGAAAAAAGAACAAAAAAAACATTCATGGCCACATATGAAATTAACATAAAAAGTGAACCAAGCTTAAAAATTGGGTAGAATTTATCCGATGTTATTTTTATTCCTTTCAACATTAAAATGTATATTTTACCCTTTGTCTTTTACTAATCCATAAATTATAAATGACAGAGTTATGTTGCTTTTATGATTTTCATTTGCCTGTTTTGTTTGTTTGGTTATTTGGCTCATGCGTAATTAATTGCATTTCAATTTTTAAAGTTTTGCATGATATTTTGTTTAACAAAAATGGTTAACAAATGTTGCATTTGGCAGTTCTAGTGGATAAATGATTCTAATCATTTGAAGAAGAAACGTTTTGTCTTAACAGTTTTGAATTAATAAAGAAAAAGATTATATTCTAATTTACAGAATAGTCTTTGATCCTGAAACACATTTTCCATCTATAAGAGAATACATACGCATTGATCAAAATCTTCATGTTCAACTCCAGTCTGATAGAAACCCTATACAAGATTTGACATATTTGAAAATTTTCAAAACTACATACAAAATGTGATGGAAGAACACCCATACTCAATTCTAAGTTAGGGGGGAAAAAAAAGAAAAAGACATCATCTTCTGCAGAGCTGTCATGGTAGGCAATGATAGTGATGATGATGCTACAGAGAAGCAGCATTTTGACTTTCTTGAAGATGACTTACGGTTCCATCGAGCCAAATGGTAAAGTTTGTTTCTGCTTGTTTTGTTTTATTTGATTATGCAGATAAATTTATTGCAAGACATAATAAATCTACTATATGAGAGTCTGCTGAAAGAATTTTGGAAACTTATTCTCCAAAATATATTTTTACTTGTGAACAACACACTGAAAAGGGACTTAAATTTACAGCAAAAATTGTGAATATATTTTATAACAAACAAAAACTTGCGTCAGATGAAGTTTGAAAACATACAGTAACATGTTGTTAAAAAAAGGCTAAGATCAAAAGAAAATTGATTTATTGAGAAATTGTTAGTAAGTTTTTTTGTATCACTGCATAATTTTTTTGTTTACAATCTTTTATTACATTTCTAAAGAACAAAAAAAAACAACCAGTTTGTGTCTATAAACAAAACAGGCTGCATGGGTGATTGAAAAATCATAAAAGCAACATAACTCACAGCTGTTTATAATTCATAGATGAGTAAAAGACAAAGTGTAAATTTGCATTTTAATATTGAAAGGAATAAAAATAATATCAGATAAATTCTACCAACATTGTTATTTTTATCTATTCAATTTTTAAAAGTTAATCCTTTTTAAGTTAATTTCATATGTGGCCATAAATGGATTTTTTTTTTTTTGGTTTACTTCAGCCTGTTAGAAATTAACCTGTTAATGTCACATGCGGGGGGCCATATTTACTCGTTGGCCATGTTATTCAAAAATCAGATTTTATGGAAATGTAAATAATGACAAATGATAAACAATTATATATACCAAGTAATCATTTTATTTTGATTCATCACAGCAAACTTAAAAGTGATTTGAAGACAACAAAAATTGAAGAAATGAGAGTCCAAATGGAGACTTTCTATCAAGAAATTGTTCGTCTTCAAAACTTCAATGGTCAATCACAAAGGAAAGGGTAAGTACTTTTTTTAACAAGCCCTTTTCTTTTCCAATTATTCAAAACATACCTTAAATGGCTGATGATCTCCACCCATAATGTAGCCAATGAATAGATTGAAGAGAATTAAGGCAATATGAAGAGTCCCTGCTTGAGATGGGATTAGAGCATTGTTCTTTTCAGTCTTTAGACAACAAAAAAATTTATTTACAATAATCATTTGGGAGGAATAGATTATTTCAAAATGATCATTTTAGTTTTTATTTTACAAATATCTTTTATAAAAATATATTCTATTTAGCTTATATGGTAATATCTAAACCCAGTGTAATAACAAGCTGCCCAATCTACTTTAATTACAAAACTAAAGGATAAATATGCAGCTCCAGTCAATAAGGGTCTCAATAGAATAGAATAGAAATTTCATTTGATATAGAATCTTTTGCAAATGGTTAATGGCTGGCATTAATTGATATCAAATTCAATTTACAGTCATTTTTCAGTACATTTTACTATTTACACAAAACATTTGGAAATCTGTAATAAATGGTTGATTAAATTGTATTAAAGAGTCAAACATTAAACAAAGTTTATAGGACTTGCAAAAGTGAGGTTATGGGGGGGGAGGGGGTCAAATGTTTATTAAAAACTTAACGTGTATATTGCCTCTAATAATTTAAAACCAAAAGTTTCCATTTGCAGCTAACTTGAATAGTTTTTGTAACTTAGCTTAAGTGCCAACTTCTACTCTTTTTTTCCACGGGTTTATATATTTTTGCAGTTGCTCGTCTAACAGTAAAATCAATCCAAATTGATAAAGACAACTCTTACTAAAAGCTACCATTTAAATCATATAGTCAACTCATTACTTAGTTCATTGTGCCAATAACTTTAAATACATTACAATATATTAAACTAATGGAATTTAAGAAAATAGAAATCTTGAAGATATAAATTTATTTTATCTTATATTCATTTTTATTAGGAATAAAAAAAAATAAAAAAAATTGTGTTTCTTCTTCCATTTTAAGGTCAAAATATCTTGATTAGAATTGTTTTAATGACTCTTCAGAGAAAAATTCCATCCGTAAATATGCACTATTGCAGAAAGAAAAAAATCATTTGATGGTTTTATCATGGAATTAAGTGCATTGACAAAAGGAGATTATGATGAAAAATGGTTGTGTAAAATAAATGCTTTTTTCATTATTAGGCAATGTTGTTTCATTGATTTATTATGTCTCCTGCTTTTAACACTATGTAAATAGGTCATCAATAATTGGATTTATTCTTCACTCATCTTTATTTTTTCTCCAACTAATTTTGTGGGTTAAATTGTGTACAACTTTTGTTTCCTGCTTAATAGTTTGTTTGTTTGTTTTTTAATGTTTTGAAAATGCAGAAGTCCAAAAGAAAAACAAAACCAGAGCAAAATTCAAGTTTTGAGTGAAACAATTTTACATCTGAACAAAAATGTTGAGCAGCTGCAAAGTGAAAATCAAACCTTGAAAAAGGATTTGGAAAATGCTTTAGACACAATTGAACAGAACACAACAGAAACAGCTTCTGATGGTAATAAAAAAAAAAAAAAAAAAGTTATTTAATGCTGGGTGCGGAAACAAATATGGAATAATTTTTAAACCATTTTTGTCAGATTAGTCAACTTTTTTTGGGGGGGGGGGATCTAAATTTTCATGATTAGCTCTATTATTCAAGCATTTTTTTTATTAAGATTCAGCCCAATATGAGTGAGCAAAAAAAGAAATAAAGAATCTGATTTGCTTAATACCGAAACCAAGCCAAAGTTTCTTTGTCTGCCATATACAAAGCAAAGAAAACTAACTCCTCTCACTACAGCAATTAAGATGAACCCCACAACTTCAATAAGAAAGTACATTAATGAATTGAAAGTACATAAGATTACACTATATGGGGCATTTTAGAAAATAAAACAAATGCAACTTCCCATCCAAATATTAGTTTAAGACTGCTATTGAGGAGGAACGGAATAAAATGTCCAAAATTTATTTTGAAGGCATGCAAATCATTTCGAAGATTAGAGAGAGAGAGGGGGGGAGTAGCCAAATTGAGTAAATTTACTGTTTTGTGTCTATCCTCTATTTTTTTGTGGCTTTTTTTTTTTTTTTTTTTACAATAAAGTTGTTTATTATTATACTGGGATATTTCTAATTTGGGTTCCGCGCCCAGTATATATACATATTCTTTTTTTTGTCTATTGCTAATTTCATAGCTTCATGTAGTCAAGATTAGTGTTTCTTTATTCATGTTTTGCTTTTATTTTCTTCTGCCAAATCAAGTTTCATTTATTTAACAAATTTATGACCACAATTTTAAACCCTGTCAAAGTATCCATCTTGATTTGAGGGTTTATGCATACACTAGAGATTATTTGTCTAAATTTCTGAGATGACGTGCGATCATTTTTATCATTTAGAATATTCAGCCTTTTGCCTTCATGTTCATCATTATATTTACAATGTTTTATCTGATTTGTCCTTCAAGTGTTTCTTCTTGAACTCAGGAGCATACACAACTTAAAACCAAACCCTTCATTTAATCCAGAAGGGTAGATTGTTGTAATTTTGTTAACCCTAACCAGGTAGAAGAGTAAAGCTTCAGTAAGTATTCCTAGTTATTTTCACCTGTGGTCAGGATTGAACCTGCAACCTACAGATGAGTTCACTTTAAAGTTCTATAACCTTTATCCAGACACATAGCATAACAGATATAGACATTTGGTTAAAGAACTTTTAAGCAAAATCATCTGGAGATGGCAAGTTCAATCCTGACTATAAATAAAAATAATGAGAATACTTCCTCTAGCTTAACACTTGTACCCACAATTATGGTTAACAGAATTACAACAATCTACCCCATGGATTAAATGAAGGGTTTCATTCAAAGTTCCATGTACACTCCAGAGTTCAATCAAGAAACACCTTGAGTCCAAAAAAAAAGGAATTCACTGAAACATTGTGAATACAGGAATAAAAATGAAGACAATAGTTCAAATACACTAAATGTTATTTTTGTTGCTTTCAACATATTTCATCTGGTCATTTTTAAATATTGCATTCAGTAATTTTTAACTGCAGAATAAAACCAATGACACCATGATCCGTGTGCTGCTCCAGTGTCTGGTATGGTTTGAACTTCTTCGCCAACATTGTTTTATTTTAGATTTGGAGAAGGTTTTCAATGAAGTTGGTAGATTTAGTTTTGGTTTCTTTGTTTGGTGGGTTATTTAATACCAAAGCCATCCTTGAGACAATTCCCCCTCTAAGCAATAGGTTAAATAAAGTCGTTAATCTGAAAGTGAATGTAATAGTACAACTGGAGTTTGAATGCACTTTGAAGATGAAGATTCCCCTGAAGTTGGGAGAGGTGTATATTGTTATGATATAATTGTTAATAGTGCTATACAGAAAATGAACCAGCAACAACAATACCAGTTTTTATTTCTGTTCAGCTTAGATGCCAACTTTAACCCTTTCTATGTTGTCACTACAACAATATATACCATGTACAACCAGTTTGAATATTAAGAATTGATTTTCTTCATTTCTGGTTTATTCATAAGGGAGTAGTGATAAGAGGTTGTCTGGTCTACAGCACTCTCAAACATTTCAGCTAGATCATCTTTGGCCACCCCCAATATATAACAAATATTAAGTAGAATTGGAAAGTTCAGAAAAAAAAAAAAAAAAGAAAAAAAATCATACTATTTAACAAAAATCTCAATTTCAAAAACTCTATAGTATCTATTTAAAAACAAAAAACACTTAGATATTGAGTACTATCTCTGTCAATACGGCAACCATTATTTTTTAAATATCAATTAGTACTTATATATATATATATATATATATATATATATATATATATATATATATATATATATATATATATATATATATAAAAAATACAAAAAATCTTTGCTATTTAACAAATAGAAAACTTGCTCAAGTCAGATGCTATAATAATCTTTTGTAGTGAATTATTAGCATAAGAAATTAACATATAAAATACATTTTTTTTCCTTTTAACTATTTTTTATGTATTCTCCATGAAGAAATATTTTCTTGCTTTTCTATTTCTATTCAAATTCCTATTTCTTTATTCAATGATTTCATGGTTCTTTTATTTTAGATGAATATGAAGATATGAACCGAAGAGAATTATTAAATATTATCAAACACCTACAAAATGTAAGATGAATTACATTTAACAAAATTATTCATTTTTTCAAGTTTGTAGAGGAAAAGTTTCTATTTGTTGAATTTTCATTTACATAGAATTTTAACATTGGAAAAAATAAAAATAAATTTCATTCTAGCCAAATCCTGACATTATTCTGAATTCATTCAAACTAGCTGAAATACCCATCATATGGATAAGATTTTAAACTAATTCTCAAAAGAACTCGGCTCAAATAGAAGTCCATAGATTTGAACTACATATCTTTTGAATTGAAAAATCAATAATTTATTCTTAACATTATGTAAACTGACTATAAATACATTCAAACGTTCTGGTGCACAGATTAATAAGAATTTGCAAAAGAAATTGTTGTATGAAGTGTGTGTATATATATATATATATATATATATATATATATATATATATATATATATTACATACACATATGAGAGAGAGAGAACAATACTTTGCAGTTTTAACTCACTATTGAGTTGATCTACCTGCATACTAGTTTTTATATCAATGTGTGGTACTAATCAAAGATTGACTAACATTTTTGGTTAAAAAGTATTTTTCTTAATGTACATAAAAATAAGTTTTCATTTATTCAATAAAAACTGGTCTCTTACTGTCATAATTAAAATCTTATACACAATCAAATGCAATTTAAGTTGCTTTGATGCTAATGCGACCTTTTTTTTTTTTTTTCCCTTTAAGAAATCACTTTGAGTAGCCTAACAGAAAGAAATTGAAAATATAAAAATTTCTCAGAAGCGAATATTTCTTTCAAGTTTATATTACAATTATAAAGATTTTAAATCAAACCAAAAATATTTCTACACAAATCAAATTCAAACTTTAGCTGCTTTGTATCTTTATAATTTTTGTGTTGAAAGATTTTACATTTTCTAAGAAATGTCAACTTAGAACTGATCCCAATAAATTTTAAGAACAGGGGGGGGGAAAAAAAACTTGCTGTATTGATTTCAAGTTTTTGTTTCAACATCTAAATTGAAATGAAAGAGGCTTAATAGAAAATAAAAATAATTTTCTTGTGTATATTAAACTTATGGGAAATGTAAATATTTTTAGTATTTCATTAATATAATTTTTATTCGTATCAATAATTCTATGTATCTAAGATTTCTTATTCCTCGCCAAAAAAGTAAAAACAATTTATTCCTGAATGACCAAATTTTTTATCCTATTTTTTTATAATGAATTAAATATTTTCAAAACAGAAAATAAGTGAATTTGAAAAAGAGAAACACCAAGAGGCACATATTTTGGAAACTTTAGACTGCAAATCAACTAATCACATTCCAGGTAAAAGCAATTTACTCATTTCATTTTTAAATAATGTCAGATTTCTTTTTAAGGAATTAAACAGATTTTTCTGATATTTCAAATAATTGCTAAAAGAAAAAAAAATTCAGTATTTATTGAAACTATCTTAAATATATAATTTTGGTAGGGAAAATGAATTACAGGAAAAAATACTTTAGAAAAAAAACAAACTTTTTTTTTTCAGAAAAAAGCTTCACAAATGTACATGTTAATACATCAAGTTGTCTTATATAATTTGGTATTTCTTAAGTTTGCTTTCTTTCCACATGCTGAAGAATACAGTGATTGGGCCATACTGATTAAGGAAGAGAAAAAATTTTGAAAATCAGCATTAAATGTTTTTACATAGATTTAAACATGAGCTATTTGTAAGAGCAAAACTCATTTACACCTTCAAATGCTAAACATACAATGTAAGCAAAATAAAATGCCATTAAGGATGCTCTAATTTACTGAATAAAGTAATTTCCAGTCTAATTTGCAAGTTATAATATGGTTTGTATTTATGCTTATTTCCCCTGATGAATCATCTTTGAGGGAATTATAAATACGAGAAAACAACTTTTAAATGTCGAGAGATAAAAATATTTTCTAACAGAAAAAGACAGAAATAAAAACTTATTTTGTCAAAATACATCAAAATAGATATATATAGCCTTAAAACCTATGAAACAATGTTAATAAAGAAATACCTACATATACAAAATGTTTGGTTCAAATAAACCTGGCTCTAATTTGTTTTTTCAGGAGGTTGTATGATACCAAATTTGAAAAAAAAAAAAAAAAAAAAAAAAAAAAAAAAAACATGAGCTACTGAATTTGATAATTGAACTTTAAAATCAGAAAGCTTCCAAGTGATATCCCCCACCCAATAGTTAGCTAGCAATACTTAATCTACAAGTTAGGAGTTTTGTTTAACTGGATCCTCAATTGAAGTTAGATTTAGCCTATAAATAAATATAGATTACAAGAGAAATACTGAATATCATTTTATTTTTTTGCTCCAGGCAAACTTGTTCTTCATGGCACATTAACAGAGAGGTTAGACAGTCTTGATAAACAAGAAACTAAATTACTGGAAGAACTTGAAAAATACAAAGTACAAATCAAACAGTTAAAAATTGAAAAACAATAACAAATTTTCTAATTGTAAGTAATTTTTTTTTAATGTTTTATTTTATCAAGAAATTATAGATTTAAGTTTGTTATTCAAAAGATTCATTTTTTTTTTATCAATATTGTCTGAAAAACTGGAAATGGAAAACTGCATGAATGTTGAAATGACCAGTATTAATTAGAGGAAAAGACATAATCAGTGCTTAAAAAAAAAAAAAAAAAAAAAAAAAAAATGAAACAAACTAATATATCTTAATTTTCAGATGGAACTTGTTAAACTTTTTGAAAATCATAAGTATACTAAATCATCAACTGAATGAAAGGGGGACATAATCATAGTAGATTCATGTGAAAAATATTTTCTTAAAAAAAAAAAAAAATTCATCTCAATATTCTACTCAATCCTAAATATTTTTTCAATAATAGCTCATTAATTGAGTTTGAAAAATTTTATGCAACGTCAATATTTTTCATCTCTCATGACTTTTTAATTTAAATTTTTGGATTTTCTTGTAATTACCTCCCCACATTTCACAATAACTTTCAAAGCTTTTGCATATTAATATTCAGCATTTTATTTTCATTGCAGATGAAATTGAGAGAAAAAAAAAAGTTATTCCCAAACTTGATTTCCAGTTGAAGCTCCTCGATGATAAAAAAATGCACAATTATCTTTTGTTGCCAAAACTGGAAATTTTCATAAAATAAAGAAATGAAATTGTTTAGGCGTTTTTTTTTGTTTTAATTTTTTTTTCCCCCCCCAAGAATTCGTTTGGTTAGAAACAGTATTTTAATTTATAAAGTTGGTCAGTATATCTCACCTGATAATTAGCAAATTTTTTTATTTGAAATAATTACAGAAGCATGTTCCATATGTGGGGATTAATAGAAAAGCCTTGACAAAAGGTCATTAAAACTTTTTTTTCATCATTAGATTAAACTTATTGACTTACCCATGCATCTATTTAAAAAAAAAAAAAAAAAAAAAAAAAGTGACATTTACCTTCAGCATTGGTAAAAAAAACTAAAGCTTTTTACATATAAGAATGAACTTGGATGTTATGAACAAATCGTGATTAGTTGAATAGATATTAATTTTGCCACCTTTTATGTCTTATGTACACTTTGTTATTCTATCTACTCATTATTCCAAATTCTTTTTGCATTTTGTAAGGCAGAAAACGATGTTCTGAGGGTAAAATATTACCAGTATCAACTATAATTGTTTTTATTTTATGAATTTGATATTTCTAAAAAATTCTTGTAAAAGTTTTTTCATGACAACATTCTCAAATAAACACTTGAATTTAAATTAAACATAGTACAAAAGTAGTAAAAATATATATAATTTCATTACTCAAAAATCTATTCAAGAATCTTCATTTTTATCACTGAAATTTAAGTTGCATTAGAATAAAAATGAAAAATAAAATTTAAAGTAGGCATCATTTAAATCATATGTGTGTGTGTGCATGTTAAACAGAAACCACAATAAAAAAAATTTCATTTTATAAAATCATCAAATATTAATACAAGGTTCTTTTAATCACTTAAAAATATCAACCAAGTAGAATTTATTGATTCTTATATAAGAGCTATATACTTAACATTAAGCAACTTTAAAATCCCCCCAACCCCCCACAAAAATTATATTTTAGACAGTATATCAAACTAGTAAAGATTTATAGATTAAAAGAAATTGGTAAATAGTTGGTATGTACATTAAGAATCACTAAAAGAATAATCATAAGTAAATCAACAGAAAACAATGAAAAGAACAAAGACTAACAAGAGAACACCAAACTTATGAAAATAAATGCAATATAAGTTTCAAGCAATTGTCCTTATATAAAGATTTACTGCAAGTGTTATAACATTGATTTGTGAGTCCAAATTATCGTTTTTATAAATGGAAAAGGCACAATTATCAAAGTATAGAATTACTTATCTTACAAAGAGTATTCATTTGTGAATATGTTTTTAGTAAGATATTCTTGAATTATTAAAAATAAAAAAATAAAAATTAAATCTTGTGTTAATCACTTTTCAAAATTAAAAAGTGATACAACAAACTTCTTAGAAAGCTACAGATTTATATTGTTGAAACGAAGAAGGTCTTTATATATATATATATATATATATATATATATATATCTCAATTGGTATGACTAGCACCCGATGCAAGTATTTAAGTTAGACTTCTTTTATGGAGACATTGTTAATAAAAAAGATGTTTATTAAGATTCAATAATGATTATTAAATCATTGAGAATATAATACAAATAAACAAGGGAATGGTGATGTTTTGGTTACAGACAGAATCTCCAATATAAGATGATAGCATCTACTAGATTTAAGTTCCAAAGAAAATGGAAAATTTGATATTGAAAAATATTTGAAAGAAGTTTTTGATAGACCAAAATTTATGTAGGGCAAGGGTCAGGGATATCCGTGCTACCAGCACGACATAATGATGATGATATTGTTGATAACTTTGTTGAAGAGTCATTAACAAACCAGAAGCTATTTGGACAATTTAATCTCTTCATATTCTTGAAGAGAATCTCTCTCTTTTATAAATTATACACTTAATGAAGAGAGAAAAAATGATTAAATATCATGAGTATGACGAGAAGGTTCAATTGTTCAAGTGATACACGCTATGTAGGTCATGTTTTACACCAATAATTACAGAAATTGCAACTATGTAAACCTACAAAAACAAAAAAAATGCATAATTAACAAAGAAAAATGAATATAGAAATAACCAACTAACACGACAAGTGAATGACTAGTAAAATACTGTAACAAGAATTTATTGCGAAGAAATAATAAAAATTTATTAACAACAAATATTTTCAAATACTGCCACAGATTGGATTTTTTTTTGGGGGGGGGGGGTGTTTTTTTTAAAAAGAGGGGGGTGTGAAGAATCCACACAGGTTAATAACATCCCCTTACTCCTACCTGCTGCTGTAATTTAAGTCACACCATTGACATTTTTTTTTTTTTTTAAACTTTCAAAAAGGAGAGGAGAGGGTTAATTACCTATGTTCATAAAGGATCTTTAGTTAAAGAAAATTGCACACACGCGCACACACACACACACACACCCTTGCGTGCACCGTCATACACACACAAGATATTAACTATGTTGATCTGTCTGGTCTTCTTCAGTTGTGGCAACACAGGCAACCTCTGTAGAAGTGTCGACTATAGCAGCAAGTGCACTAACATCATCCACCTCAACTGCCTCATCCACTTCAGGCTGGTCATCGTCATCATCTGCCTGAGAGTGGGGGAATGTTGACTGTGCATGTCGTTCGTCGTTGTTTTCTGAATACTTATAGTGCTCTTGTACCATTTGTGCCAGCCGAGTGAGCTGTACAGCTGGGGAACTTGCAACCCCCATTGATACATTTTGACTGCTGCCTGCTTCTTCACTATTATCGTCATCGGATGCAGATGCAGAGGCTGAAGACACCGTAGTCGATCCACTAGGGCTGCCAATCTTCATCTTCATTAGAGCCTGTGTCTCCATTGGGGGTAGCAGTGTCGGACTTCCAGTATCATGGTCACCATCTACCAACAGAGACAAAGTGGGTTCTTCGGCGGGACGAAGTGTCTTCGGAGACTGCGATAACTTGGCAAGTTCTTTTAAAGGTGTGCGCGTAGTTTCTGGACTGTTATCTGATGAAGACTGGGACCCACTCTGTGAGCAAGGAGTTATTGTAGAGGAGCTATCACTTCTGTCATGTTTACTTTTGTCAGAGGAGACTGATCGAGTACGGCTGGTCCGACGTTCTGGAGAATATGATGCCGGCCCTGAACCACTCCGAACTCTTCGAGGACTATGCGAGTGGCTCCGACTATGTTCAGTCCGATGGCTCCCTCCAAACGAGAATGATCGTCTCTCACCTTCACCAGATTTTGTCTTGCGAACTTTACGCGATAAGTCCTCCAGAGGAATCTCTTGAATATTATTCGAGCTGCTACCCTGACTAGAACGATGCAACTTCTTCATTTCTGATGGTTGATTAAAGCTTTGAAATGCTACTGCATCTATGCCTTCTTCAACTTCATTATGTGTGTTATGGTTGATTTCTGTTGACGAACTTGCAGAGTTACTAGCAAGGGCAGTTTTGCTTGATGGGTGTGTGTACAATGGGACTTGTCTGCTTGGAGAGAGTCCTTTGCGGGAAACCGAAGTAACCGGCACCTGAGTCTGGCCAGCCACTGCTGCTGTTCGGACAGGATGACTCCGCCCTGAAAAGTAAAATAGTTATTAAGCACACTTCATTTACTTAAAAGCATCAGAGTAACATTTAAATAGTTTAACATATGCTTATACCTTTTGGAGGAAAGAATTAGTAATCAAAACAGTTTGGAAAAGTCATTCAAAAACTAATCTTATAATATACTGTATTAGTTGTTCCATTAGCTTAAATTTCCCATGCTAAATGTAACAACTATTAGAGAACAAAAGTTTTGTTTTTAAAATCATCTATGCAGTACAAAAAGATGGAGGCTAAATCAGTGAAGTTAAAAAAATTAAAAAAAAAAAATTTAATTAAATTTCAACCCATATTTAACTTGCCATATAAATTAGTGACTACTTTTTCAAAGCTTTTATACAAAAACATTTCAATCATTCATACAATTTCAATTCATTCTAATTTTCTACATGAAGCAAAATATTTTCTTTTATAATTTCAAATACTTTGAAAGTTTTTATCTTAGAATTTATTGATCTCTTACAATTTTCTACTTTTAAAAATAGAAAGCTAAAACTAAAATCTTTGAAAGTTCTACAAATTCAAATCGAGAATAAAATTCATTTTTAAGGAACAAATAGGAAAACAAATTTCAACAAATAGCAGCAGCAACAGATTTTCATGAAGAAATGATGTTACAAAAAGAGAAAGAACATGCATTGACAAGTGAGACACAGGAACATGCAACAAAGTGTCTAAAGATTTGTTTTAAAAAGTTGCATAAAGAAAAAAAAAATTGCTATAAATAAAGATGCAAACAAATGAGAATAAAAATAAACACAAATGAATTATAGTTCAATATAAATTATTGTTACAGAAATTTGATAGACAACAAATTCTGAGATCAAACTAGTTGAGACATCTAAGGATTCAATTCAATTTATATCATTCTCTTTAGGATTGTTCTGGAATAAACAGCAATTTCATGTCTGACCGTTTTCAAGCTTCACATCTTAATGAAATTGTTGATGTGTAAATTTACCTCATATCAACTATATATAATTAATTTAAGAAATCAAATTTATGAAAATTTTTTTTAAATAAACCTAAAAAAGTTAGTAAAAAGTAGACTGCCCATATATAAACATGCTCCTATAGAAATAATGGTAAATTCTTAATGTATGGCCAATATTTAGAAAATATTAGAAAGTCTTATTACCGCAAATTATTCTTACAGTGTAACATTAAAAGAGTATGAATATGTTAATGTATTAATATGATTAGAATTTTAGAAAGTTAAAATATATTTCCTTAATTTATTTTTTAACTATTATTGCAATAGATTTTTTTTCTATGAGAACAACATGTAACTGATACAAATGAGAAAACAAAAGGTTTGAGGAGAAAAGGTAAAGAAAGATTCTTGAAAGAAAAAAAAAGAAGACTTAACTTTCATAATATTTTAAAGTTAAGATTATTCAACTTTGAAAATATTCTTTTAAATAATAGTAAAAACTTAAAGCTATCATTTAAATAGAACCTTCTGAAACAATTTTTTATTAGAAAGAACAGATTTATTTGAAAGTTTATAGATTATAATTGTGATTTTAAACAGCTTTTGATTTATCAATTATCCCTTTATGTGGCTTAAAATGCATAGAAATTTTCAATCAAGAATTACAACTAATAAAATAATACAGATAACATTCATTAATTTAAACCTGTTTTGACATTCGAATTAAACTTAAGGTAAATTTAAACAAGTTAATAAAATTTTATTATTATTATTGAGGCATGCAACAACCATTAGGTTTATTTTGCATAATCAACAAAAAGGTAAATTCAGTATAATAAAATAGGAAGATATAAATTCATGCAAGAAATACATTATTCAACTTATTAGAACTAAAATGAAAAATAATATTTCAAGCTATTCAACAAAAACTTCCAAGTGTCATTATTTCATATCTGCCAGCAAAATTTTCTTTGTGAATTTAATACAAGGTGATATTTGTTCATATTTCTATACTATATATATCTGATATCTGAACGCACTTAGTGAGAAAAAAAACAAAAAACTCATAAGCCACAAACAAAAATTCAAGATTTTTTTTTTTTTATTTTTTCTGAAATTCAGAGATGAATTAGTTGTTATTCCACATTGTCAACAATATTTGGCTAATATATTCTGAGGACATGTAAATTACATGCACACATACTATATAAAAAATATGTTTATGGATCTTACTAACTCAGTGGAGGAATATATATATATATTCCTCCACTGAGTTAGTAAGATAGATATATATATATATATATATATATATATATATATATATATATATATATATATATACACACACACACACACAATGAAATTAATTTCATCTGTTGCTGTGCTAATAAAAGACTAAATCCTTTTATAATTTTCTTCCAATTTATTAACACTAGATTTTGACATTCAATTCAAAGCCCTTGTTAAATCATGATATTCTTGTTGAGGTAATGAAAAGTACTAAGCAATTTTAAGATGACAATGAAAAATAGAATTGAAGAAAAAGCCAAAAGAATATTTAATCTTAAATGGATTAAAAATAAAAGATAATTGTACAAAAGTATACAACATATTTTGCCCAAAGTGTTGGTTCAAATTTATATATTTTTAACAGCATAAAATTGCAACAAATTTAGTCTGCAAGTAGGAAACATTTTCAGAGAAATAAAGAAATAAAAGCAAAATACAAAATCAAAAACTCTATGAATCACTTTTAATGAAACTAAGTCTGCATTTCAACAATATTTCCAATTATAACCAAGTTCTATGTAGCTGAAGAAATACAATATTCACAATTTTCACCAAATCTCGCCGCAAAAAAAAAAAAAAAAAAAAAAAAAAAATACAAAAATTAAAACCCAAAAAACACTTTTCAAAGAAAAGTGAATCCCCCTCACCCACTGATGATTTCATGCACCCTCTTCAATATCAGTTTTGTTATGAAAATGTTCGATAAAGTAATTTCTTTTAGCAATAAGCACACATGGACAAGTCTACTCTTAAATTAATAACCTAACATGTAAAAAGCAACAAAAAAGAAATTAAAATATATGTGCACATGTATGAGAAAACAAAAAACATACATATATGCAGTAAATTATGAAATCAACTCACTTGTCCTCCCTGAAGGTGGTAATAAGAGAAAAATAGGGAGAAGAAATAAGGCAAAATTTCTAAATGATGATTATAAAAAGTTTTCACAAAGTACAAAGAAAACGTTTATAGCAATGTCATTTCAATTGAGATACATTGAATTTTTATTTCATAACTATCTTTTCTATAACACATACACAACATTAATTACCTGGGGTTCAATCCCAGGTTGAGTCATATCAAAGACTCAAAAAAAAAAAAAAAAAAAAAAAAAAAAAAAAAAAAGTACTTGATACTGCCTTGCTTAACACTCATTATTATAAGGTATAGATCAAAAGTAAAGTGGAGCAATCCAGGGAAAGGAGTAGTGCCCTCTTCTTAGTAAAAAATGAAAAGGTGGGGGGGGGCTTTGGATTGCCCTTGACTACGGTCACCAACTTTACTCATAACACTATGGATCCTTGACATGGTAGTATAGAATTGGACGTGTGTGCATGTCATGATAGACATATGAGTGGGTATATATATATATATATATATATATATATATATATAATACTTAGTCCAGTTAAACCGGAGTTGGGAGTAATTCCATCAGGACAAGAAATTATTCGTGAATGAATATTTAAATCTTCCTGGTAAAGAGCTCAATGTACCAATTATACAGAGCAATAATTTCTTTAAGAAAAAAACAACGAAACCAATCACAAAGGATTATAAATTTATTTCCATCCTGTTACGCATTTTTGAAATTTTCAAAAACACGAAAAAAAATTAACAGGACTTCATCAGATCTTTTAGATAAAAAAAACTAGAGTAGACACATAAGAGTGGGAGGGGATAGAGTGGGAGGGGATAGAAGAGGGGTGAAGAGTTATCTCTTCATTAAGCCCACTTCCGTTTTAAATTTAAATTTTCAGTTGGCAATGTAGTAAATTTATTTGAAAACAATTTTTTTAAAAATTAATTTTACATTTAGACTTAAATTACAGATATTTTTCATTAGATTTAAATTTTAATTAATAATCTCACGTAAAGATGCAGTAATAGATATATTAAAACAAAAACAAATATTTAATTTACTTAAATATTTAAAAATTTCAAAAATATTTAGAAGGCATTAATCAGTTACATTTTTTATGCGTAGTACATATGTATTATATGCTTTTTCATATATATATATATATATATATATATATATATATATATATATACACACACACACACACACACGTGTATAGATGTATCTATGCTGTTAAGAAAAAAAAGAAAGAGGAAGTAAGAAGCAGTTCAACTATCTGGCAGGCCAGTAGGTCAACCCTGGATTTGAATAAAGTGACTTCACAACCTTGAATAAACATGGGGCTAAACAATACACAGGAAAAGGGAACAAAGAAACAGGAAATGATCAAGAACTTCCCATTTTCTTGTTAGTAGGGGGAGCCCAGATTGAAAAGAGCTAGTCAAAGGAATCCGTCAGAGCGAGTTGGTTAGAGAAAGCAACCAGAGATGTGCTTAGAATTTACTGGCACGCCCTACAGCAGATCTACCTAGGCGGAGTTTGCATCGGACACATGGTAGAAGAAAAACAGAGCCAAGGTAAGGTCTGAGATAACATACCCCTCTATCTGTGAGCAAGTACAGTTCTTTAAATTTTGAGTTGAACTTTTTGTTTCACGATACCATCTCAGGCTCTGTGCAATAAACACAGTATGAGGTCACACAAATTAGTGAACAGATGAACGGTAGAGTTGAAGCACATCTTCACAATATTTGTGGAAAAATGTATCAATGGTATAAGAATTTTATTTCCATTAACCCAATACTTGCCCCAAAGCATCTCGGGTGATGTAATGGTTCACAAGCTAGACTAGCAAATCTTCACAAGTGAGTTCAATCTTACAGGGATCCCATCTAAGCAAAAAAGCTGAGTAAATTACAACCCAATACCTACCCAAATTATGAGAATGGAAAATTTTTTAAACTTTTAAATAATAAGGAACCTTACAAAAATAATCTATAAACAATTCAAAATTGGTAAGAATATTATTTAAGACATTCTATCCATTTATGCAACATTGACTGGATAAAAACTTAATGATTTTTGTGAACATTTCATGAATGGTACAATGGAATTTATCATGTTACAAATTACTTATAAAAATCAAGCTTACAAAATCAGTTTTTATCAGAAAGCACTAAAATCAATTTTTATAGGAAAGTTCTTTTTCTTTAATCTAAAGGAGTCCCAACTTGGCAGAAATTTGTACATAAATTAAAGCATCCTGACCACTCATTTCTGTTTAATTGATAATTCATAATTTTTCTTCAAATCACAATAAGTTGAATACACTCTTATTTTTAAAGTTGGAACATTTTCAACTAAGTTGGAATAAAAGTAACAATTGAGAGTGAATGTTTTTCATTTCAGAATTTAAATAATTTAGGAATGTTATCAAATATTTTTGATATAAGAAAGTTTTAATTCAAAATCAAAAATTTATCATCTTACAAATAGCATTTAAAAAAAAAAAAAAAAAAAAAAAAAATTCATAGGAAGTTATCTTAAATCCAATAAAAAATGTGTTTCATATTAATGTACATAAAAACATTAGATTGATGCCATCTTTGCAGAATGGCCAAGAAAATGTTCATTATGTTATTTACAATCAAAGAGGAAAATGGGTTCCACATGAACTTAGAACAGTCAACATTCAAACAACTTTTTGCTTCTTATTCAACACAGTCATTTTTGGATAAGCAATGAAAAAAGGATTTATTAGGATAATTCCAAACTAAGCTCAAGAAAATATCCAAAACCCCCACAAAATGAAATGGGGAGCAGGGTTCTTTGGGGTCTGATGGGATAGTTTATGAATTCTTTTTTTATTGTGAACTGTTATAACTCATAAAAACGTTAACACCCTTTTCAGAATTAGGAAGATGACTGACAATTTTTCTGTCCTCTTTTTGTAAACTCAACACAGCAAATAATTATGAAAACAAGTTAGGAAGTTCTACATATAGCAGAATTTTTTTTTTTTAGTGATATCCATAATTTAGCCCAAAAGTATTAAGATGTATATATATATATATATATATATATATACTTTGATAACATCATTATTCAGTTATCAATTTTATAAAAATAAAATATTTTCTTAAAAAAATAAAATAAATCAAGCTGAAAACTTTTTTTCATTATCTGCCTTTCTAACTAATCTCCAGAAATCGTATAAATGGAAGAAGGAGGATTAGTAAATCAACATTTAGAAAACAAAATGAAATAAAAACATTTTAGAATCAATTTTCGTCAAGAGGAACCAGTTAAAGAAAAAAAAATTTATACCTGGTATTGCTCCACTTCTTGAACTAGGGAAAATGTTGAAGTGTCTAGAAGAAGAGGAACCAATTAAATAAAAAGAATTTTATACCTGGTATTGCTCCACTTCTTGAGCTAGGGAAAATGTTGCTGGAATTAGCTTGTGTAGGAATGTCTAGAAGTCGTTCAATTTTCTGCATCTTCTGCTGTCGAGCTTTGATTCTACCTTTGGTGAGACGCTGCTTAGCTGCCATACAGCGTATGTGGTCATCAAAGATGAAGCGAGCCGAAAGTAGAGGAACTGGGCGCGAGTGAGCGGAGGACGATTGTTTGTGGACAGTGATATGTAATGACCTACTGTCATCCTTATCACCAGACACTTCAACGTCCTGGAGGGGGAAAAAAAATTTTTTTGCTGATAAACTATGATGAGAGAGATTAATATAAACTCACATAATTAAAAATAAATATAAGCAAATGATATAGGCAAAGAAACAAACATTTGAGAATTGTTATATAAATATGAGCAATTCATAATTTGAATATATAGATTGTTTCATTTTTATAGGTTTTTTTTTAAAATGAAAAAGATGGGGCTTACCTGAAGAAACCCAACAAATCGAACAACACCCCAACCTAATCTTTTAGCATCAGGTTCCACCAAAATCAACTGTTTATTATCAATGACTAAAAAACGTCGTTCTTGTTTCCTTAAAATAAAAAAAATTTTAAAATTAGAAGTTTTTTTTTTGTTTTTTTTTAAACTAAAAGATAACATTTGTTTTAAAATTCCTATGCAACAAATTTAATAGATTAAATATCTTAAATGAAAATGTTCTTATTCAAAAACAAAAGGAAACTGAATTTAAAAGGAAATGTGAATTTATGTACCTTTAAAAGATACAATTTACCAACAAAATATACTTTTAAAAGAATATTTTATATCTACAACATATGAATAATTTCTTATATTTGCATACAAACATTTTAAATTCAGTAAATTTTCAGATATGGAGAGAAATTACATTTAATATATAGCAATATATATTTGAGGAATGACTAATAAAACAACAACATCCAAAATTTTACTTCCATAAATTCAACAAACTTTCTCAAAAATACAATTATCTTACCTTTCTTTTGTAACAACTGTACATGCAATGAGATCACTGTTATCTGAAATGAAACAACACAGACTAAGAGATCTGATCAAAAAATTAAAGCAACCAAGCGATTCAAAAATTGCTGTGTAAATTATTAAAAATATGATATATTTTAATTTTGGAAATTAAAATTCTAGATAAAACCTACACTTTGCAATTTTCATTATATATAAGGTTTGGAATTAAATCCAATGGTATGAGAAGACAATTTGGAAAATCAGATTGACCACTTAGAAAACCTGTTGAAGTGATTAAAAAAAAATTTTTTAAATGAA
Organism: Sepioteuthis lessoniana; assembly: GCA_963585895.1. NCBI lineage: Eukaryota > Metazoa > Mollusca > Cephalopoda > Myopsida > Loliginidae > Sepioteuthis > Sepioteuthis lessoniana. The sequence goes on along the minus strand of OY757910.1, from coordinate 2,669,266 downwards.
AGAACTGTTTCTTTTACAATTTTAATTACACTTATCTTGATGATAAAAATAAAGTTGCTTAAAAGATAAAATGAAAAATAAGAAAGTGTAATCATGATAGTGTGTGATCTCAAGCTGAATTATTAAATGAGTTAATTCACCATTAAATAATCTTGATTTGCAGACTTGTTCATATAGTTGATCTTGTTTAACTCAACAGAAAAAAAAATCAGCTTGTTGCAATATCAACTTTTAATACATAAACATCCAGGATTATCTTGCCACATTTCAAGTTGGACATTAAGACCAATCAAAGTATTCTGTAGTTATCTTGAGATTGTACATGCACACATTAGATAGAGAAATCAGATAAAACTTAAAAAAGAATCAATTGGATAAATCTAACTTTTTAGTATTTTTTTTATTTATTTATCTATCACTCCTTTAGTATTAAAAATCCTAAAAGAGTGATAAATAAAAAAAATTCCAAATGCTAGAAAGGGTTACTTCTTTTAAAAAAAAGAAAAAAGAAATCTAAGCCAATAAAAATTGAATAGAATGGTTTTTGTGTATTGTGTCATAATCCAATTTGGTTGTTACCAGCAACATCATGGTGAACAAAGGAATAAATAAAGAGCCAAAAGAGATGTGGCTTCAATTACAGTTAGTTGACTTGATTTAAGTACCATACAAATTTGTTTTAGACATATACACAGAATACTATAAGAATGACAGTGTGTAAATATCAACCATTTTCCTAGCATTATTTCATCCAATTTTTGATATATCTCAGAAGACAGTTCTTTTCTATACCAAGAAAAATGAAGTAAATAAGGTGATTAAAAAATTATTTTCAATGTAAATTTAATGAGTAAGAAATATCAAAACAACAAATAAGAACTTACTGAGATCAAGTATCTCATTGGCTTTAATGCATTCATGATCCTTTGTTAATGGCAGATGCACTTCTTCCTCTTTAAGTAAAGTTAAAGATAAATCCCGAATCAGGAAGAAAACTCTAATCGCCTAAAAGATAAAAATGAAAAAAGAACTTTCATTTTTTTTCTTTTATCAACATCTATTTCATTTTAATTTTAGTTACTTTTCACCAGAATTATTTATGCAGTCACAGTCTAGTCATCAATAAACAAATCAGAAATAAAGTAGAGGATCTTTCCTGGGAAACCTCAGTATTCACACAAGCTGATTTGCCAGTTGAACTACAAGAGTAGCAGCATATATATATATATATATATATTCTGATTCAGTTTCTTCCTAGAAAGATGATTAAAAAAAAATTTAAAAAATAAAAAAAATATTGTAAAAAGGTATATTTACAGGCAACAAATTTTTAGATTAGAAAATATTCAAGCCAACAAAACACTAATTTATGATGTAATACACTTGAAATTTATAAAAAGAATTTTACTGTTATTTTATGATTTAAAAAAAATCTTAATTTTTATTTAAACCCAATAGAATTCCAAGGTATTTGTCTTTGACAATTTGTTTACATTTTCTGTAAAATTTGATAATAGCATGCCATGATACTTTGTGAAATAGAGTGTGTAAGAGAGATGGGTTAAAAAAAAAAAAAAAAAAAAAAAATTAATTTTTCTTCCGAATGTTTTTAAAGAAAACTGAAGATATTAAAGTCAATCATTCTTGCTATATATAATAGAACTTGAATTAGCTACAAATTTAAATTAATTTTTTTTAACAGAGAGAGAGAGAGGGGGGGACTGTAGCTGCTACTGAGCTAATCTGGTTGCCAACAAGGAAAATCAGAGTGATAAAGAAAAACTAAAATACAACAGTGACTTTCAATACTTTGTTTAATTATAGAAAACAAAACAGCTCATAAAATTGATTTCAATCAGTTAATCCATTTTGGTAGCCATTGCAAAATCCCCCAAAAAATAAGTGGTTAAGAGAAAATTATAACCCTCCATTGACTGTATACATAGTATTAAAAAAAATCATTACAAAAATCTTAGTTTTCAATATCTTCTTTGATGCTTCAATGCTGAAGCAAAAGATAACATCACAAAATTACTCTTTCAACATTAAGATTATTTAAATAAATGAAATCAAACAATTTTTATTGCATTCTCAATCCTGATTCACAGTATTATTTTCTACATTGAGGTTTAAAATAAAATTGAATTTCTCCAGCAATTTCCTTTTACATACAAATATCTTTTAGTGTATCTCCCCCACCCACCCCCCAAAAAAATCTAGCAAAAAATATTTCAAATAGATTTTGTAAGTGTGTGATTTACTTGAAAATATTTCCCAAATTTCTTTTTAAATACCCTATTCATAAATGAATACATACTAAAAATTTTAAATTTAGACGAATAGCTGACTTTTGGCAGATTTTTAAAATCAAAGTGTAACACAAATTTATCTAATGCAAATTATTACATGTAAACAGTTTTACAGAGTAAGTGACTTTTCAGATCGAGCAGTCTAACTACTGAACAAGTTTATGGATATCCAGGTATTTGTCAGTCCTCAGTTTGGGAAAATTGGTTTGCATACAATTCTATTTAAAAAAAAAATAAAAAAAAAACAATTTTTACACCATAAAAATGTTGCACATGCAAACTAACAGAATTAAAAAAGGAACAAATAAAACATTTGGGGGCTTTTTTTCTCTATTGCATAAAATGTACAATAGGTCTTTGTGTTTGATGCTTTATAAACCTCAACTATAGCCCTTATTAGAGATAAAATGTTTTCCTAAAGCATACAATAAAATTGCATGATTTATTTCAAAAGTTTCTCCTTGTTTATTTTAATAAAATATACAGTGGACGTTTTTCAAATAAAATTTTTTTTTTAAATTAGTTGAACTTATTTTTAACAATTTAAATAAAACTGACAAACAAAAAAGTCTAACATTAAATGCATAACTAAAAAGGCAAAGAAAAAAAAAACTACAAACTTTGCATGATTCACCCTATCTACCATTTTTGCAACACCCAACAAGATTTGGTTTCTTTGTTTACTGGTATATCAACTTTTGTGTGTTATTTAATGCCAAAAGCCATCCTTTTAGAAGGAACAACAGTGATAGAATTTAACCTAAAGCTTGTGGGGGGATTAGGGCATTCATAACTCCCCCAAGTCAGAAAGTGAATAGCACAACTGGAGTCTGAACTCACTTAGAGACTGCAATCCAGCACTTTAGCTGTTACATCATTGTACCAAATGAAAAGTAGAAATTATACAGTATTCCTATAACCTGGTTGGGGTCAATAAGTTTCTGCAAGGTCAACTTTTATTTAAAAACTACAAAGTTCAATACCTAAGCATCAGCCAAAAAGAATAGCATTTGGAATAACAGAAGGTATCAATTCTTTTATTGTCCCACTTTAATTGGATTTTTAAAGTCAAATTTAAATTTCTAAATATTTCAATATCAGTTTTATTCCATTTTATCATTTTATAAAAATTGAATATGTAAGTAGAGTGACCACATTAACAAATATAAACCAATGAAAGATACGTCTAGATGAATGTAAAAAAAGATTAAAAAAAAAAAAAAAAAAAAATCATTTGATAGTAAATGACCAATTCAAAGGAATTCTGAAGTCTTAAAAAGATCAGTTTGTCTAAACTGAAGACTAATAACATTCATTGCTAAAGATGAAGTATTCAAGGAATTAGCTGCTCTAGTTTCAAGTTTATTTGGACATGAAGGAGAGAAGACATGTTATGACTTACCCGTCTGGCTCTTTCCACCTCACCACATGGAAGCCGTTTATTAAACGCAATGCCAGTCAAGGGCGTGCCGGTTGGAGGCAAGAGGATTGATGCATCCATTGTAAGATATTCAACATTTAAAGGACGTTCCTACAAAAAAGTAAATATAGTCAATGTTAAGCAATTTTTAAAATCTTCAAGAAATTGTTTTTGTTCAATAAATTTATTCAAACTTGTGTTATCCTGATTGTTGTAGTTCAATGTTCTGCTGAGATCATTTTTCTTTAGGAGCATTATATTTAGTAACCTGCAAAATTAGCACCAAACATACACTCCGACAATTCACAAAGGTAATTCTGTTGGACTATTTGTATTCAATAGGACTTTTAAGAGAGTTCATTGCCAAAATGCTGTTACTATAACAACTGAGATGAGATACTAATCTGATTAATTAATCTTAAATAAGTAAAGAGAAACTTATAAATCCTAGCATCAGGCTTTAGAATAAGTTTACAGTTTTATGGGGAAAAAGAATGGTTATTTACGAATACAAAAAGATAAAAAATAATAGATCAAACTGAAAGACCAAATTACCTTCATTTCTCTATATTCATCCTCAAACATATCCAAAAAGATTTCCTCACTCTAAAAGCAAAGAGAATTTCAATCATGAAACACAGAATAACTTTTCCCCTTTCCCCACAAATTCAAAGTAAAAAAAACAAAAAAAACAAGTAAATTTAAGTGACACTTGCTCATACAAAAACAATAGTTTTGAGAAGAAAAAGAAAAAAAAAAGTAGCCAATAAAGTTCATTTTATCTATTTTTAGTCTCAAGATTAAATTAAATATATTTTCTGCCACAAAATAGAAAAAGTTATTGCTTATATGACATTAATTTCCAGAGAGAGAGTGTCACATTTCTTATATTTCTTAAATGAGATGACTTAATTATTCAACTAATTTCATTTTTGTTTAACCTATCTCAACAAATACATGTACAAGATGACACCTGAAGACAAGAAAACAAAAAAGTTGAAATGTGAAAAGAAAAACATTAGGATGAACAATTACTGAAAACGCTAAGAATAAATACATTATAACATATTGATGAAAATTTGCTATAAACAGATAATATTACTTATCCAGTAAAATATCACTTGTATACAAAATATTTGCTATAAAATACAATAATTCATATGCAGTATTAGATTCAGGTTTTAAACATAATAGTCTCTGTATAGAAGATTTTATCAATTCTTATTTCCAGAACACTTTCAGCTGGCATCATTAACTAATCAAATATAATGTTATAATTATTCTTTCATTAACAATGAGTAAAAACCATTCTGACATATAGCTATCTCCAAAATCTGAAATTTGATATCAAGTTAATTTTTTAAAAACTTTATTAAGGTAACTTCTGCATAAACAAAAACCAAAACATTTAGATCCAAATTGGTAAAGTAGAAATCTATTACCTATCATAGAATTTGTAAGATAGGAAGCATTACCTTTTGCATTTATTTATCATAAAAATAGAATATGATAAAATGCACTTACAAATACAATTTTATCTACTTGCAACTTTTGGAATAAAAAATTTAAACCTATTATATAATAAACCTTGTTAATTCTAAAAAGGTTATTTCATAGGCAGGATTATCGATTTTATATTTTCTGCCATTTACTAAAAATCCAAACAAACAGCTACCAACAAATATTTTAATTAAATTAGAAACATTACAAAATCTCTGGAAAAATTGCCTGAAAGTCATTGTCAGTAGTCTCAGTTATTCAAGATAATACTTATCTTCTATTGGGAATTATCCCAAGGATTTAGCTGACACATAATGGGCTTAAAGTCTACATTACTCCCACCCCCAAAAATCTGGAGGTTGGTGCTCAGATGATTTAAAAAAAAAAAAAAAAAAAAAAATCTGTAAAGAATTCCTGTAGCTAAGAAATAATGTTTTACATGTGTACTCAGAATATGTCACCAGATTTTTTTTTTTATGACTAATACAATTGCTTCAGTTTCTATATTTAGTTATTTAAAAAAATAAAATCAATCATTAACTTTGAGAACAGATCAACTTAAACATTTATAAAAATGAAGATAATCCAAATTGCTCATGGAATGCTACATATTTATCATTGTTTAACAATCTTATGACAAGTTTTCTTATTCCCGTAACAATTGCACATCTCAGACATTTTAACTGGATTTTCATATTTTATGCAACTTCAAATTAAAACATCAATTTTGTCTCAAAATGTTCTTAGATGCCAGTTAAAATTCTTTTTTCAATCTTCCCTGGTAAAAAACTTAATTTTCATTTCTCTCAAAACATCTAAAGTTAAAGATTATGAAATATACAATTTCAAAATTGAAACAAGGTTTGCTTGAAATAAGAGTGGCAAAAGCTGTCTAAATTTCAAGTTTTTTTTTTCTTAATCAACTTGGTCATTATAAAAATATCAATGACAAATTATCACTGACATTTTTATATATGTCTTTAATTATATCATTTGGTGCAATAAAAAAAAAAAAAAAAAGTCAAAAATCCATAGTTACCTTATAGAAGTTACGAAGGAGTTGGTTGCTGCATTCTCGTGCATTTTCTACACAGGCCAAATGCCTATCTTGCAGGAAAGACCTTCCATTTATATAAACCAACTGTTTTAACAATTTGATGCTCAGCTCAAGAGTTGCTAAACGCAGTTTGGCAGCTGGAAAGAGGGTTTTTTTGTTTTTTAAATGAGTAAAGTATAACCACCATGTATTAGTAAGTAATGTAGGTTTTTTATTCAAGTTTGAGAAAAGAATGAAGCATTAAAAGAATCCAAGCTCAAATAATGAATATTCCAAGTTCACTTTATTTAAAGAGGATAGTTTAAAAAAAAAAAAAAAAAAAAAAAAAAAAAAAAAAGTCCAATTTTTAATATTTCAAAAAAAAAAAAAAAAAAAAAAAAAATTTACTGAAACCAGAATATTTCTGTACTGGCAAAATACCTCATTAATAAAGGAATTTCTTACAAGATATATCATCAGCCACTCCAAGTGGTTAAAGTACACTTTTTGTATTTCACTACTTTAAAAATTAATTGTTTTTAAAACATTTCTATACAAGCAAACTTCCTTATATGTTACACGGTGCAAAAAAAAAAAAAAAAAAAAAAAAAAAAAAAAAAATTATATTATGGAAATATCTATAAAAAAGCAGTATAAACAACTGAACTAAATAAAAATAAACAAAATATAAATTTAAGATAAATTTTCATTCCAAACTGGAAAGTATGAAAAATCTAAACTAATTGTTGATCTGAAAATGAAACTCAGCATTAACATGTAAATTCAATCCCAACCAAACTATACAAAATAACAAAGACTATCTACTCATAGTAGTCACCAAATGATTTTGTTATTTGTATATTTCAAGTAGAGACACTTTCAAATTACTTAATATTTTAAACATAACACTTTTAGAGCACATCTCTAAAATTCTATCTACCCACACATCTAAAACACAATGTATATGTATCAATATACAAGTGCATAACTTTTTAAAGATCACAAATACCACATTAAGTCATAAGAAATGCCAATTGATAATTAACTTAATCATTTAAAAAAATTACTATGCTAAGTAGATATAGAATTAAAAGGTTCACAAATACTTTCATATCCCAAAGATCATACAATATTAAAATACCTTCATTAGTTCAAGATAAACTACTTACATGGTTGGCATGCAAGTGTGATGATTTTAATAAGTTTTTCAACCAAAGCCACATTATAATATTCTTTAGTCTGAAAAAGAGTAGAAAATATAAAGTAAAAGAAAAGTCAGGTTTTTATTGTTTTATGACAAACATTCTCAGGAGGATTTTTTTTTTTCTTTTTAGTCACATTTTGAAGTCATTTGAAATGCAAGATTTAAATTATTCAAAACTAGAGTATAGTTGGCTTGTTGAATAAAAACTTCTATATATAATGAAATAAAAACTTCTATATATAATGAAATAAAAACTAAATTTTAGTCAAACTTACAATGTAAAATTTATACATGAAAATAAAAACGTGGATCTATGAATAATCTTAGAAAATGTCTCTTCAAAAGTAACTTTCATATTTTCAAAACTTACTTTTACTAAAATGCCAAAATCAACTTTAGCCAACTTATTAAGGTTGATAGTTTACATTATAAATATTAGAATACAACTTTATATTATCTCCAGAAAATCTCAATTGAACTTTTTAAAAAGAAGTTTACCTCAGAACGATCAGTTGGCATAAGAACTGTGTCTAAGAGACCCTGATGGATACCTGGAGTAGGGAGAAAAAGTATAAGAATTAAATTTTAAAATACATAAATTTTAATAAAATTCCTGTTTTAGATCATATAGGACAGTTAGAAATTTTAAAAGTTCATGACATAAGAGGCAGTCACTTTACTGTCAGTAGTTTTGTCCCGGAAATAGCTTTAGTGGTTTTCATTTTGAAAGCTTCTAACATTAAAAAGAATACAGATAGAACTTAAGGTATACAAGACCTATATAGTGGTCTACAACATTTTTATAAAATAAGGAACCACTTTAAAATACAGCAAGTTTAAATATACATGACTTAAAAAAAAAAAAGATTTCTAATTTACCAGACTTAATATTAGTAAATTATGTAACTGGATTAAATATTCTAAGTTATTAAAGTTACCATCTATGAATAAAAAGTAATATGACTTTCACTTGAAACAAAAAATGTTAATATACATTGAAATAAAGTTATAAATATAGGAAAACTAAAAAGCCATAAAGAAAACCCTTTCATTTTTATGTAAAAGTCTAAAAATAACTTAGATATTTTTAGTAATTTTGAATTCTAAATGTTATAAGTAAATTTCAGATTTATTTCCAAGTAATTTATTCCTAAACAGTAAAAATATCAATATTTATTCATGCAACTGGGCAAAGAACCTTTGTCTCTCAAAATAAATTATAGTGCATTGTAAATTATATGAGAGAACAAAATGTCAAGACAAAATTTCACAAAGTAGGTTCCATAACAATTTAATTAAATCAATGAAATTCAAACTTATAAATAGTTGTATAACAGAATGCATGCTGAACATTGTTTACATATAACACATTACAAGCATGCTAATTTCTCAAAAATCTTGAGGCCTCAAAAAAGACGTAAATTAAAAATTAAATTAAAGAATTTTGATGCTGGTACAAAACAACAACAAAGACACTTTTCACAGCTTAGAATTATAAAATTAAAGTAGTCAAATCAGTGTTTTTAAACTTTTAGCTGAGATCAAATGAAGAGCAAGCTAATAATAACCAGGAAGAATTAAGTATATAATAAAGAATTTTAAAAAAATTATCTGAGTATGAAATTTTAATATCTTAAAAAAAAAAAAAAAAAAAAAAAAAAAATTTAAACCAAAAGGAATACTCATGTGGATAAAGAAAATAGTTAAAATTGTCACAAAAAAAATTTCAATTAATGTAAAAAGAAAACCCCTATCACTTAAAATATACTCAATGTAACAAAAGCAAAGATTTTTGGAGAGGGCTTAAAAAATAATTTTAAAAAATGCAATTTTTATAGAAAAAAGAAATAGAGCATATAACATTACAACAGAATTACAAAAACTGATAAAGAAAATAAATTACTTTGATTTCCTGATACTAATTAAATAAACTTGAAGTAAATAACTGCAAATAACTTAATATATGGATACTAAACTAAAAAGGTGTCTTTATCAAAAAGATATGGTACATGAAGGAAGTGCAAGATTTATTTTTTACTAGTATAATACTAATTTTATGAAGTAATATTTACTTACACTAAAACTAAATATTTTTCTAAAGTATTTGAACTTTAAGTCAACTGATTCATATCAGTTATTCTGCTAGGCTGTCACATGTAAGAATTTCTACAATTCAGCCAAATTGACATCTATACCATATTTTAGTTTGATAAGTTCTTTATCTGCTTGAAAATGAAGCTAATTCCTCCATGGCGAATTCAGATCAGTCAACTGCTATATCATAAAATATAGATTATATTCTTTTTATGAATTATAATTATCTGAAAACAAAACAAGAACATTTAAACCAGAAAATTAAATTTGTATAGAATTTTAAAAGAAAAAACAAAGTGATGAGAAAACACCAAGATCTTCATAGGTTATTTAATGGCATATCAACTCCTTATGAGTAATTTAATGCTGAAATTTGATACATTTGTAAGTATTTGTCATAACTATATTTCCAATATTCCATTGCATCTTTATAGCACATTTTTTGTCAATCATTTGTTTGTATATGGTTATATATCAAGTACTCCTCTCTAACACAAATAATTTGAATATGGTCGGTTGGTCGTTTTACAGCATATCAACCTTTTTTGGGTCATATAATGCCGAATTAAATTTCAAACAATTCAGTTTAATATAGTTTTTGTTTACAAACAGTTAATATCAAAACTGTTCTATTTCAAACAATTCAGTTAGCTTAAGTACACAGTTTAGTCCTGTTTGACCTACAGATAGGACCCTATCAGGTGCTACCACTCCAGGGCTAAGTGGACCTAGGGAGTAAGGGCAATGAAGGGGTACTCTGCATTCCCCAAAGCTCCAGCATTACTGGAACCTCACCATCAGATTGTTTAGTGTCATAACTAGGACACTCGTCCACAGGGGAGCAGGTTACCCCTCTGCAGAAAAGCAATTGGTGTATTCTAAAGCCCCAGCTGACTGGGCCATTGAATATGGTAGCATGATTTCAAGTATTATTATCTAATACTAATCTTTTATACGCAATTATATAATTTAAAGTAATGATTCCTATTTAATAGTAACGTGTAAACAGTTTCAAGTATTTCTATTTAACTCAAAAATAACCGAGAGATATCAAGTAAAATGTCGATACAACAGAATTTGCACCACCCACATAATTACCAACTGTTTCTGGATTGTTCTGGGTACTATATTCACACCTTCTCAGTAGATGTCAGACTTAGTTGAAGTCAATCATTTTTCCCTAAAATATGTTACCATTAGAAAAGCTAAGAAAATAGGCACAGTGAATCATTGTTACAGTAAAAAGATAAATATAAGTGGATTTCAGGTAGGTCGAGATGTGCTGGTATCAGAATGAATATTTTCTCTAGGCTTAGAAAATAGGAATGGAGAATTATGAATAGGTTTGAGTGTTTAAGGTTTGCTGATATCAGAATATTCCAGATGTGTATTTTTTTTTTTTTTTTTTTTTAAATAAGACAATGTTTTGTTAAAAAGATAATTATAAATAATTTTGCAGTCAGACAATTAAGAAACAAGTGGCTGTCCATCCCCACCCACCTCAGTAGAGGATGCAGTTGGCATATTCTAAGTCCTCCCTACTAATTGGAGTGAAGGCAAAAAAATGTGTAAAAGAGGAAAATATTTTGCTGGAAGATCACAAGAATATAGATCTGAGGAAGAAATCCAGTGAGAAGACACTGAAACTACTAAGACAGTCCAAATAAGTAATAATAAAAATTAATGATTAAAAACTTCCAAGAAATTACATACTCTTATTCATAAACCAAGATCAAAAGAGTTTAAATGCCAATTTTCATTAAGATTTGCCCATGAACCAAGGAGTGTAGGTAGATAAAGTTCTGAGTAATTTTTTCCCCAGAATTTCCAGTCCTTTAGCAAAGGCAAGGGTAAGGAGTGGGGTATTCTTTCAGATAATTCTATTTGCTTTTCAGGGCATATTAGACCTTCCTGATCAATTTTAAGCATAAATATTTTGGTGCATCAAGAAATTAATGAGTGTCTGTGTTCTACATAAAATTGTGTTGCCATATTTATTATCAACCATAACTTTTGAGTTAACAATAATATTAACTTTATTGTAAATCAAACCATCAACCTAAAAAGTTAAATTTTCAAAATATATTTACCTATTTCACAAAATTGGATCTTCAATTTTTTCCATTCAAGTTCAGGTGGGGGGGGGGTGCATCGGCGGGGGAAGGGGTAAAAATTATATTTAATTCATTTTTGTTAGATGTAAGTTAATTCACAGTAAAAATGAAAGTCAAATATTTACCTGAAAACATTGCTAATTTAAATTTGTGCATTTATGCATGTATTTTGTGGAATTTCCTCTAATACAGCTAGCTGAATATAAGAATTTTTATTTTGGTATTTCATTACTATTTAGTAAAAGAAAAAATGCTGAAATCAAAAAATTTTTTTGTTTAAAAAATGGAAGAGAAATATAATAGGTAATAATTCAGATTTCTTCAAGTTACGCTGACAGCACAGATTTCCCTGTCTATCCATCCCAATCATCCATCACTCCTGGAAAGTCCTCCAAGCTATATCCAGTGTCCACACAGAGGTGATGCAAGTTCTTACTGGTTGGCCAACACTAGGACATCCATGCATAAGATCCATAGAAGAACATCAGTTATAAGCTTGTCTTTGCTTATCAAGCAGTGTCCTGTGTGTCTTGCTTGTTTTACTTGGATGTTTTTTGAGATGGGAGGTAAGTGATCATACAGCTGCTTCTAGGACTTGTTCAAAACCCCATGTAATATTCTTGAGTAGTTCCATCTAGCTTTTTCTCTATGTGAGCAGTATTGAGACAGCCACAGTTTGGAAAAATAAATCCAGTTTTATTTTATGATAAGACTTCCATATGATTGATGACCCATCAAAAGCAGTCTATACCTTTGCTAGACATATGTCAACATCACTTTCAGTTGATGAGATATTACTGCCAAGATATCAATTAAGATTTACATGGACCAAAATCTTTATTCCAAGAAATCCCTCTTCCAATAATATTTAAATGTTATACACGACTTGTCTGCATGAACATTTGAAAATATTTCTCACAGGAAATAATAGAAATAAAAGCCAAAAAGAATTCCCCCCCAATACCCCAAAGTTTAAATTATCTTTAAGATGTATAATTTCAGGAGATAATTGGGCAATACTTAATAGTTGTTAGCCTCTTTTTGCTAATAGTTTAGTGACTTGTTTCTGGGAGAATTTATAATGAATTCAATGAAGTCTTAAAATATATCTATTAAAATCCCAGAATGAATCTTGTCAAGTGCAAATCTCTAATTTCTAAAAGAAAAGTCACTACTCTCACGTTTTCTCAAAAAAGAAATTACTTGCTCAAGGTGATTTGAATCCAAGAAATTTCAGAGTTGCAAAATACGATAATGACAAAAGCAACCAAAGCAAATGAGTCGGAAAAAAAAAAAAAAAAAAAAATTTTTAAATCGTGACAATATACATGCAGATATATATATACTTAAAATACTTTGAAAAGCACATGCACAGCACACAATGACAGATTTTTTTTTAAATTCACAATATCTAACACTTACGATACAATCCTGTTAGTCACAGGGGTTGAAAGAGAAATACCAATTCAAATAATTAGAAAATTACAGAAATATTTCATCATTTAAGTTCCAAATAAAAAAAAAAATATATTAATTATTTTATAGTATAAATTGAAAAGAAAAAAAAATGCAAAAACATGCATGAAGAGCTGCTAGATTTTTTGCTTTGAGAGGACACCCTATTTTGATTAATAACAGGCACTTCTTCCTCACAACCCTGACAAACAAGAGAAACTAATCTTTGTTCATCAGAAAAAAGATATTTAGACTACTTCATTATAAACAGAAATTGAATATAAAAAAGACACACATTTTATATATATATATATATATATATATATATATATATATATATATAGTAAGATTCGTGTTTGACTAAAAATACATAGCAGCAATGATTACACCACCAACTAAAGCAGGAGAAGCTGGTTAAGTTAGAAAATCTATATAAAGTTTAAAGAAAAAAAAAAAGAAAACAACAGTGGAACAGCAGACCTAATTTTACTGAAGCTATACATGTTAAATTGGGTGGGAAAATTTGAAAAAAAATGCAGATACACAATTAAAGAGGGGATGAATAATGATAAAAGAAAGATAATAGATAATATAGCTCTAATTTTTGCCTACCATCTGTGCAGGAGTAGTAGTAGTAGTAGTAACAGCAACAGCAGCAACAGGCCAAGGAACAGCAAGTAAGAATAATACCAAAAGAAATAACACTTTATGACAGTATGAAATCAACAATCTTCTTTCGATGATGTATGAATTTTATTCAAAGTCTAAATTATCACTTGTTCAAAAGGGTCCATCTTTGATATTCAAATACCTACTCAACAACTAAATTCCAGCTGAATATTAATCTAAAATGCTATATTATCCAAGGCAATTTCATAGAATTTATTTTTTCTAAGGCATAACAAATAGAAAAATTAGTTTCTTTCAGTAACCATTTAAAAAGTTTGAGAAGAGGGTCCTTAAAATAATTCACCAGTAATTCAACTAGCAATAGTTATTATAGTGTAAATCACATTTAGGATAATTTCTTGGCTTACAAATAAAAGCAAATTTTTCCAGTTGTATATTATTAACTTAATCAGATACACACATCCAGTTTTACAATGAGTTAGAAAAAAAGAAGTTTAATTTGCAACCAAAATAGAATAGTTTAAAACAATATTGAAAATTTAATCCTTATTTAAAAATGTTTTTGAGTCTTATTGAATTGAGTATAGCAGATGCTTTGTTCTAAAAGGGTAATGAATTGATATTAGCAAAATTACAAATGAAACTACAACAAAAAGGTTACATAGAAAACACCTAAAAACTGTTCCAACTCTGTAGAACAATATTATATATTGCTAATGTAGCAACATTTTATTAATATTAGTGAAGTAAAAGATGACCAACTACAAAGCATGAATAACGTTATTTCCAATCAATGAATGCTGCTGCTGTTTGGGTTTTTATAGCACATCAACCTTTTGTAGGTTATTTAATACCAATAACATTTTTATACAAATAATCACTTCTATTTCAAGCTATTCAGTTTAGTCAAAGCAGTTCTAATTCAAACAATTCAGTTTAGTACAAATACAGTTTTTGTCCACACACAGTTAAATGTCAAAGCAGTTCTATTTCAAACAATTCAGTTTAGCATAAGCACACATTTTAGTTCTATTTAACCCATAGATAGGGCCCTATCAGGTGCCACCACTCCGAGTCAGAGTGGACCTGGGAGCAATGGCAATGAAAGGGTTCTCCGCATTCCTCAAAGCTCCAGCATTACTGGAACCTCACCATCAGATTGTTTAGTGTCATATCCAGGACACTTGTTGGGGTGCAGTCGGTGTATTCTACAGCCCCAGCCAACTAGGCAAACCAATGAATGCAAAGGATTACCTTTTTCACAGAAGGTATTAATGAAGTTGAAGGTTTTGAATAAATATGTAAAATTTTAAAATAAAAGGTAATTTGCGGTAATTAAAAAAAAATCTAGAACCACTACATAATATAGACAACTAATTCAATTGTTATGTTACAGTTTTATTGTATATAATAATTGAATATTAAAAAATCTGTAAAACTATTAGGCAGAATTTTAAAGAAAAATATTCTAAGTTTAAAAAGTCTATGACTACATTAAAGCGTTATATTGCTCCCCAAATATAAATTTTGATTTAGTAATTAAATTTTATCTTGGATGTTATAAATCTAAAATATAAAGTAAAAAAGTAAAACTTATATTATTGAAAGTAAAAATACTATCAATGTGTTGCTACTATGATGAGAGGGTTGTCTACTGAAGCTCAATAGACTGCTAAGGAAATGAAGTGTAGCAGTGTGTGGTAGTCTCCTAAATCTCTTTTTAAACCATACATCTTATAGACTAACAAATATCTTCAAATTTAAACAGCTTTTTGACATCAAGTTATAGATGTTTAAATTAAGAAAATAAACAAAAAACATTTATACATTCTATATCTAAATAGAAAATAATTGATGAATTTATCTTAACCCATTTACTAAAATGGAGAGTAGTATATATATATATATATATATATATATATATATATATATATATATATAAATAAAACAAAAATTACCTTCATTATGCCCCATGGCATATAATAAACATAAAGCAAAGAGGGTCTCATAGTCATTCTCATTGCATTCCAAGGCATTAAATATGGCTTCAAGATATGGCCTTAAAAAAAAAAAAATAAATAAATAAGACAAATCATATACAATTCAGTAAAATAGACTAAATAGCTCATTCTTCTTAAAAAAAAAAAAAAAAAAAAAAAAAAAAAAAAAAAAAACATAAGGTTTTATATATTCCATGATAAAAATATAAACAATTTGCAATATGTCCACTTACAAAATACAATAACAGCATTTCAAATATTCTTACAGATTTTCTAGTTGCAATATATATATAAATTAAAAGTTTGGGGGGGAAAAAAAAAAAAAAAAAAGTTATCTATTTATATAAATTGATTTTATCTTACTCAGTAAAAACAAATTTCAGCAAGAATCTTGTTAGAGCATTTTAATGGTATAGTGCTTAATTGAGAAATAAAATTTCCAGTTCAATTTGCCATTTAATAGTCTGGAGTCTTCATTTATATCTTGATAATGATTGAATGTCTCTGGTATCAAGCATGCCCCGCCCCCGACTTCCATAATTTTTAAGAGTCATTTTTAGGATGGGTTGATGGACTTTGAAGGAACAATATTTTAAAAGTCTGTCAATATACCACCTATAATGCAATTGTTATTCTTTTAATTATAAATTCTATGAACAGAAAGTGATTTATCAGTTTAAATGATTACCTTTTCTAGAGTAAATGGTTTCAATTCTATTCTTACACATCTATTGTAAATTGTAATAGGAACTTATTAAACAACCTATTCCCATTTGCAGTAAGATAATAAATTCCCAATTCCAGAATCACAACAAAAATAATGTTACAATAATGAATCTAAGATTTAATCAAGTTTCAATTTTGATAAATTTCAAAATGCTCAAATAAAAATTCTAAAATCTTTCTGCACAGAAAGAATTATCCAACATGGTTTCTATGATGAAAGTATCTTATTTTGGCAGTAGTTTGCCACTAAATTAGCCACCATGATTCAATAATAAGCAAATTTTGCTTACTTTGAATAACAAAAAAAAAAAAAAATATTAGCAAGAGATAAATAAAACATTTAAAAAGATTATCAAATCTATTCCTTACTAATACAGCAATTTCCAAGAGTATTTCAAATGATATTAGGATCCATGATCCACATAACTATGCATTTCTGTGATTTTTGAGACATTTGAGATTTGTTCTTCCTGCTAAGTAAGCTTGGTAACAAAATTAACTTTGATTCATTCTTGATTAATCCTAGAGTAAAATGTCACAACAATAAACATAAGTTATATTCATTTTAACTAATATTCAATTTCATCTTTAGTTTTAAAGAGATTTTAACTAAAAAAAAAAAAAAAAAAAAAAAAAAAAAAAAAAAAAAAAAAAAAAAAAAAAATCAGAATATTGTTCTGAAAAGAGAACTTACCTATTGACAAGTGAGAACTCTGCTTGTCTCTGCTCAGCACTTGCTGTATGACCTCTTCTGTGTCCAAAACCATATGAACTAAGCAGCTTTTCTTCATCTGTAGAATTCTGGTTGGGACTAGAGATATCAGTATCACCAGAGATGGCTTCACTGCTTGGGCTCAGGGCTTCACCTTCTAAAAAGTAAATCAAATAAACTCCATAAAATGTTTTTAACATTTACAATAAATATTTAATGATTTCAGTCATAGAAAAGTAGGGGAATTTAAAAAATATTTTAATTACTTGTATTTTCCCTATTGATTTGTCTCAAATGCTTTGATATGAAAATCAAAGGAAAAAAAAATAATGTTACATATTCAGTAGAGAAATTGGACATTAAGCACCAAAAAACGTTCTAAAATATCTTAAAATTATATCCATAACGATGAAAGTATACCCCTTCAAAAGTCTTCAATAGAGGATTGATTTTTTTCAAAACTATTCTTTATAATTTTTCTAGGCAACAAAACGTTATCCATTCAATACTGAACACAATAATAAAAGGGGAATATCAAATTATTTTCAAGTTCTGATTTCATATAATCAACTTAATTTTGGAAAAATAAGTGCTTATCTTGTAGTATATACCTTCATAATAATGATTAATTTAAAAAAGCCTACATATAAAAAACATTAAGAAATACTGAGTGCATACAACAAAGAGAAAAAGCAAGTAGTTAGATAGCAACCTGTGCCAGTTGAAGGTGAAGAAATATCATCAACTTGCACAGCAACTTCTGCCTGAATATAAAATGTAGAATTTCCTTCCTGACTGACTTCGAACTCTCCATCAGAGTTGGGCATCTGTAATATCTTGTGACGACGAACACGGTTGATTTCTAAAGTTTTCTCCAATGGCTCTTCAGGAGCAGAAAATTCTCTTACTTTCTATAAACACAAAAAAAAATTATCTAGATGGTTTGAGGGAAAAAATGTTCTAAAGAAAAGTCTTCATAACACAGCCATTTATTGTAAATTAAACTGAATTAAATCTAATTTTGAAAGAACAAAATAAATAAAAGTTTCACTTAAAGGTTATGTTGGTTGGTTAGTTGGGTTTTATGGCATATCAACCTTTGTAGGTTATTTAATGCCAAATCCATTTTTATACAAATAATCAGTTCTATTTCGAACAATTCAGTTTAGTATAAGTACACAGTTTGTCAAAAACATTTCTATTTCAAGCTATTCAGTTTAGTCAAACAGTACTAATTCAAACAATTTAGTTTAGTATAGTTTTTGTTTTGTTTTGTTTTATGGCATATCAACCACAAGGGGTTATTTAATGCCGGTTCAGTTTTTGAGGTAAATTGATGTTATTTCATTTTTTATTATATTTTTGGTATATTTTGTGGAGAAAAAATTTTGCGGGGGAGTATTTCTTTAACCACACTTCTTTCTATATATTTTGTTTGAACATTTATTATAAGTATTTTTTTAACATTTTTTTGGGGGGGAGGAGTTTTTTTTTAAATATTGCTGTACAGGTGAACTTCTTTTAAGTACGCAAGTAAGTTTTTTGGGTTTGTTTCATAGAAAATTTGTTTTAAGTTTGTTGTAAGGTAATATTTTTTCTGTATTAGTTCTAAGGCGATGCATTCTGTTAATATGTGTTTAATATTATACGGCTTTTGTCATGGTATGCAATATGGAGCCTCTTCTTTTTTGAGGAGGTATGAATGGGTAATGTGTGAGTGTCCTGTTCTTAATCTTGATAATATTATTTCTTCTTTTCTAGATATTTTGGTTGGATTTTTTTGTGATTTTCCTATTTGAGGCATTATTTTGTGTAGTTTGTTGTTCTGGAAGTTATCCCAGTAAGTCTGCCATTTTTGTTTTATATAAATGTTTATGGTTCTTTTTAAATCTGTAAAAGGGATTTTGAAGTGTGTGTCTAGTGGATTGTTCTGTGCTGTTTTTGCTGCCAAGTCCACCATTTCATTTCCCTGGATTCCAATGTGACTTAGTATCCAGCATAGTACAATTTTTTTATGGTTACACAAATTATTTAATTTGGTAAGCAATTCTGCTATTAATGGGTTGTTAAATTTTTTTCCCTTGATTGCTACTATGGCAGATTGGGAGTCAGAAAATACTATGTGTTTGGTGTTCCTGCTCTTGGTGATCAGGTCAAGTGCTAGGTTTATTGCATAGACCTCTGCACTGAAAATTGAGGTTTCTCTTGGGAGATGTTTTTTGTTTTGGATTTTTCTGTTGATGATGGCTGCACTGGTTGTCGCATTGTTTTGTTTAGATCCATCAGTGAAGATATGGATGTAGTTGGGATATTTTTCTTTGACTTTTTGGAATTTTTCTCGGAATGTTATTGGGTGGGTGGCTTTTTTGTTGTGTTTGCAGAGACTCAAGTCTGTTTTCGGGGTTACGATTTTCCAGGGGGGTGTTTTGAATAAAGTTGTTTTGTTAATTTTCGTTGCTGGTAAGGCTGCTTCCTTATAGATAGGTTCCATTCTGAGTCCAAAAGTTTTAATTGAATTTTCATTTTTTTGGAAAAGATCTCTATATTTGGGATAAAAGGTGCTGTTATGTGCAGGATTGTTGAAGTCGGCCTTTAATTTTGTGTAGTATTTTAGTGCCAAGTTGTTGCATCTGAGCTTTGGTGGGAGTTCATTTGCATCGGCATATAGGCTTTCTACTGGAGTTGTTTTGAAAGCACCTAGTGCTAGTCTTAGTCCAGTGTGATAAATAGGGTTTAATGATTTTAGGTAAGATTTTCTTGCAGATTGATAAACAAAGCAACCATAATCCATCTTGGATCGAATCAAGGATCGATACAATTTTAATAAGGTGTTTTTGTCAGCTCCCCAATTTGTATGGGCTATAACACGAAGGAGTTGTAATGCTTTATTGCATTTTGTTTTTATGCAGTTGATGTGTGGAATGAAGTTCAGTTTTTTGTCAAATATAAGTCCGAGATGTTTATGCTGGTCTACAAATGGGATATTTTCTTTTTCGATGGTAAGTGTTGGATTGTTATGAAGTTTTCGTTGGTTGCAGAAGTGGATGCATTTAGTTTTAGTTTTTGAGAATTTAAAGCCATTTTCTGTAGCCCATTTGCTGATTTTATGGATGTGCTGTAGTTTTCTTTCAAGAGTAGGGATATATTTTGATTTATAGCTGATTGAGCAGTCGTCAACATATAAAGATCCATATATGTCAGGTGAGAGCTCTTTTATTATATTGTTTATTTTGATGTTGAAAAGAGTGGTTGATAGAATGCTGCCTTGTGGTACACCTTGGTTTTGTAAATTGGATAGAGTGGATCCGATGTGTACTTGGAAGGTTCTATCTGTTAAAAAATTCTTGATAAATTTTGGTAACCTGCCTCTTAACTTAAGATTGGAGAGGTCTTTTATGATACCATATTTCCATGTGGTGTCATAAGCTTTTTCTAAATCGAAAAAGATGGTTATGATATGTTCTTTTTTTATAAAGCCTTCTCTTATATAATTTTTGAGGTTTGTTAAGTGGTCTATGCAGCCTCAGTGTTTTTTGTAGCCACATTATTTGATATTAGGTTATTGGTTTCTAAATACCAGACTAGACGGTGATTAACCATTCTTTGTAGGGTTTTGCATAGGCAGCTGGTGAGTGCTATTGGACGATAGTTTTCGGGGCATGAAGGATATTTTCCTGGTTTTGGTATGGGGATTATCGTGGCTTGTTTCCAGGATTTAGGGAATTGTTTTCCTGTCCAAATGTTGTTGTATATTTCAAGTAGGAGTTCTAAGGATTTTGGGGGAATTTGTTTTAGGAAGCTGTAGTGAACTTCATCAGGTCCTACTGCTGAATTGTGAGATTTTTCAATGGCAGTTTTTAATTCTGTCATTGAGAAGTTCTCATTGTAGACTTCTTGATTTTTTGAATTTAGATTTATTTTGTATTTTTCTTTGGTTTTTTTTTTAATACTTTGAAATTGTTTGCTGTAGTGTTTAGATGAGGAATTGTCTGAGAATATTTCAGCTAATTTGTTCGCTATCACCTTTTTTCCTGTTATTTTGCTATTTTTTGTGATAAGGTGTTTAATTGGGAGAGGATTATATTTTCCGGAGATTTTTCTAATCATTTTCCATATTGTTTTCGGTTTAGTGGAGGTATTAATTTTACTTATATACTCCTGCCAGCATTTCTTTTTTGTTTCGTTTATTGTTTTGCGAGCTTTTGCTCTCTTTTGTTTATATTCAATGCAATTTTTGGTGGTAGGTTCTTTTTTGAATTTTCTTAAAGCTGCCTTTCTTTGTTGGATTGCTTTTTGTATTCTGTGTTAAACCAAGGTTTGTTTTTTTTTTGTTAGGGATAGTGTTTTTGGGGATACATGCTTCAGCTATAGTGATCAGAGTTTTTGTGAATTTTTCTATTGTATGGATTTTTCCTTTTATGAGTTGTATTGAGCAGAGTTGGTGGAATTTTTCCCAGTTTGCTTTATTTGTGTTCCATCTAGGAGTGTGATTATGTGTGATTATGTTATTTTGGATGATAATTGGATAATGATCGCTTCCACAAATATCGTCATAGGTGCTCCATGTATATTCCATGAAGCTGGATGGGTCACACAAGGTAAGGTCAATAGAACCTGGTGATCCATTTGTTGGATTTATATGTGTGGGGTCTTTTTGATTGAGAAGGAATAGATTTTGATCATTTATTAGTTGTTCAATTTTGCTTCCTTTTGTGTCTGTTTGTTGGCTTCCCCATAAGGTGTTATGACTATTGAAGTCACCTAAGAGGATGAAGGGTTTAGTGAGCTGTTTAATTAGATTTTTGAGTTCGGTTTCATTGATTTGTTCATGTGGAGGTACATATATATGGAGCAGATAGTGATGGTTTTATGTAGCGTGACTTGTGTTGCAACTGCTTGGAGTTTTGACTTTATAGAAAATTGGCTTTGAAGTATATCATTTCTTACAAGAATTGATGTGCCTCTGTTGGCCCGATGTCCTGTATTATGAATGTAGTGGTACTGTTCATAATTTAGAGTTTTCAGGTTGTGGTTTTCCTTTAGGAATGTTTCCTGAAGGCAGATGGGGGCAGGATTAAAGAGAGATATTAGTATAAGTAGTTCATTAAAGTTTGGTTTGATACCACGACAGTTCCATCGCATAATATCATGTGTTTTAGATGAACTAGTTTGTTTACTGTTGGTGTTCCTTTTTGTTATGATTTCTGCTGGTTTTCAACTTTGGTACTTACTGTTTCGCTCTATGATTGTTTTGTATGTTTGTTTCGGTCCCATTGTAGTTCCTTGTAGAGGAGATGTTTTGTGAGTCATGTTTGGTTTGTGGACTGGTTGTGGTTGATAGGTATAGTGTGTTCGGTCTCCATCCTATCCAAGGGTGGGGGGGTTACTTTCGGTTATATTTTTGTAATTTTCAGATTGTTTCATTTTTCCTGGGGATGATTTTATTTTGCTTTTAGTTCTGTTTTTGGAGGTTGATCGATGGCTTGATTGGCTCCTTTTTTGGTTTGATGGTTCTTTTTGGTTTGCATTTTCTATAAGGTAGGTTTTATTTAAAGGTTTAGTTATGGTCTTGCTTTCCATTTGGTTTTGTTCTGTTTCAGTGAGGGATGTGGTTCTATTCTGTGTATTTGGATAACTTGAAGTGAATTCTTTACTCAGGTTTTTGGAGTTTGGTTGGTTTTTATGTGGAGAGATGGTTCTTATTTCTTCTTTTGGAGGTTGCTTAGGGGGATTTGTTTCAATGTATTTTGATGTTTTTTTCTGGTTTATGTTCAGTTATAGGTTTAGAGTTTGTACTGTTGGAGGAGAGTTTTAAGAGTGTGGGTTTTATTTCTTGAATGAATTCTGGCCAGTCTTTAGGTCCTAGTATGAGTAGCTTGGAGATTAGTTCTTGGTAGTTTTCTTTTTTTTTTTTACTCTCTGTTTTTGGGTTGTTTTGGGAGATTTGGGCATAGGTTTTGTTTTTAATGTAGCCTTCAACAAGTTTTCGGGCTTCTGGATAGGGAATGTTTTTTGTGTGCTTTATGGTTAAGATTTCCTTTTCTTTTTTCCAGGCTGGGCATGATCTGCTATAAGATGGATGGTCTTCATCACAGTTGGCATATCTGTTGTTGAGATTGCAGTTGATGGTGGTATGGTTTGGTTCTCGCTCTCCATATTTACCACATATAGTATTCTGATGCATACACTCCCATGATGGCCAAATTTTTGGCATTAATAGCATCAGAGTGGATTAGGGATATATGTTTCAATCTTTTCATTGATGTAGCTGACTTATTTCTTTCAGAGTTGTTGGTGAGTTGAAAGTTAATGTGTTTGTTTGTACTGTTTGGTTTTCTTTTTTGATTGTAATTCTTTTTATGTCAGTTACACCTTGGTTTCCTAGTTCGGCCAATATCTCTTCTCTTGAACACAGAGTTCTTTATTTCTTATAACTCCTTTAGATGAGTTTAGGGTTTTGTGGGGGTATGTTTTAATTTTTAAGGTGTGAAATGTTTTCATATTCAGTAAAAAGTTTGTATGTTTTTTTATTTTCAGTTTCAACCATTATTGTTCCGTTTCTCAAGTTTTTAACTGATTTTGGACAGATACTTGAAGAGATTTTTTTTATGAGGAATGGTGATAGTTTGGTAAGTGGAGTATTTTCAAGCGATTCCAATATGATAAATTTTGGAAACAGAGGTTCATGTAGCAATCTCTCTTCAGAGTTATCCAATTCTATATAATTTTGTTATAAGTTTTTTTTTTTTTGTTTTGGCTTTAGTTGCATTATCGAGCTCCATGGATATGTTTCATGAGTTTCATTAGCTATGCTCCCCACCCACCACGGAGCCCCACACGGGGATGTGCCTAGTAACATCAGGGCTACATAGCCAGTATACTCATGCTGATGGTAGACAGTTTTAATTTTGTCCATGCATTTTCATTCCCAAGATAATTACTTACCCAGGGACAGAAAGGAGAATAGTTCTTTCCTCAGCATGATTGACCTTTCAGCCATCGCCCTCTAATTCAGATTTTTTTAAAAAAATTCTGAAAGAGGGCTGGCATGACAAGCCAATTGATCGGATCTAGCCTCTCCGACCGCCCGTCTAGCCCAGTAAGGGCCAAAGTGGAGTGTTGCGAGCCGTATGACCTCTTAGGTTACCAGGTCATGGACTGCTCAGCCACCAGGATCCCGTCTTCAAGCATCACGGGTCGCCACCCACGGCCAACAGGTAGCCTCATTGTGGGGGGCGGGGGTTTACCCCTCTGCAGAGGTGCAGTCAGCGTATCCTACAGCCCCAGCTGACAGGGCTAGTATAGTTTTTGTCCACATAGTTAAATGTAAAAAGTTTTATTTCAGATAACGCAGTTTAGTTCTATTTGACCTATAGACAGGACCCTATCAGGTGCTACAACTCCAGGCCAGAGTGGACCTGGGAGCAATGACAGTGAAGGGGTACTCTGCATTGCCCAGCATTATTGGAACCTCACCATCAGATCGTTTAGTGTCATATCCAGGACACTCGTTGGGGAGGGGGGGCTTACCCCCCTTACAGAGATGCAGTTGATATATTCTACATCCCCAGCTGACTGAGCAATTAAGGTTATAATTTTATTTTTCCTTTAATAAGGAATCAAAAGTGACTAGTCAAAAAGTTATAGCAATATTAAATAGATTAATCAGAACCCCCCCCCAAAAAAAAATAATAATCAAATTGGTTTCATATATTTCTCATCTAGAAGTAAATTAGTAATAATGTTATAAAACCAAATAGGAAAAGTATCAGATAAGAGAGGAAAAAATGTTACCAATTTAGGGGAATCTTCACGTGCATCTACCCTGGTAAGACTTATGTCTCCTTGAAATATGATTTCAGCCAATTGACGGACAAGAGGGGCATGGCTGATAATGAGAAATACCTGGAGAGGAGAAAAGTATACTAAAAAGATCACTTGAAATCAAAACGTCAAAACAATGTCATTATCTCCTTACAAAATCAATATCAATCATTGTTATAGAGTTAAACATTGACCAATATTGGCACCCTTTAAACTGATCAGTCTAAAAATCACTTTCTATACATTTTCTTTTAGGTCTTCAAAAGTCTAAGAAACAGACATTTACTCAATAGACATTTTATTCATATATGAAAGATTAATCTTTAATAGATTGGTATTAAGAGGAAATTGTTAGGAACATTGTATGAAACTAAGATTGAATATCTATATGTGAAGAAACCTAAAAAATATCCAAGTTACAAATGTAAAATATGAAGGGTTTATGCACAAAAAAAAAAATAAATAAATAAATAAATAAAAAATTATAGAGTATCCTTTCAACTAAACCACTTGTAATTCAATAATAACATGTAAACACATAAGAGAAAAATTAAAAATGATTAATAGTAGTATATAAGCCACTCACACCTATAGATCATCCAACTCTTCATGTTCTTCAAATAAATGAATATGAAAATATTAAAAAATATGTAGCAAATATGTTTTGCAAACATCCAAGACAAATGTGTTTTTCTTTGTATCATCATTGCACTTAAATATTAAAAACTGTGTAGAAAGCTCTAATACATAAAATTTATAAATGAAATACCCTCACCTCATAAAAAAATATCAAAATAAAAAGGGAAAAATTAATCTTACCTGTGATAGCAAAAACAAAGAAACCACTGAACTAACATGTTTCCGTTCTTCTGGCTGTAAAGATATACAAAAATTCAGCATTAAAATTTTTCTTCAAAATCATTGAATATTGAGTATTTGGAGAAAAATTACTAAAAATATTCTAAACTTATCCTTTGAATCAGCTGAAATAAAAACAAAGCTTAGAATATCTGTAAAGTTTTTATCTAAATCTATCATTAGCTAATCAAAGATTCTTTACTATGGTTAAAGTTTTACCATTCTTGTTTAAGTAAATTAATCTGTTTTCAAATTTAAAAAATGGATCTCTTCTGGGAATATAGAATCTGAGATGATCTATTATCATAAGTTGATTTGTGTATATAATACAAGAAAATTAATGTTTCAAATATTGTTGATAATCTTTTCATTAGGTAATTGACTAAGAAAGTAGATTAAAAAAATTTTTTAAAATAAAAAAAAAAAAA
The DNA here is from genome assembly GCA_963585895.1 of Sepioteuthis lessoniana. Taxonomy (NCBI): domain Eukaryota; kingdom Metazoa; phylum Mollusca; class Cephalopoda; order Myopsida; family Loliginidae; genus Sepioteuthis; species Sepioteuthis lessoniana. The sequence continues at coordinate 2,642,956 of OY757910.1, read as the reverse complement.
AAATAAAAAAAAATAAAAAATAAAAAACCGCAATAAAATCAACTAAGAATTTTACCAGCTTACCAAATTTTGAAATATCCATTTAAAAACAAAAAATTTTTTTTTTTTAAAAATGAAAGAAAAAAAAAAAAAATGTTTTTGATAAACATTTCAGGAAGTTTTTTCTTGACAACTAAAACTTGAATCCAAAACAGACCAAGGTAAACAGTTGATACTATGGTAAAAACATTCTTTTAATTTGTTTAAAAAAAATTTCCTTTGATTACTACTAAGTACTGAAGAATCAGATTGGAGGAGGGAAAAAAAAGTGTGAGTATTTATTTGTGGCTTATTGCAAGGGGGCTTCAATTCACCATGTAAATGTCTTGTAAAATGTGCCCCTATTGGTACTAATAGAAAATATCAACTCTTAAATTTTCACAGCAAAATTTAAAATGGAAGAATGAACATATGAATGTATTGGACTGACCGAGAGGTGGAAATAGAATTTAAAAAATACAAATGAAAAAATATGTGATCATGATAAATGGGTTTACAAAGTTCTCTATCTGAAAAGGACAGAGTGAAATGATGAATTCCAAAGATGCAAATAGAAAAAATTTTTAAAGATGTAATGTTATGTGTTACTAAAATGACATATGTAACATGGTGACTGTTGTAACAAGCACTGAATTGATACGTACTATAGCTGCAGTATTACTTAGCATTATCTCATGATGAATGTTCAGTGATGTTAAGGAGGAGGTTACAGCAACAAATGGCTGGGAGTTATTAGCATCATCACAGGAACCAATGACATGAGGTGGCATTCTTGCTAAGTTGCAACACTACAAGGCTGTTCTAGCTATACCCAACACATTCTATCAGTTACATGTGGTCTAACATCAAATGTTTCCTATTGTCACCACCTGCCTTCTTTGCTGCAGGAGAGTCAAAATTGTTCAGTCTTTATTTTCTTGAAAGGTTCACAATTCCTTTTGAGGAAAGAAGGTATCTAATTAGTAACATTAAAGTAGCACTGACATGAAAGAAATTTTGGTTCACTGCTATCTTTAATATATTTCTGTAGATAGCTGATCAAATACAATGGTGGTAAGATAAGAGAGAAAGAGATAGTGGCTGATCTTTCTCAAAGTTTATCCCTTAACTAAATGGTGTCCTTTTGACTGAGATCAATCACCTTCTCTTGACTATATATGGCTAAAATCAAAAAGAAATCAATCATAGATTTGTTCTTAATCATCCCTGCTTCTCCTTCAACAATTCCATTTTTAACTACCTTATTCTAATTTAGGCTGGTCTATTTTCCCCCCTTCAGACTTTCAAGTACATTTTTTAAAAACTGATGGGTGGGAGAGGAGTATTCTCCTTACTCAAACTAGCATCTCTACTCTTCAACCTAATTTAACCAGACCATTACATACACTTCAAAGGGCTCCCTTGACAAATGGTTGCCAAGCTGTCTGGGATCTTAGTTGACTCATAAAGATTCCTTATCCATGTCTCAGTGAACTAGGTCACATTTATTCATTTAATCCTTTTCTTTGTGGACTGGTTTTTTAGTTCTATTATACCCCAAAAATTCACTGGAATTTGTTGTAATAGGGCCCAACAACTATCAGGCATGGAAGGGCTACCACTGCACACACTTGCTTCTTAAGCTGCAGGCTGACTTCCAAAATACAGGACTGGGAGCCCTAAGATCTTGCAAGTGGCTGAAAGAGCTAAGGACCTTTGGAAAAGATGGAATGGCTTCAAATGAAGGACTGAATGCTGTTGTAGGATTTTCCAAACTACTATAGTGGTAGAATGCAGTAAACACAGACAATGGTATGAATATTGCAGGGATATTTGTTAAAGGCAGAAAGTTATTAGATGGTCCTGGACATGAAATTCAAATCAACAAGTCCCTTAAGAGAAAGAATGAAGTTGAAAGAGTTTTACAGCAGTATTAAGGAATTGGATTCTATGACCAAACAGGAAAAAAAATGAGTTTCTTACAAAAATTTCCAGACTGCAGTGTAGAAACATTGGAAGCTGTAATTTTAGAAAATCAAACCCCTGGATCTATTTATACAAACATGTGGAGAAGATACAATAACTTAAAAATGGGATATACTTAAAAAAAGAAAAAAAAAAAAAGTGAACCATTCAAAATATTTTGTTGACCTTGGTGAATAATGTAGAAGTCTTCTGGTCCCAAATTAAAAGGATTAATCATATTAAGGGATCAGTGGGCAACATGAAATGGTCTCACATTGACAAGGAAATATATAGAGATGTATTACAATCTTATGAGCAATAAGTTCTTAAGAAACATTTATTGGCCATATTGCTGAAAAATACCCCCACCAATCTAAATTTACTTTTAAAAATATTTTTCCTTTCCATTCCAAATACCCACAAACATCAGATTTATTTCCCCCCACAAAAAAAATAAAATAAATAAAATGAAACAATAAAATAAATTAAAAAATAAAGACATTTTCTGACAAAATGGTTTTAACTTTATTTTCTCTTATTAAAAATATAAACTATTAGCACCATGGCAAATACCACCTCTAGGATTTCTATTGTTGCAGAAGCTTACTAGACTCAAATTAAAAGAAAGATTAAAAATGTATTTAGGGTAGTGGTCTGAAACTTTCTAAAAATAACTCAAAGACAGGCAGTAATTGCTATGAAGTCACAATGGTCCTGAAATGTAAAAGTCTAGATTTTGATATGCACTGGCCAGAGTGCATTTTACAAGATATTTACATGGCAAATTGAACCCCACTTCATAAGCCCTACCCCTTAATCAGATTCTTCAGTGCTTAAAAGTAAAAGAAATTCTATTAAAAAAAATAAATAAAATAAATAATAATTTCACTATAGGTCATAACTGTTCACCTTCATCCAAAAACCAAATTAATAAAGTGTAAAATTAATAAATCATGTCTTGCTATTTAACCGATACAATATTTGTTAAGTGTTAAGTCTTTCATTATTAACATAACATGGATAATTAGAAAAAATTTACATAAATCATGAGAAAATATGATAAAACAAAATGTTTGAAACTACACAGCATAGTTCAACATTTGTTAAGGGAGATTCCTTTAATTACTCTAATATTTTCTTAAAAAGCTATGCTGATATTAAACTCATGAAATTTTACATACAGATTTACTAAGACAATTTACTATGAATATATAGAAGATGGGTAATCAAAAGTATAAAATAAAAAAATAAAAAGACTTTATAAATCTCAAAAGCACTAAGAGAAAAATTAATGTAAACTAAAGTGTTAGCATTTTTAAAAAAGGTGCATTATCAAAAAGATTTTGTGAGTTTAAAATAATGAAATTATGTGCCAAAACTAAGATTTTCCATTGTTATAGGCAGCAAGAAAATCAGCCACAAAAAAAACACCTTTTCTAAAACAATACCAAGATAAATCTAAAAAAAAAAAAAAAAAATTAATACCATCAATGATGACAAAATCCCATAGAAAATATCCTAAATATATCTTTGATTCTTGCCAGTTCTTACCTCAACAGACAATATTAACTAGAGTAATATTGGGATAATAACCAGGCAATAATTGAAAATGTCATTGAAAATAAGTAAACATGCATTAATTAAGGAGTAAAAAAAGTAATCTCAATATAAAATTACTATATGAAATAGAAAATGTTTTACTATAATATCACTTCTAGTACTTAGATATACATTTAAAATATTTCTTAGATCAGAACTGTTGAAATATTTGTATACCAAGAGTTTAAGGATGCTAAAAAATATCAGTGAAATAAGCTAGAATTAATATCTACACATGCTTCTTAGAGGAATATCATTTAAATATAGTTAATTAAAAAAAAAAAAAAAAGGGAGAGAGAGAGAGAGAGAGAGAGAAAGACAAAAACAGAGTTTGACTAAGCATTCATAAAGGTCAAAAATAGTCAAGCAAAATAGACCATTCAAAGATAAAAAGAGGGAAAAGGGTTAAGTTCTACAAGACAAATATTGAAGGTGATAAAGTGAGCAAAGAAATCACAACCATAAAGTGGCAGTAAAAGGATAAAAAGCAAGATGCAAGAGAAAGAGTGAGTGAGTGAGAGACAACAGAGGTGTAAGACATTAGAATTGAATACATGGAATGAAAACCAATAAAGCAAAATTATAACAAGCTGTGGGTATGAATTGCAGATTATATATATATATATATATATATATATATATATATATATATATATATATATATATTCAAAAACAAAAAAAAAAATTTAAGAAAATGGGCCAGCAGGTAGAGTTATATATGCGTGTGTGTGTGTGTGTATGTATATGTATATATATGAATGTATTTATGGGTAAAATAAACCTAGGTGTCCACTTGGACTACAAAGGAAAGTAACTAGAACAGGGCAGATTGTGTGCACCAAAGCTGACCTGTGGCTTCTCTGAATTGTCCAAGGTGGGGTTTTGATTCAAACATTTCACTGGTGACTCGATGGACTTCTGCAAAGACCCAGTAAAGAGAAACACAATGGAAAAATCTATAATTGTAGACTAAAGTGTGTTAATCTTTTAGAAGGGGCAAAAATAGCAGTGGGAATGAAAAACTAAATATTTGATTTTTCTAAGTTTCACATATTGAGATACTATTATTGGAAATAGAGTATTTTTAAATATGGAAACCCTATGAAAGATATGAAATAATTCAAAGTTCTTCAGAATGTTTTCCTTTAAATATTTCTAAACAATTTCTTAAAAATAAAACTTTACAGATGAAAAATATTGCACTATTTTTGTTTTAAATTGATTTCTATATAAATTTATATATATAAAATCCTATACAGGATTGCTTTATGTGTGTGTAAATATTAAGATTAATATTGGGTAAAGCAGAAAAAAAAAAAAAAATAGAATTTAAAATTAAATTATTATATTAACCTTATTTGAAAGAAAAGTGGTATAATCAAAGCATAGAATAGCTAAGCTGCTAGCTCTTCCCATCATGCCAAGCTTCTATTGCTAAATTTTCATTATTTAACTAAATTTGACAGTAAAGAATAAATTTAGTTGTTTCTCTTTGTTAATTGATTTTTAAAATTTATCAATGGGATTTTTGCTCAAACAATAAGAATCAATAATACCAAACAAATATTTATTAAAATCAAATTTTTAAAATCAATATACAAGCTTTCCCATTCCCTGTAAACCACTATATATATAATACAATTGCATGTTATTAGCATGGAGATGAAGCCAACAGTATTAATATAAAATTTTTCTTAATTCAAATAAAATCAGAGAATGCTATGTAAATAACCAAGGGAATTGTGATATCAGTGATTTACTTTTATAGTTACAGGCAGACAGAATCTCTATTGTGAAATACTGCAAATGGATTCAACTGAAATTAATAAGAGATAGGAGGGGAGGGGGCGTTGCTATAGCAATTCTATCTTTCTTCAAAAAGATCTAAGTATAATCAGTTTTAGCATATAGTTCAAAACTTTATAAATTTGATTTAACTGGAGGTCTAAAAATTCATTAAATTTTTTTTTAAATAAATACAAAACATGTATAGTGTATTTTATCACAGAGAAATTGTACCAACTCATTACTAATCTTTCTTTGTAAACTCAAGTGATAATATAAAAAAAAAATTAAAAATTATGCCTTTTTTTATTATATATATTTTGTGATTGATAAAAAGCTAAGCATAATGAATTCATTTACAAATTCACATGCAATTTGGTCTGAAAATATATAAGACCCATAATCTTGATTAATGAAATAAAAAGCTCTAAGTAGTTAAAAAAGTACATAATAAAGTCCATTAGGTAAAGAAAAGTAGAATGTTTTTCACTTCAGCATATGGTTATATATCACTCAACAATTCTATACATTTTAAACATTTTACCAAGTTAATCTAATCCAACAATACTTGAGATGAAAAGTTGAAACTGATGATTAAGCAAAAATATTATCCTAGTAGTACTGAAAATAAAAGTTAACCATACTGTCTTTAATTGATATTCTAGAATAAATGGCTTTTATCTGAGAACTGGCAATGAGAGATGGCACTACTTAGTAAAGTACATTGGCTACTGAAGTTACAGATTTCTGAAATAAGATGCCATCTCCTGCAAGAAATATGCATTTTGCTAAATCACATCAATGTGTAAAAAACTGTAAAACCTAATTCCTGTAACCAACAGGAAAAAGAAAAGGGTTTGAGAAAGGGTAACTAAAATTTGGTGAGCTAGAAGGAAGTTACTATATTTAAAAGTGTGAAGTCTCCTCTAATGGAACATTTCTCACAAGGTGGTAGTAGTGTGGGGGAGTAGTTGACAGTTTTTTGGGGAAAAAAAAAAAAAATTCTGGAGATCGGCTCGAGGTATTAGGCTGATATTCCAAGAGTTCTTGATTTTCAAACCTTGTCTTCACTAAGGGAATAGTTGTGTGAAGAGTTCTTCTGATGGCCATTCATTTTTTCTCAGTTCATCTTTATTAAGCAAGAAAATGTTCTCAGATTCTATTTAGGATGATAAGTTGTGATTGTAATTTCACCTAAACCTGAGGTATCAGGACTCAAAACAGTTTTATTATATAATACGAGTAGTATTTAGTTTTAATTAACTTAATTATATGATAGCTGTCATATCAGTAAGAATTTTTTTTTTTTTTTTTTTTTTAAATTGAAACTGGTACATATTTTAGTTTAAATATTTAAAATATTAACGATAAAAGAAAAAAAGAATTGGTAATGCCTGAGTATTCTGTGCATTTTTAAAATAAAAATATGACTAAAATGCAGCAAAAATTGTTTAGTTTATAGATATAGCACTGACCAAATGAGTCAAGAATGGTTTATAATGCTATATGTGAAAGATTTTTTTTTTTTAATTGTGACAATGAAAAAAATGGAGTACAAGAGATCATGGGATAAATGAAATAATTCCTAACCATGTAAAAGGCCAGTTTTCTTCCAAAGATTGGTGATGTTTTGTATACATTTGGATTAGAAGAGAGTTCTGGTTGAACCAAATAAGAGATCTGAACAAGTACTGCCATTAATTATTTAAAAAAAAAAAAAAAAAAAAAAAAAACTTACACTTTTTGGGTTAATTGCAGGAAGAAGGGTGAGACTTGTTCTAGGTAAAAAGACTGGCTGATTTTAGAATAAAAGACATGGATTGTACAATCCATGTACAAACTTGGGTTTCAACTATGAAGCGAGAAAAAAATTATTTGATTGCCCTATTGAGAGGGCCTAGAATATGCTGACTGCATTTCTTGCCAAGAGGTAAGGCCCTACACAAGAAAAAAAAAGTGGGAGGGGGTTCTCTTGGTATTATACTAAACTGCATCCAGTGGTGAGGCGGGAGCATTGCAGAGTGTTGAGTACCCCTTCATTACCATAACTCCAAGGTCCACTAAACCAGATAGGGAGTCTAACAGGTACTACCAGTCTATGAGTGAATAGATCTATTTCAAAAAGATTAGTATTAGATAGGAATACTTAATATCAAGTAACTGTGCACAAGCAAATTAATAGTTACTTGAAACTATATAACTTTTTTTGTTTAAGGGCATATCAATATTTATGGATTATTGAATGCTAAAGACATCTTTGTAGATGAACAACAATAGTACTATCTAACATAACTGGGAGGGGAATAAAAGAATTCATACCTTTCTCAAGGGAATTAGTCCAAGAGTGAATATATATATATATATATATATAGTGTGTGACTAGAGTTCAAACTCACAATTCACATTCTAGCTCATAATTGTGTATAAATTCTTAATATTAGACAGAAATACTTAAACTCTATAGTCTGACAGGTTTCCAGTGCTTTGTTTGCTAGTGGAGGCATATTCAATCTGTTGTAATTCTATTATCTGGGTACATTTGTTGATTTCAAAATGGAATTAATTTTTTCTTCACTCTAAGGTCTAGTAAGAAGCCTTTTTCCCCTTGATCTAAGATTGTTGTTTTGGGTGAGGAACAGATATGTCCTTCATTACCACATTTGAAAGTTATTTATAAATAACTTTTTTGCATTATGATTTAATTGTATGACATTTAAAAAAGTAACTCATTCCTCCAACAGTCTTTCTGAGAAGGCAAGGTATGCATGAATGAATAAGATCTGTCATTTATGAAATGTATCATTCTAATCTTGTTGACCTGCTTTCTGAATTGCAAGTTCTACTCCATAATAAAAGAGCATTTCTAAAAATAAGTTCAAATTTGGTTCTTTCCAAATTCTTGCCTTAAATGATTTACAAAAAACTACTGTGAATAGGTTTCTTTTTTTTGATTAAATTCCTATAAATAAGAGTAAATGTGTTTGAGCAGTATTTGTATTTTACCTGTTTTTAAAATTCGAAAAGTTAGGTTTCCATAGTAACACTTGACATTTTGTTATATATAAAAAATAATCAATTTTTCCATGGAATTATGTTTAAAAATTTTAATCATTACAATTTTTTTTAAATTAAGGGGATTGATATATGAAAAATTTTTTGAGTGAAAACTTTAAGAAGCCTCATCTTTTATTACACGAGTACCTAATTTTAAAATCTGATAATTAGGACATTTTTTCATTTAAAAAAAAAATTTAAAAAAAAAAAAGTGCAAAAGAACGAAAAGGAGAAAGTTCTGCCACACTTTTTTTAAAGATCTATTATTCCAACTCCACAAATCTGTATGGAATACTCTTTACAGAGAATTTTTTAAATATAATTCACTTTAAAAAGAATATTCCCATTATTTCAGGAGCTCCATAGCATTCGTCAAACCAAATGGAAACCACTCTTAACATAAGTATAAATGGTTCCAATCAACTGTCAATTTTTGTTGAAGACAAACATTTAAATAGATTAATTGATATTAAGATAAAACAAAAATCATTGAGGAAGGTGAATTATAGGTTTAATTATCTGTGGCCCAAAACTACATTTGCTAGCAAAATTTCTGACTAACTTCTACCCTGAAATCTATCCTAAAGGATTGAGGGAAATGTTTTGAGAGAAAAGAAATAGGAAAACATGTCTATGTGAGGTTTGGGTTCAAAGACTCCTAACAAAAAAAAAAAAAAAAAAAAAAAACCCAACAAAACAAGAAAGAAAGAAAGAAAAAAAGAGCCATTTCATTGAAATGTTTACCAATTTTCTTCTACCAAATGATTGTGAAAATTTTTAAAATGCTGTCATGTAGATTTAAGCATTAAAATGAGTATTTGAGAAAAAATAGTTTTAGTATGTAACAATTTACTGAATATTTTCTATAAAGTTTATACTCAAGCTTTACTGAAAGAAATAGGATGAAAATAAATGCAAATAGAAAAACCTTCATAATTAAAGACCATAAAAAAAATATTGAAAGTGTTAGGGCAAAACTGGATTCAGGAATATTTCTGAAAGATTAAAAAAAAATTATTGAGTGCTGCATGTTTACATGCATAAATAGTACTGGAAGGGTAATTTTAACAGCAAGAAGTTTCTGAGATTGTGTATAGTAACCAAGTTCTGTAAGCAAAAGGAAAGAGGCTGAAAATGATTGTGATCAACAAGCAGTAGAAGTGATTTGTGAATCAAGTGAGCACATGCTCACAAAAGGGGTTGGATTCATTTATGTATACAAAAAAAGACAAGTGAGTAAATACAAAATAAAAAGAAATGAGAAAGAAAAGTATAAGAAATAATCTGATCCAAGCCACCTAGTTAATTTGATTAAAGATTAAATAAAAGTAAAGCAGAAATGATTCAGTATAAAAAGTGAAAAAATATCAAACAAATGGAAATAAATTGGCAGCTAATCAAGAAAAGAAAAGAAAATGAAAATCAATCGCGACTAAATTTTAAGAATTCTTCATTTCAGTATTTACTAAAATACATTTGGAATTAAATGCCGGCAAATCATGTGTATTACTGAATTATTTCTCTCACAGTTTTTAAAGAGTGATCAAATGGTATTAATGTGACTTAGGAAAAAAAAATCTATATATAATTTTCATGCATGATTAAATGTTCAATATATAAAGTTGTCTAAAAAGTAACATTACATTTCCAAAGAAATAAAAATGGATTCAAACTTTAGTTAAATTTAAACAATCACCATCAATATCAATGATAGTAACTAAATAAAAAGGTAATTAATCAATTCTATGCCAATTACTTTTGATGAAAAGAGGAAAAGGGAAGCATTGATCTGAATGGATTTTTTCTGAAGGTCTTGGTATTAGAAGAAATATTCTAAATGGTCAAAAACAAAAGATTTTAAGTGTAGAAGATTAAGTAAAATTCAGTAAGTATTTACAAACTCTAGATTTGCAGGATGACACTGTTAAAAAACAAAAAAAAAAAAAAAAACACACACACACACACACACAGACCTTTTCCATTTTATTCCATTTGCTTGAAACATTTGAAAATTTTTATTGCAGGTTTCATATGAATGTCAATAGCATCAAGTGCACAATGGCTCTAATTTTTGCAGACATTCTAACTGCAAATCTTAATATCAGGAAAGGAAAAAAAAATCCTTTTTTCTTAAATCAATAAATATCATGAATAAATGAATTTTTGTTTCAACGCCTACACTAACATTAAAATAGCTGACAAATGATGTTTATCAGTCATGGATATCTAATTTGTATAATCATTTTAAATAACTCGATTTTAATAACTGTCTGGTATTATTTATTGGAAATTTTATTGATTTATGCACATGCAATAGTTTTGTGTATAACTTATTAGAATGCTATCGAAAAATAAATTTAAAAAAAAAAAAAACTTCTAAAATGGGAAATTAGAACAAATTGTATTATGACTATGAAAAACAAATATAATAATATTCATCATTTTCATATACTGTTACTCAGATTGTATTGGGATATTTATAGAGAAAAGTTTGGATCAAGTTTGATTTTTTTTTGCAAATTGAAACTCAAAAAAAAAAAAAAAAGTCACATCAAAGCACAAGTACTATAGCTAGTATATCCATAAATTTTATCTTATTGGAAACTAAAATAAATAGTTGCTCAATGAGTATCAATACATTCTAAAATCAGTATTTAGAAAAAATAAATAAAAATATAATTTACAATTTTTTTTTTAATTATTTCATTTGAAAATTATAACAGTAAAATAAAAAAACTAATAACCCCAGTAAAACCTAAAATAATATCTATACATCCTATATGGTTATATACTAGTAGTTCTTACAAAAGAAATTTTAAAAAGATTTTCAAATTTTGAATTATGTAAAGTTAGTGACCTTAGTTGAGGGTGACCAGAAGGCTCCCTTTTCAATAGCTACCACATTGGAGGTGTAGAGATTGCTCCACTTTACCTTTGATCCATACCTTTTAATGCTGAATGTTAAGCAAAGCAGCATCAAGTACCATTTTTTGAGTCTTTGGTATGACTACCTGGGATTGAAACTCAGTCTCCTGGACCATTGGTGAACACTCTACTCATTAGGCTAATTGAACTAAGTACAAAAGTAATATTTTAATTTTCAATAATATCTAAGTTAGCCATATACCTGGAAGTTTTGTAATTTAAGTATGAAAAAGTGTTTCGACTTGAACAAAAAATAGAATTGTTAATTAGAAGTTTATAACCCTAACTGAATGAACACATTTTGTACTTATAAACAGAGGTATTTTTTTATTCATCATTAATTTCGTTTTTTGAGACTAGAAAATTGATAGATGATGCAACCAACTTTGTCAAAAGGTTTCTTCAGATCAAAGATAATCTATAGTAGAGTGAAACAAAACCAAGAAAGAGAGGAATTGTCTTTGTCAAATTATTGTTGTTGCTCAGGGTATGAACACTATTTTTTTAAGCCAACTGGGGAAGAATTTTAACAGAAATTATAAATAGCTATATAGTAAAGAAGTTTGTTTATACCATATCCTACATCATCACAATATAAAAACGAAGAGTGCTCACCAAGTCACCTTTTTGTGGAAGGAACTATGGTGACATTGTTTATGGCTTGTATTTGTGTTGTCAAAATTTAACAGGTAAATTGCTTACTCTATTTACCATAAGTTAATAAATTAGAAATAGAACATACTGGAATTCAGTGAATGTTACAATAGTTATTGTATAATAAGATTATAGTTGAACTATGATATATCTAAGGATACTACTAATAGACTAGGTTGCACTGCTAAACTTTAAAACTGTCCAAGTCATGGATCATAATAAAAATTGTATTGGGAAATTCCTATATTGGTATTAACATACTCAGATTATGAGATTTTGATAGTTGTATAAGCTTGTAGCACTTTAGCAATACCAATATACCTGTATTCATAGCTAACCTACTTTGTGAGTTAGTTCACAAACTATGGTATTTATAAGATTAGTTATAGGTTGTAGTTTAGTAGAATATTCAGTAACCTACATTAAAAAAAAAAAAAAAAAAAAAAAAAAAACCTACTGAGAAGAGGGTACAGAGTTCATGGGAATTCTGGTCATTGCTTTCTCTAAATATTCCTTGCCAAATTATAAGTGTTCATTATACACTTGTGTTATATAGCTGAAAATATACATTGAATGTTTAATATATAAATTTATTTGTAAGCAAATAAATTATTACATTTGTTCCAAAAAGTAAAATATTAAAATAATTCTTCATTTCTTATTAACTTTATCTTAACCATTACATTTTTGACACCAGAATCATCTTTAAGAGCTAAAATTTTAACAAACATTTACATGAACTGAACAATTTTTCAAAATTTGCAGTTAGCGACAGCTTGTTGCATGATGTCAAGCATCCATCATGACTACACATGGCCATAAATAAGATTCACTTTAATGTATACTATGAACCTGTAAACAAATCTGCATTGAAATAATAGCTTCAAAGTTATTTAAATTAAGTTTCCACTAAATCAATTTAACTGTTTGTTACATCTATAGTCCTAGATTTATGACAAGAAACAATTATTAAAAACTAGGATAATGAAGAGAGGTGAAACTACTTCATTCAGATATGGATGTTTTACAAAGGTACTATTTACCAACCCCTCCGCTCGGGCAGGATATGACACAAGGTCAATTTTTAAGCGGAGTTTAACAGGTTTTGAATTCAGAGTTTTCCTTCTCCTAGACTAGTTGCCTCACCAAGGCTGAAGAACCTAGTCCGTCCTACTATTTACCCATAGCTGGAGGGAGAATAAGGGGGTTCATACCTTTCCCAAGGGTATTTGCCCGAAAGTGAACGTAACAGCGCGACTGGAGTACGAACTCGCGTACTACGATTCCGCAGTTCATCGCTTTAACCATTACCCCACGAGGACACAATGTTTTACAAAGGTAACCAGTGTCAGCATGACCTACATTATTTTCATGCAGGTAATTCTTTGTTGATTCTTAGAAAAATAAAAAATCCTTATTTACCAATTTAAAAAAAAAAAAAAAAAAAAAAAAAAAAAAAAAAAAAAAAAAAAAATGTTCTATTAGGCATTTTGAAAAGTTCTAAGTTTCATTTTTTTTTTAAAAAAGAAACTGAATACATAACTAAAAATTGATTTTAAAATGTAGTGTATTTAGCATTCATTTATCAAGAGATAAGGAAAGGATGTTGGGAAATAAGATACATGTGTAATACTGCATGTTCCTTTTCAAATTAGACAAGATGATTGATGAAGCTGATAGAGATGGTTTTGTTAGAAGCAGTGCAAGTTGTGAATAGTTAATTAAGTTCTACAAATGTGAATGAATTGGAGGACAAACTATACTGCTCTATGGCAATACTCATCAGCATAGTTTTTTTTTTATAAACACACATTATATATATATATATATATATATATATATATATATATATATATATATATATATATACACACACACACACAATAACAAAAAAAAAAGTTGAAATGAGAAATTTCCTCACATGGCATATTTAGACTTGTTTCAGTTGATGCAGTATCCCTTGTCTGGTCAAAATTCCATTGACAACTTTATTATGAGGCATAAAACAGCAAGGAAAATATTTTGATACATACACACACGTATATATATATATATATATTATATATATATACACACACACAAGTAGTCATTAACTAATTTTAATTTAAAGTAAAATAAAAGACCTGAAACTTTAGCATTCACCTAATAGAAAACTTAGAAATGTATATCCCTACCTCAAAAGGAACCTATATTTCAACTAGAATTTTAATCCTGCAAATAAGTTGTAAAACTTTGCATTTTATAAATCTGAAAGAACTTCCTGCATATATTAGATAACTTTTTTGCTTTTTGTATGTGTAAATCATTAAAACAAATTGAAAGAGAAAATCTATTATGACTACATAAATATAAACAAATATATTCATAGCATAAAAAAAAAAAAAACAAAAACAAAAAAAAAAAACAACACAAACAAACACACACACACTAAAGAGGAAAAAAAAAAATCAAATTTTGCATCTTTGATCAGGCAATTGTAGCCATTCCTACCTGTCTGTTGGAATATTTCTTCCTCTTTGTCAAAGAATATACATAGAGAGGAATGAGCAGTCTGTTGAGAAGGTGTTCCACAAGGACTTCATTAAGCTCATCAATATTCAAACAGAGAATGTCATTGAGGTAGTGCAAGTGGTCCAGATGTTCAGCTACAAGATCAGCTAATCTGTCTTTACTTTGATGACTAAAAAAAAAAAAAATAAATAAATAAATAAATAAATAAATAAAGTGACCATTTCAAGCTAACAAAAACATTTAATATAAAAGGATTAAAGAATTTTTAAAATACCACCACATTTAGTGTTGTACATAAGATTGTACATAAAGGAGTACCAGAAAACAGCAAATTATTTACAATTTTTGTAAAAAAACTTTATCTTAGATCTTCTCTCAAATAGTGGCATCACAAAGATATCTTAATTATTTTCAATGATTGGGTAACAAACTTCTTCCGGATTGTCAACATTTCAGCTTGATGAAGAACTACAATCTAGCTGACTTTCAAGTGAGGTTTTATATTTCAAGTGACACTAATAACACTTGTAAAAGATTTAAGCACTTCAATTTCAACAGCAGTTTCCAACAAAGAATTTCAGGTGATTTTTTTTTTTATCAGCCATCATGAAAGTAACTAATTGTGCTTGCTAACACCAGAAAAAATGCCACAGGGAATAAATTAGTTAATTCAGAACATGTTACATGGCAGACCGACTCAAAATAGTGTCAACTTATGAATGATGCAATGTGTAGCTACATCCAGTTCAAGGGCCATATTTGAAAATTTTTTGTTTATGGGGTGAGAGTATGCCTTTATTTTGATATATATCAGGTTTAAAAAAAAAAAAAAAAAAAAAAAAAAAAAAAAAAAAAATGGATATAAATAAAATATGGATATAACTATTAAAAAATAAAAAAGATTAAAAACATTTAAAGATATTAAAATGAGAGATATTAAAAAGGATATTTTTAAAAAAATAAAGATATTCTTAAAAATGGATACAAAAATAACATGGTTATTAAAAGATGGATAAAAAAATTTACAATCAAGTGAACATCTAACAACAATCTGATCAAATTTGATCTTAGTACAAAAGTCAAATATATAGATAATGCATATATTTTTATAAAATACACTAACAAATCTTACCCCCAACCCCTACTCTACAAAAAAAAAAAAAAAAAAAAAAAAAAAGAAAAAAGTCATTCAAGGTTAAGAGATATCAAAAAGTAGAAAATACAAAAATAAGTTAAAATTACACTGATGAGATAAAATTAGCATGAATTTTTGAAAAATTTTAAAATAAATGCATTTTTCCTGCACAAGTGAGGTGGAAAATTTTTGTATCACTTATTTAAGAAATTTTCACTTTCAAGCAATAATTAAAATTGGAAGGGTTGAAGTAAAAAAAAAAAAAAAAAAAAAAAACTTGACACTCACTCAGCATCATTACGTACACAGCAGTCCAAGTCCAAGATATGGTTGCCAATAAACCAGACAAGGTTAGAAAAATAAGGTGCAGCTGTACGATCCCGAATATATCTAAGCATTGCTTTGTCATCCACTAAAAATAAAAAGGGTAATCAAATAATATACAATCACACACACACAAAAAAAAAAAAAAAAAAAAAAAAAAAATCAGTATCAAATTGATATATACTGCAAAATAAAATCCTTGTTTATGAGATAACCATAAATTTAAGGATTGTAAAATGAATGATTTCTGTAAAAGAACTATTTTCAAAATAATTTCATAATAGGTTAATTTAAAAAACTAATATCAATTTGAATAGATCTATCTTATTTAGTCATGCTACATATAATGCACATCAAACTAAATAAAAATAAAATTTACCTCTATAAACATTTAAAGTGATAGTCCGTACTGCAATACGAACCATTGTCTCATGCTGATTGAAGAATTTGATGGCTTCAGTATAGAGTGCAAAGTCATTTGTGTGCTATAACAATCCAAAAGAAAGTTCATTAAAACAAACTATCAATATTTCTCAATAATATACAAATCCATAACTAAAACTTGTTAATTTTTCCATAGGTATTAAAATAAGAGACCTTACAGAAAAAGTAAAATAGAAACCATTATATACAAGGGTCATTCAAAATAATTCTAAGCCTCACCTCAAAATAAACACTTTTGTTATGGCAATAAGTTACCACTTGTTAAAAAGCTAGAAAAACTAAATTAGATTTCCATCAATTTCTGTACAAATAAAAATGCATAGAAAAAAGGTGAGAGGTGTGTGTGCAATAAAACTAAAATCTCAGTAAAATCAGAATGAGGTTTAGAACTTTTTGAACGTTCCTTCTAAACTGGCTATCAAAATGATTAAATGGAATTAAAATATTTAATTTTGTTATCAATCTTTACATATCAGCTAAGAAAAAAAAAAGCACAATAAATGTATAATAGTTTGATAACTAAAAATCAATACCAAATTTTACAAAAGAATGTTTACAAAGTGTAAAACATTTCTTTAAAATAATAAGCCTTAAAAACACACACCTCTCAGTTTGTTTAAATGATAGTCAATATTGCATAATTTTATATTCAATTGAAAACATGAAAGATAGAGGGAGAAAAATTTGTCAGATCATTTTACGGAATTAAAAAGCTATTTAAAAATGTTCTTTTATTAATGGCTCAAATATCTTTAGTATATTCCTAATCAATAAATAGAAAATTTTTGGTTAATAATAAATATGGAGTTACATTTGTTCAAGTATGTATCAAAAGAAAGATTACTAACCTCATTGTAAAAGAAATGTATTGTGTGTCTGTTCAGTTTTAAAGACAGAGTCTTTAAAAAAGATATGTAATAAGCCATTACCTGGTAATAGAAGAATTAACTGCCTTTAAAAATCAAACATTTTAAGTGCCATTAGAAACAAACCTTCAGGGATAAAACAAAAACGTTACTAATATTAACAATCATCAAATTTGCAGCAGTTTCAACAGTAGTAAACCTTGAACCCCCCCCCAGGTTCTCATATCTTACAAATACAATTTAACTATACTCAGTATATAACACATACACACTTAAAATCATTTTCATAGGATTCTATGAAACAAAGTTCTTCCAACTGAGCGTTTCTTTGAAACTGTTGCATATTATACATAATGTCCATTGAGTTAAATGTCTTTTTGGACTTAAAGGAATTACCAGGAGGAAATCTTAAGCGTTGGTAGGTTTCTTATTCTTTGAAGACATTGTTAAATCAATTTTATCAAATGCACTTTTTGTTTTGTTTTTTTTTCATTTTTTTAATAAACCCTGATTTTATTTCTAAAAAGAAAAAGACTTTGAAAAATTGGATTTTTATTTTTCAAGTGTTAATAAGCAACCCCTGCTTCATTTAAAAATTTTAATTAACCCAATCAAATCAGATCAATTCAAATTAACTGAATCTAATAAAAAGGATAAAATGATGATTGCAAAAAATCTTACCTCTTCATCAGAAAAATCAAACTTATGGACTATAATGGAATTGATGTGGTTATTTGAGAGCAAATAATCTGTGGGGGAAAAAAATGAATTAAATGACAAAAAAGGCATGAATAAAAACAAACTAAAATTAACCTAATGTGAAGACTATTTTTATAAATATCAAAATTCTTTTTCAATAAAATTGACTATTGGCCTTTTGCTTCAAGATATTTACTGAACAATAATAGTCAAACAAAACCTAAGCAAAAAGGTAACACTTGCTTTGAATATTAAATAATTTCATTTCTCTTTCACTTACCAAAAGGGATTCTTTCAATTATTCAACATTACTTGCATCAAAAACAAAAATAAATGCAAGAAGTACTTACATAATGAAGTTTCATTACTTATGTTTTCAAAAAGAATATTCAGAGTCTGCAGTAGCTGGACACAGATATAGCGGCCACATTTCTGACGCAAGTAACGTAAAAAAAATGACAGCATATTCTTCTCCAGGAAAAAGCTAGAGAGAGAGAGGGGAAAAAAGTGGGGTTTCAGAAAGATTATTTAAAAAAAATAAATAAAATACAATCAAGATTATCCCAAGTTATCTTCAAAAGATAAATTTTAATTTAGAAAAATTTCTTAAATCTTTGAATAAAATCCAATTTTATTTTCATTTAAGTTTGATGAAACCAAATGCTGTCAATTTTTTTTTAAATTCTTTTTTTCACTTAAGTGTCATAAAATTTCATTACACTGTCCCCATCCATATTGCCAGCTTATACAAAATTCTGTTAACATTTAGATGTTTCAACTTTTTGATATCATTAATTGTAGTAGCCTTACTTACTCAAACACAGAGCTGTCATGTTGATCTCCCCAGATGAGAATCTCAGAAATAGAACGAAGAGTTTCCACCAGCAGACACCGGTTGTTTTCTGTCACAGTTTGATTTTTGCATAAAATACTGTACAAATACCTGCAGGAGAAAATAAATACCTCAGATTTAAAAATTAACTTTCAAAATCTTACTTTAGCTTGTCAAAGAAATTGCTAGGAAATTTTTTAAAATGCTATTCAACTTTAATTTTTAACATTAATTAAACTTGGGAGAATCAAATTTTGGGGGGTTGGGGTCTATCATGAAGCATTTCAAATAGATTAGAAATGATAAATTTCATATATACTCAGAAAAAGTATAAAATAACATTTTAAAAATTTATTTTAAATTGGAAGCATGAAAATTATATTTACAAGTTTCCAAATCTCATGTTACATTAAAAAAATTGTATACATTCTTTGAAGTAAGAATAAAATGAACAATTTTTGCTGGTTTAATTATAATCTTTTCATATTCAAATACTTTTCTTAGACTATCTGTAATTTAGAAAGTGGTGCAACTTTTTTAATAGTTGATACTACATAACAAATATTTAGGAAATCCCCCCCCACCATTTTGCCTCACATGATGACAAAAAGTAAATAAATACAACAAAGTGGGAAGATTAAATGTCTAGTTAATTATCATTAAATCAGTATCTTTGAACTTGTACATTTTCATATAAACTTATATCCATAGAAACAATTCTAATTACAATCAATATTTGCATTAAGATTTCTTTAAACTTAGAATATAATTCACTTTGCAACTTATATAAATAGAAGAATCACACAAACACATCTCAAGAGAATATAAAATTATGTCTAGTTATGATCAAATCGATCAATATCTAATAGTTTGAGAAATATAATTTTTTTTCTATAACTGCCCAAACGAGTCAACTGAAATTTGAGATTAAAGGTTAATTAGCGCATAAAAACTTAAAATATATAAAAAGCTTATGATTTTAATATAAATTTCATCTATGTTATACAGAGTAAAGTGCATTTTCTTCAAAAATACCTTTAATTTCTGTAATTACTTTAAATATTAAGGTGAAGTCAAGAAAAGTATAGACATATCGAACAAAAAATATTTTAAAACTTTCAATAAACCCATTAAAAAAAAAAAAAAATTTATTATTAAGTTTTTAAGCTTTGATTTTAATTTTTAAAACATCAATTTGAATCTTGTAAATCTTCACAAACTACAAATTAAGATTTAATAAATTGGGGAGTGATTTCTAATTTTAAATGTTTGATATTTCTTGTGATTTCATTTAGAAAGTATTTTATGTTGTTTAGAAATCAATTTTCCTCCAAAAAGCAAAGAAACTTTTTTATAAGCAGTAAATTCCCAGATGCAAATAATATTAGAAAAGTATCAAAACTAGTGATTGTTAGAAAGTCTAAAATATTTAATTAGAAATAAACCATTTTAGAATGAATAAGTCCACAAATGATTGATCTTTTTTATCATCATTATCAACAACAACAACAATGCTACTGTGTTCCACATGTTTCCAACTTTTATTTTCTCTTTGGGTGACTTGACAGGTAAGTTCCAACCATTTTCTTTTATAGCAAAGATGGTTTTGATTGGCTATTTTGATTTTTATTTAATTCCAGATTTGTGTCTATGAAAAAAAAATTAAATTTCTTCCCAGACAAAAAAGGTAACGAGTTAGACACATTCTGAGAAGCACTGGAACATTAACTTAAAAGATCCACATAAAGACAAGCCTTAAAAATATACAGGAAAACAATGATAATTGTAAAAAAAGAAAAAAAACAGTTGTCATTTAAAAAGAAAAGAAAAATTACAAAACAAAAATCCAGAAAATACTAAAAGATGAAACCAACTATGAATTAATATAAAAACAGACAATGATTTATAAAGAATTACAAAATTCTGCGCAATACACAATGAAAAATAAACTAAAGAAAAGGGACTTCCTAACTACATTCCTACAACTAGTGATTTTTTACAGATTACCACAAATCCAAAGAAACAAAAATAGCTGTAGAAACACAAAAAATCTGAACACAGAAATTCCAAACCCCAGTGACTTCAAATTTAGTAGCAGGCTCATCATGTCCCACCAATATTCAGCAAACTAATAGATATTCTACTACAGTTATTCCTATACAAGATAAAAAGCTACATAAGAGATGATATTCACTTTTTAAATTCCATACCACAAAAAACTGATCCCAATACCCTCATAACATTTGACATCAACCTGTATAGTAATATTCCCCATCAATTAGGAAAACAGGCCATCTAATTTTGAATAGAAAAATTACCCAGAAACATAACCCGCAAGATTTAACAAAAGCAATTATCACTGATGGTATAGCACTAATCCTAAACAATAACTCTTTCCAATTCAACAAAAATTCTATCCAAACCCAAGAAATCTATGGGATAAAGAAAAGATACTGCAACAATATAAAAGAATTTATTACATCATAGAAAAGATACCTGGATGACTATTTCATATTTTGGAAATGCTCATGAGGTAACATTAACAATTTACTCTAAACCTCACACCCTAAAATATAATTCACCATAGAACTAACTCAATTTAAAAATAAATACTATTTTTAGACATCCTTAAAAAAAAAAAAAATTACCAGATATTTACTACAAACTCAGAGATACCCAACAATACATCCATTTTAAGAGCTATCATTCCAAACACTGCATAAAAACTAACACTTATATCCTAGCATGTAGGATCTACACCATAGACATTAATAAAAACCTCCAACAAGCCCACCAAGAAGAATAACAGATATTGGGATATTCAGCAACACTAATAAATAAGGGATTCAAAATGAGCAGAAAACATACCATTAGAAGAACTGTGAAGAGAAAAAAAACAAAAACATAACTAACCTTTAGCATATGTCCCAACATACAGCAAAAACCCAAAGCTATTCACAGAAATATCAAAGAATCTAGATCAACCTAAAAACAATAAAATTAAAACCATACTAGACATAGCAAAAATCATTAAAAGCAAATGACAACCACAAAAATTTAAACTACACACTAACCTCATCTAAATTTGGCGAACACACAATACATGAAGTCGCAAAATGCAAAAATAAAAGATGTGGAGTATGTAATACTATCATAGAAGGAAAAATTCTATACCTTCAAATGCCCAAAAACATAATAGAAATTTAAGTTGTAAATAAATAAAGTAAATAAAATAAATAGGTAGTCTATATAATCAAATGCACAAATTGCAATGAGATATACCTAGGTCGCACTCAAGCATTGAACAATAAAGTTGCTTTACATAAGAGCAACATTAAATTACCACAAAATAGAAAACTATGTATCAAAATACTTTATGAACATAGCGAGGGAAACTTTGAAATAATGTCAATATACCAGACTGATGACAACTTAAAGAGAGAGAGAGAGACATGCACAAAGATAAAAAGGGAAAGGGCAAAAATCCACCCCATGTGTATGTGTGTGTACACACACAAAGAAACACAAACATTTATAGACTTCATGGACAATCACTGACACAAAACTCAGAATTAAAACAAAATCAAAACAATTTTTACTATTAAATAAAGCAGCCAGAACTTACCCATCAAATCACCTGAAGAGGAGGTGAAAGTCCAAAACACATGTAGTGTACAAATATATGAAATGATAAAAAAGCTAAATTTCAAATTAGAAATCATTTGTGAACCAATTCATTTCAAAACATTCACTTATCTTTAGTTGGACCAAATATATATATCTATTACACACACACAAAGTTTTAGTATATAGTTAAATAAACTTTAAGCATATCACTTTGAGGAAAGTTTTATTTAAGAAAAAAAAAGTCATCTATGGAAGAAAGTTTTCTGCCTGGATAATTTGGCAGGGACAATTTTTTAAATTATGTATTTACAATTTATACATATACTTAAGAAAAGAAAAAAAAAAAAAAAAAAAAAAAAAAAAAAACACATTCTAATTGGAGTTAGTTTCAACAATTAGAGATAACCCAGTTTTTATTATCACAAAAGATTAATTTCAGGCTTAATTTTGTATTTGGAGAAAAAAAAAAAAAAAAAAAAAAAATGGGGGTCACAGAATATATGCTTACACAAGAATGGTGTAAGGGTTTGTTTGTTTTTTTTTATTAGAAGTTTCAATTTCTATCATCTTTAAAATATTTGTAAGTGATTGTTACAAGTCAGTTCTTGATACTGGTTAAAAGACTCCCACATATTGTCAAGATAGACAAATTGCCTAACTTGGATTTTTAGCCAGTACAAGAAAATTAAAAACTTACAAAATGTAAAACTTCAGTTATTCACCATAAAAATTCTGTTCAGAATGGTTGTCTAGTAAGGAAGAATTATTTTTGGTTTTAAATTCATATTTCAATTTCATTTCTACTATAATAGAAAAGGCAGTCTATTTTCCTTTAGATTTAGGTAAAGGACAACATTAGTTTTACAAAATAATGGAAGCTTTAAAAAAAATATCAAGAGGTTATTTTATTTCTATCGAGAGTTTTACTAGTATTATACAAAAATATAATAAAAATAGAATTAAAAAAAAAAATCAAAGCACTAAATAAAAATAGTGACAAATATCGAACAAAACTAAAAATTTTTCATGACAAAATTTTTTTATAATTCTAATTACCTTTAAAGTCAATGGAAAGAAAAATCAAAAACTAAAATTTATTTTAAAATTATTCTAAATTTATTTAATGAAGTTAGAACTTGTTTCTGACAAATTTCTCAGAAGTTGTTTTATTTTGTTTACAAAATTACCATAAAAGTACTTTTGTATAAGTGAAAATTGAAGGCAGTAAAGTCAAAGTTATACTAAAATGTGCACTCTGTACTCAATGTCAAAATCAGCTCCAATTAAAAAGAATAAACAATCAATATTCAGATCAGAAAGTTTGTATCCATAGGGGCTGTTTAATTCATTAATTCCCAACATTTAAGGTTCCTACAAAATTCAACATTATAGAAATAAACTAGTAGAATGATCTTAGTGATAGATTAGTAGCAGTAGAAACTCAAGTGTTATCCTGTATATAATGATAATCTTTATCACAAACTGGGAGTATAAGTACCTTTGATTATAAAATTTTAGATAACATCCGGGGTAAAGCATCAGATAAATACTAAGGTATTAATTTTTATTACTACTATTCTACAGAAGTATTTAATCAATAAATAACTTACTGAAAGGCTCCACTGCCAATGCTAATGGTTTAATAGAAATAACAAAGAATAATTTGCATTTTATTTCTAAGTTTAGCAAGGTACACTGTCAAGTGGAAAGAACAAGGTGGTGGAGATTGTATAATGGTAATCTTCCAAGGACTTGTCTACCTTAGAAATCAGCATTCCAATATTTGTTTTTACTTGGACATAAATACACTTCTGGAAACAGTAATTGATATTCATTTACTCAACTTAACCTCCATTACAGCACAACACAGTAGTTTGTTGTCAGTACATTTATCTTGTGGGTGAAAACCACAGAATTGATACTATTCAAATATTTATGAATTTAAAGTAATAGTGTTACAGTTTTAAACAACACCTTATCCTCAAAATCCTTAAAAATTTTGAGGCAAAAACATTTCAAACACAGAGCACTTAATGAAAAAGGAACTTATTACAGTTGTAATGGTCTTCAAGATTAATTTGTGAACTAAATGGTTCATAATGAGATACTATATCATTTTCTATATATCATACACACCAAAGCAATTACGAGATTTATATCAATAGTAATAATGTTTAATATGAATCCAAACCAATCAAACTTGACAAATGCTAATTCAGGAAATGTCTAAGGTTTATAATAGAAAAATAATTCAAGTGAAGCCTATACACTGAAAGTTTGAATGGTTTTATCAATATGCATATGAAATTGAAACTGAAGAAGCAGAGAAGAGAAAGCCTGAAATGAAAATGAAACAATTACCAATTTTATTTTTCATTCTTAATATGACACTAAATAAAAGTTCTGTTGAACATCACTGCTTCATTAATCTCTAGATTTTAGGTTAACTCCCTACTGTTTCTAATCTGGTTTAACTATTCCTTTACTTTTGTTGTAACCTAACAAAAAGGTCACTGAATGAGAAATAACCAAAACAAACGTTGGAAATGAAACAGAAATCTTTATAACATTAAGAAAATACAATACTCACAAGCAGTGTGAAAAAGGCAACTGCTGCTCATGGCAACTACTTAGTATATTTTCGCTATTTGTCATGTGACCCATGGGTGAGTACAGTACAAGGTCTTCTTTAAGGTTGGTCTAGGTCCAGGTTGACCCACCCAGGACCCCAGAAATGCCTTAAGACCCAGTTGGCATTAAAAAAAAAAAAAAAAAAAGGTGCGGGGGGAGGGGCTCGGGTGCCAGGCAATAAACCTAGTCCCTTCAAAGAAAATTAGAGCCTGGGGAGACAGCTCCCTATAACATTATGGTTTGGTCTGGCACCATATGTGATACTATGTTCTGGGGTCAATTACCATTTGAAACATAATAATGATTGGTCTTATCCTGGTAATGGCACCAAATGCATTTCCAGATTTTTTATCAATCCTCTGTACCCATGCTGTGTTTGAAAGATCCACAGATAGGGAATGACAATTCATCTGGAACTTCTTCCAACAGTCGGGGTGGATTCATTAAAACAAAGTTGCCTGGGTGTTGGCAACTCAAAGACAAGAACTATCCATCAACAATTAACAATCACTTATTGGGATGTACTGGTGTAACAGTAACATGTCCAATATTTTTATAGGAAACTGTCACTTTATTATCCAGATATACAGTTCGATGTTCAGACTGCATACAGTAGCACGAGAGGGAGAAAGAATATGTAAGGGTCTATGAACAGAGACACAAAGAGATACCCCCTACCCCAACCGAACTCTCTGAATGCCAACTTCTGACAACTTTTTCAAAAATCACTAATTTTTATATATCTAAATTCAGGATATCGCTAGTGTGATGTTATCTCGCTAAGTTATTGTGTCATCTCACACATGTCCTCAAATTCACCCGTTTTCATTTCTCCAATCAAACCTGTGACAAGACATGAATCCATTTTGTTTACATTTGGTCTTCCTGTGTTGGTCACTGGTGTACTTAATTGAACTTTCCAATTTGACTTACATTTCCACTTAAAGATTTTAGCTAACTTAACAGCCAACTGAAAAACTTGCAGCCCAACCAAACCAAATAATAAAATAATTAATACAATTAGCCATCATGGCAACTGGGTTATATCCCTGAGGTTCGAGGAGGGTTGGTGGCATGGCATAAATGCTGGGCTTCCCTGGCACTCACATCAGGCAGCTTCAACCAATTAAAACACCACTGCCAAAGGCAGTTAGGATATTTTCTACCCCCTCACAATAGTGTCCAATGAGGCATACCCATTAATGTTCATAGGTGGGGTATGTATATATATATATATATATATATATATAAATAAAAATAAAAACACCTTTATAGAGCTCATCTTGAATTTAGGAAATACAGTTATCTTGTTTCATGTGACTTTTTTTTTTTTTTTTTTTTTACATTGCTTGTAAAAAATAAAATAAAAATAAAAAAATGCCAAACTTCAATTCCAATCAAAGAAAATATTCTAAGTATTCAGTCAAAATGAATTAAGTTTCAGCAATATAATAAATTTAAAAGCAACTTCAACAATTCTAATAAATGGCCATTAATATTAAACATGATTTAAAAACAAATCAATTACATAACCTCAAATTTACTATCAGTGCATTTACTTTTGGAAGAGTAAAACAAATCAATTAAAAAAAATTTAATAGTCTGGTAATAAGTCAAAGAATTTGTCTTTTTATATGATGATATATAATGAACAAGAAAAACAATGAAATCAAACAGGTTTATAAATTCATGTGTCAATGTATAGAAGAGAAATAATTCCAAACACAGTGACAAAAAGATGCTACATCTGTGCATAAGAGACATTTCACTATTAGAAATTAATCAACAACTGTAACTTATGAAGAAGAGAAGAAAAAAAACATTACATTCACAAAATCATGCAATACCAAGCAACACCTGAACAAGAACAAACTTAAGCTATCAAAAAGAAAAAAAAATCTTTTTAAATACAGAGAACTGAAGAAATGTTTAAATTTCACTATTATTAAAAAAACTGATTTAATACAAATAAGTCATACCAAAACAAAATACGAGAGAAAAATATTTCAACACAAAATGATCAGAGACAGCAAAGATAAAATTCCACTACAATTAACAAGCTGGAGAAAATATTTTAAATAAAATAGATTTAAAAAAATATTAAACATGAGAGACATGCAAAGAGAATAAAAAGATATCTGAAACTTGAATTAGTAACTACCCACAAAGTAGATTTGGCATATCAATGTATGTTGTAACCTAATTTTAAAATAAGTCTTCAAAGTTTACACAAAAAATAAAAATCAGTATGTTAAAAATATTTTTACATAAAAATAAGATGATTTTTTTTAATTATATAAAAACAACCCATCTAAAATAAATTACAAATAAAAGATGAGATATAGAGATAGATTATATATATATATATATATATATATATATATATATATATATATATATATATAAAAGCTAATTAGTAAGCATATTTCATTTAAAATATGAATATTTTCATATTTTAAATTAATAAAATCTGAAAAGTTTAACATTTAGGTTAACTAATTAAAAACTATAATTTTCATGCTTTTTTCTTTAATTTTAAGGATGGATCCTGGGCAAAAAAATTTTAAATGGCTAAACCAAATTTTTTAAAATTGTTATAGATTTGATAGTTTTGTTTTAATTCTTATTACTTCACACATAAAATTTTAAAACTTTTTTATTGGACTTGCTGCCTTGAATATACTCTTGAAAAATATCACCATTTAAAATTTCAACTAGTATATTGTTTCTTCCGTTATATTACACATTTTATTTCTTTATTTGATTTACTCTGAATCATCTGCCATGACATCCAAAGAGAAAAAAGATCTATTAGCATAGAAAGAAAACTAATTGCACAATAATTCTGTATAAAAGGCTTAGTAGAAATATCAAAAACACAGGATAAAGAGTTTAGCCTAAATAAAATTAGATTCAAATCTTGCTATATTCAAATATTTTTAAAAATTTCAGTTTCCTTTATAAATTAGCTCATTGACAAGTTAATGATCTCATCTTAGCATTTTTTATCATATAGAATACATAGCTTTAAATAAGTATCACAATTCAGAATAAAAATGTTTCACAATATTGTTAATGAAATTTCAAACCAATGTATTGGTAAATGTTAAATACAATTTGAATCCATAACCACAATTTAAAGTCAAGAACCATTTATAGAAGTTAATGTACTTAAATATTTCCTCAGCAACCTACACATTCAAATTACATAATATATGTATTTTTAGCCATTCAATTACAGATAATTCAATGTAGACAGATTATTGAACAATGATAATATTTAAACAGCTTCCTATTAATAAACATTTTTTTTTATCTTCAGATGAATGATTTGGTTGTGTTTTAGGGCATATCAACTCATGTGGGTTATTTAAGCCCAAATTATATATATATATATATATATATATATATATATATGAGATTCGTAAGCTAACAGTTTGCAGGTTTTGTTTTCATTAGAAATATTTTTCTAACACTTAGAATTATAAGTGATTTCAAATATTGCTACTTAATATTAATCATTTGTTTGAACATAGCTAAAACATCATTATCATTTAGAATATTCAGATTATTAACCTGATCTTTATTATTATATTCAACATTTCAAACGATATGTTCTTCAGGTGTTTCAGGTCAAACTCAGAGTTCAATTCAAGATCTTGAGTGGGCTTCTTTGAACCACAGGGGTAGACTGTTCCACTTCTGTTAACCATGACTGGGTACAAATGTTAAGTCATAGTAAGTACTCCTAATTGGGATTGAACCCACAACCTCCAGATGATTTCATGCAGAAGCATTTTTCAACCAAATACCTTATCTACTGCACCATATGTCCTGCTGGACAATTCAGGGTGAATTTTTGGGACTTATAAATCTAATGAGTTCATCAACTCATAAGATTCCTCTCCACTATCGTATCAAACATTTTTTTACCCTAGCTCATATTGCTATATGTCGCATTACACATAATAGTTTAAAATCCTTTATGAGTTACCTCCTGCAAGTGGCTCTTTTTTAGCAGGAGGACTAATCCTTGTTGTCACCAGTCCAGGGACTTCAAGTTTTGCCCTTTTCTTGCCAGATCTCAATGAGACAAGACGTAAATTCCATCTTGTCTCTTAACTTTAGAATATGAACCAAAACAGGTAAGAGCCTTTAAGTTATTTTACATTACCATCACAATTTTACCTCATAATTTATGACTACACCTTCCTTTTATAGATATTTAGATAAGTACCTTTTTCTTTATAACCACTGTGACAATCCCCTGTAAAAATGTTTGGTCCTTTAAACACAGTGTCTATCTCATGTCAGTAATGTTTCTCTCCTTAATTCCATTCTTTGGAATTGTAAAATCCCTGTTAATTCAGTAACTATTACTTCATTTCCTCCTTACCTATGTATCTGAATTTAGGACCTTCAGACGATACTGTGTTAGATTATTCATGCTAGCATTAGTACTGATCTGCCCCAGCTTTTTTTTGTGTAACTCCGCCAGATCCCACAATATTGTCCTGGTTAGTTGTTAATACTCAAACTAAGCCCACAACAGGCCCATTTATTTGCTGTATTCTTTCCTTTCAAACTTATTTTAAAAATGTATTTCTCCATTTCAGTTTTTACACATTCTACAGTGAGTAAAACCTGTTGACACTAGCAATTCGTCTTCCAAGTCTTTACTGCGGAGAAGTATTTAACTAAGCATCATAAAGACAATGCCAACATTTAGAGGAAATTAGGCTTGTCTATACAGGGCACAACACACACACACAATTTTATATCCTTTTTGATTAATGGTTCCCAAAACATTCATTTCTATACTTCATCTACTTAACAGGTCAATAGACCAAGCATAGAAGATGAATACCATTTGGGAACCATTAATCAAAAAGACTTTAAAAAATAAGACAATAAATGTAATATACACTAGGGTAAAAAAAAACATCTGATATAATAGTGGAGAGGAGTATCTCATGAGTTGGACATATTGGGTTTAAGTTTTTTTTGTACACAGCAATACTTGAAATCATCTAAACTATCTTAGTGCAAATTAACCCTCTTCTAGTATCTTCAAGATAAAATAAGGTTGGATGCTTGTTTGTCACAAGAGCAATTTGAAGAATATAGTCAGGACAATCATATAGGTGCTAGTGCTTCTCATGATCAGTCAACTGGTTGGATTGAACCTATCTGACCATCTATTTACACTAATAATGGCCAAAGTGAATATAACATACTGCTTGATGAGTTCAGTTGCCAGATCAAGAACTGTTCAGCCACCAGGATCCAGTCTTGAAGCATTATGGGTTATCAATCACAACCAACAAGAACCCTCATTGGTCAGGGGAGAGGTTCTTACCTCTATACAGGAGTGCAGTTAACATATTCTACAGATCCAACCAACAGGGCAGAATGTTCAAATGAGATTTGAAAGATCTATTACCCATCATGCAACTTTTTTAAATACCTTTTTTTTCTAATAAAATCATTATCCAAATCCAAACTGAACTACTTTCATTATTCATTTTTGGTTAACCCCCTTTTTTTTTTTTAATCTTATTGTTACTCTTTACCCTAATGTTCTTGATTGAATAGTGTCTGACAATTAAAATAAGTAACTTTCAAGAATACTTGAACAAACATCCTATATAGTTTCACAGAAGCTTCTAGCTAAATGAAACAAATTATCTACCTTATGTTGGAATTCAAATAATGCCAGGCTATTACAAGCTATTAAAAACAAACTATGCTTGAAAGTTTAGAGAGGACAATATAAATGTAGATTTGTATTATGTCTAACATAAAATACAGAGCCGAATTAGTTAGTGAATAATCCATGAAAGATGAGTTGGCAAGTTCAAAGTTTGTCATAAGCTATTCATTTTTTATTCTAATTTTTAGAAACTGTCATAAAAGAGCAACACTAAGATAAGTTACATTTGAGATAATTTTTTGTTCCATGAATTTAAAAAATAAATAAATAAATAAATTTTTTAAAGATTTCAATGATCAACAACTGGAAAGGGCACCTGTAACCATGTATAATGATAAAGATTGTAGGTATCTTTTACTGATACAAATGTATATGAAATTTTAATGTTAGAAATCCATCAATAATAATAAAAAGAATTAAGTACTTAAATAAAAAAAATAAAATAAAAAAGATAATCTGGACAATTCATTTTTTTAAAGTGTTCAATCTACAAAATGATAGTGCACAATTGTATAAAAAGTTGACATCTTATTATGGTTAATGAAAACAGCAAATCAGATTTTACTGAAATATGACATCTAATTTTTCTTTAAAGACATTGTTAGTTTCTCACTTAACCTATTTTGGGAGTAATTCAGAAGAAATTTTTCTCACTAAATAATGGGATATAATAAAAACCACTTACCATATAAATTTAGGCTAGGTACAAATAAAGGGAGTTTACCACATTTGGGCAAACAGACTAACAGATACTTTAACTATGCATAAAAAATCTGGAGATTTTAAGTCAGTTTTTTGTTTAAGGAGAGGTAAAAGAAGCCTTATACATCATCAAATACAGTAACTAACTTTTTTTATATTCTTAAATTTAGTAAGGCATCAAGTCATTCCTAAGATTGCCAATTTATTTTAAAATAACTGCATTAAAATATCCCCTTTATCTTAGATTACACATTTATTCCACCTTATCATTAAGACTGTCAAATTCCTTTTTGAAGAATTCTTCATTCAAAAGAATCAAATTCATTGGGCAAATTCCAAATGCATTAAAGTCTTTCAAGAGTTACCATGCAGAAAAATGACACCCTTAGCAGGCATTATTTAAATTGATCTACCTACACAGTTTTGTCTCTTTGAACAAGGGGATGATAGCAGAATTGAAGTTTCAACAAATTCCTTCCTTCCCTTAAATACAACAATTAAAAACAAATCAATTTCATATCACTAAACATGATTAATGCAGGAAACCATATATCTTATTTCATTTAAATGGAATTTATTAAGCTTTTTTCCCCCCTTGTCAATCCCTTAATTTGAAATACTACCACGAATAGATACACTGAAGTTGACAAGTCTTAAGTTTGGAAATAATTTTTCTACCACAGCCTTCAAAATTATTAGTGATGATCATTTTGACAGATTGCCTTTTTAGGTTTTATAAACTGAAATTACCAATGCTCATCATGCCACTCTAAAAACACTCTAGACATTTTTGGTGAGTTCCATGTGAAAATCCTAATTATCATTACAAATTGCAATTGTAATATAATGGCCGAGGGATTTCGTTTCATGCCTTTGGGTTTAGTTAGGCTGAGAATGGGTTACTTAGGTGCAACATTAACGCAGGTGTTCGCGCGCGGGCGGAGCAAACGTGTCACTCAGAGATGACAATAGCTCAAGATGGGAAATGGGGCTAGCAAGTGTGAATGACGTCACGCACTGGAAGCGCATGGAGGATTTTGGGAATTTGAAGAAAGTTAGTGAAGTTGAGAACTGGACACCGAACGAGAAGGGTTGACTTTTGCTTGCTCGCGGAGGCCTTGGGCAGGTGTCGCATGAGGGGGGGGAGATGAAAAAGCCAGAATAGAAAGAATGTGTATCTCTCCTTATGTCAAAGAACCTTTAAACTCAAAGGTAATAAAAAGTTTCGTACTTGAACTGAGAAGTCGTGAGTGTTTTTCATGTTTTGAGATTCCTATGTTCTACGTGTGTGTAGATCATATATATATATATGTGAACACATGTCCATTTCACAAATGGCCATATCTGGCTATGTAACACAAACCCATAAAATCCTATCAAACTGTACATCAAATGAAAGGAAATTGATATATCTACAAGTTTATCAAAGTTGTCTATATGTACATTTTTTTTTAATAACTTTAATGATTAAACAGGAGATTAAAAAACAATTGGGCAGAAAAATAGAATAAAGAATGCCATTAAACAGTCTTTTAGATTAAGAACTGTTTACAATAATTGCCTAAAGTTCAGTTTCTGTGGAATATTAACTTTTTATTGTAAAAATGACTCAATCACAAATCATTTTTTTTTAAATTTATGTCCAGTAGTTTGTTTGTAGTTGTCATGTGCATCATCTACACAGATTTACCTTAAAAATCAGCTGAAAAATTAATAAGTGTTTCACTGATTTGTTGTTACAAAAGTAACTGACAAATCTAAACTAATAATAGACTACATTAAATAGCATTCTTTATTTTATTTTCAACCAAATTTTCATCATCATGTCGTGCCGCTAGCACGGATATCCCTGACCCTCTCTCGCCACTTCTTCCTATCATTCATTGCTTTTGGCAGGTCTTCAGGGCTACATCCTGTATCCTCACACAGCTGCTGTATGTATGTTCGAGCTGGTCGTCCTGCTTTTGCTTGGCCATATGCAGGGGTCCATAGGAGTACATCACTGATGAGTTTGTCCTTGCTTCTCCAGCAGTGTCCTGCGTGTCTGGCTTGTCTAACTTGTATAGTTTTAGTGATGGGAGGCAAGTGGCCGTATAGTTGGTGTCTTGTGGGGTGTTGCTGCCAGGACTTGTTCAATATTGTTCTCAACATTCTTGTGTAATTGCCGTCTAGCTTCTTCAGCCATTTAGTTAGCGTCCAAGTAGTGCATCCATATAGCAGTATCGATACGACAGCTACCTGGAAGAAACTACGTTTCATTTTATCGGTCAGGTCTGATTTCCATATGATCGATAGCCTATCGATAGCTGTCCATGCTTTCGTTAGTCATGTGTCGATTAGCAGATTTATATTACTGTGAGTTTTTATAAATAAAATTATACCAACATCCCCTCTTTTGGAAATGAATTATACTTGGGAGGGGGGAAACAAACAAATATTTAAATATCCATTTTTTCTCATCAATTTAAAAAAAATATTATAAAACCTTGATAAAATTATATAAATAAATTTCCTTTCACTTGACAAGATTTTATGGGTTTAAGAAATTTTATAAGCATTTTTTAGCTGAAACCCACTAAAAATCCAAAGGTTTGCAACATTTTAGGGTGTCATGAGCATTGCTACTATAAGAAATTCAAGTGATAAATTATGTCTTAATGATTCTATGATATTCACCAGCAAATTTTACATATAAATGCCAAACTTCATTCATTTATCTTTAATAGTTTTTGCTGTAAATGGGATTTGTCATTGAAAACATGTTGTCCAAACACTTTCAGGAAAATAGGGACCATTTTTTGTCCAATTTTTCAGACTTCAAGTGCTTACATTTAAAAGAAAGTTATGGATGGATTTAAAACCAAAACTTTTATAACGATCATTATTTTATAAATATCTTATTTGTTATAGCAAAATTCCACTTAAATTTTTTCTTTTATGAGCATTACTACTTAAAATACATTTGGTAATTTCTAAAACGAAAATTTTATTTCATTTATGACATGTGAAGTTCATAATGCATTCATCTTTATAAAATAGATTTGATTAAGTTCTATAAAATTATTTTACAAATATTGTAAATTTATTTAAAGTCAAAAATGTTCAATTTTCTTAATTTTTTTTTTTTTTTTCATCAATTTCATTTTTAAGCCAAGTAAGAAATATAAAAATAAAATACTGATGAATAATTGGTGCACTTTTAGAGAGCTGAGACAATTACAACTATTTTATAACTGCATGAATATTATCTATCACTAAACAGTTGCATCTACTTCAATTTTTAATTCTAAATAAATTTTCATTTAGGAATTATGTACTTTTTACTTGGAGATAATTAAACAGTCTAATGAAAAACTAAACGTAAGAGTTTCAGTTTAAAAATAATTGTAGACCTAGGCGGATTTAAAATATTAAAAGATAAGAGTTAATGCAATTCTTTCTACCAATAACAGCTGATAAAATTAAAAAAAAAAAAAAAAAAAAAAGCTAAAACAATTAAAATTGTTTCCATTATCAAATGGAGACAAGCTCCCTTCCAATCCTAACATGATTACAATTAATATTAACACACACACACACACATAAGTGTGCGTAGTTGAGCACCAGTGTTTCATTTAAGCTTGTTGATTAAATAATGAAGACATTTAGTCTATAATTTTATTATGATTTTATCAAGTTTCCTGACAAGTGTCTTGGTTTGAGGTTAGAATTAAAAAATGAATTTGCCAAAATTGTCCCAAGCGCTTTCAGAGGCCATCATCAGGGGTTGTTTGCAGGTGTAAAGTTTTTAGGGTTTTTTCTTAATAACATTACAAAATTACATAAACGCAAAGTTGATAGCATTCCATTTTAAATTAGAAAAAAAAAAAAAAAAAAAAAAAAAAAAAAAAAAAAAAAAAAAAAAAAAAGCCACACACACACTTTACATATACAAACAACCCCTGATGATGGTCTATGAAAGGTCCAAAAGTGCTCAGGATAATTTTGATAAATTCCTCTACCAACTCCAACCTAAAAACAAGACACTTATCAGGAAACTTGAAAGGATATTAATAAAATTATATAGACAAAATGTGTCCTTACTTTTTGATCAAACGGGCATATATATAAATACAGAATTCTAATGCAATTTTCTTTTTTTTTTTTTTATTATAAAATGAAATATGAAAATTATTTAAGGAATAACTTTTTAAAAGTACCAACATCTAATATCAAGAAGGGGGGGAAAATGAATGAAGACTACATAAAATTGAATAAGCCAAATTATATTGAAAAAATTTATAAGATTTTTAAAAAGGAAAGAAAGAAAAAAGGTAAGGGGAAAATTAAAGTGCTAGGGAAGGATAAAGAGGGAAAAAATGGACTGATATAAAGATTTTTTTAAATCTTTATCAATAATTGATCTCTTAAAAAGTAAACTAATTTAATCACAAAATAAATCAACATTTAAGTTTCTAAGTTATCTCCAGATTTCCCAAAAAAAGAAAAAAATTTTATATTATACATTTCTCTCTCATGAAATATGATAAAATAGGATTTTAAATTAACCATGCATAATTCAGTGAAGAGGAGCTAGATGCTAAATAAATGTAACAAGTGGCAACTTAAGTTTCAATAGTGATATCATTAAAGTAATAATATACCAAGAAAGGTCATTATCAAATGGTTGTGGTAATAAATCTAATTTGAATTTAAAAAGCATCAAGTAAAACTTCAAATCAAAAATTTAATTTTTTCCTAAATTTTTTCTATTTTGGTTATTCTACTACAAGTCGAGATGAAAGTAAAAAATAAATTAAATAAAAATTTCATTGTACAAATAAAAGGTTGGTTTTGCAAAGTTTGTTCTCACTTCCATATAGGATTATTATAGCTTATTGTTATGAATATTACAAGTACTATTGATAAAAAGATCCTATTCACTTTCATCTAAATTGCTGTGCAATTTTTTTTATGTTGCATTATGTTTGTGTTGACAAGAAAAGAATATTGACTTAAAAACTTTTTATGATAAAAAGCTGAAAACTTAGAAAATGGTAAGAGATCAAGGATGTTATAGAATCCAGCAAAAAGCTAAAGCACATTCATTTAGTATTTGTCCCAGTTGAACTTAGAATTTTATTCATTAAAATTTGTCATCTACAATAAAAGTGAATCTAACAGATTCAAAATCATTACTTAGAAAATCAAGCAGAATGTAAAAAAAGCAATAAAAATAAATGCCAGCAGAATTGCAGAAGGCTAGCCAGAGCTTAGACAAGCTAAGCAATCAATAAAGAAAAAGTTTCAAAGGGGTAGTGGGTATCAGTAGGAGAGAATAGATATATTGTAAATTGAAGCCAATCTAGAAACCACTAATAGAAGGATAATTCTTGTAAGGCTTTATGTGCAGTATACAAAATTTGGTTTAAATCTATTTTTAAAATGGAGCAAGTTAGTGGTTTGAGCTAGAACTAATTAGGTATTAGTAATTAGTATCAATTCTTATCTATAAAGTTGTATTACAAAAGTATAAGATGATTCTTAATTAGGGGATATTTTAAAGATACATCAACATTTTCTAACCATCATATGCTACTCTGACAAAAGTTTAAACTCATGATTAATCATTAAAGCACTTATATATATATATATATATATATATATATATATATATATATATATATATATATATATAAAAACATTTGCTGTAAATGAGATTAAAATTCATAACTTGACAAAACTATAAAATTCAGCTCTATTACTTCATGACAATATTAATTTCCGAACCAGATTCACAAAAAAAAAAAAAAAAAAAAAAAAAAAAAAATTTTTAACAAACACAAAAGTCCACTTAACTAATTGCATTTAAGAGAAAACTTTGGTAGATTACAGATGTTACCAAACAAGTAAATCAGATTTTTCTTTTTTTTTTTTTAAATGCAGTTGGTAGTAAGTAATTTGACTTTGTGATAAAGATAGCTCATTGATATCTCAACACTGATGTTCCATTTCTTTGTCTTAAGGAAAATGGAGAAACTTTTATGAAAGTGATTAAAGTGTTAAGGGAAGTTGTTCAGATCCCCATCAGCACTATCTTGATTTGCACAATTGAACTTGACTGTGATGGAAAGTTTGAGACAATCAGCATCTGCACAAGTTGCAGCATCTTGCTAGATTCTATTCATTTGCTAGTCAAAAGTTTGCATCATTAAAATGCACCATTCTACCAATACCTTGGAGGGGGGGGAAGAGGATTTATACCTTCACCAACAGCATGAGTGCAAAATGTATACCAACAGCCTCAAGCAGAATTTCTGTGCTGATAACCTTTATACCTACCAAATCCAAAATCTCTTTAAAAATATTTTTTTAAAGTCAAATACTTGAGCTATCAAATTATTTTTTCATATTAAGGTGGTTAATCTGTTTAAAAGGAATTTTTTTTTCTATTAACACTGAAAATATGCTTTCTTTGTAGCCAACAGTCAAAAAAACATTTGTTGCTGTAGATAATTGTCAAAATATTTACTGGTCAATAATAAAAATTATAAATCGCTTATGCTATTAGTAATTTATATAAATTTAATCATCCAATTCAAAATATCAACATATTTACAGTTGAGAGAAAGATTACTCAATGATACATAATGTTATAAATAAGATTCGTCCACATTCCACATAAATGTAATTCAAGGAAACAGCAAAAAAAAAAAAAAAAAATTTAGGAAGGCTATATGATTTATGGTTTCATCTCAATCAAGGGCAAAAAAAAGCCTATTCAAGTAGTGATCAGTTATAAATTTAAAAAAAAAAAAAAAAAAAAAAAAAAAAAACAATGTCTACAATATAAATGTCTATCCTGAAAGTTTATTGAATATTATCTACTTTATATTACAAGGATTAGAGAGAACCTAAAAAATATTTTGCCATATCTTGAATAGGAAGGAACAAAAGTTACATGCATTTGAATATTTGTAGAATACATCTCATATGCATAAAGTATATCACTTTTCTGATTAAGAGATTCAAATGAAAATATATCTACAAATATAGCTATAATTCTATAAACACAATTTTACCAACAATCTTTATAATATTAGAAACATTGAATAAAAAGGTGAGTGAAGATATTGAAAAGTAAATGTTAAGTTTCAGAAATTTGTTAGTAAAACAGGTTTTTAGTTTTTAGAATTTAAAAAATAGCTAACATTTTATCTGTTAGATAATTTACAGACTTCTGTTGGCTATTTGTTTGTTCTAGCTCCACTTAAAAATAAGAACTTGGATTAGTAAGAATTAATTTATTGCAAAGTTTTATTTCCTTTTTATCATATGGGTTGAGAGGAAATAATGCCTAGTCCTAAGCGGTGATGTTTAGTGCAAGTCACAGACGATGAGGTCAGGAAAAGGGCCTTACTTTATACCCTTCATGCTGCTGCAATGGCGTCAAAGATATTCCCAATAATTTTCTGTCATTGAACTTCTGTCCATTCTATAAGGAAAATAGAAAAAACTGAAGTTTGGACAAGCATGTTAATATCTCAAATTTTA
The DNA here is from genome assembly GCA_963585895.1 of Sepioteuthis lessoniana. Lineage (NCBI taxonomy): Eukaryota > Metazoa > Mollusca > Cephalopoda > Myopsida > Loliginidae > Sepioteuthis > Sepioteuthis lessoniana. The sequence continues at coordinate 2,603,939 of OY757910.1, read as the reverse complement.
TATGAAGAGGAAGAAAAAAAAACATTAATGTATCATTTTTGTTTATGTGTATAAATAAATGTGGGAAAGAGAAAGTATTTTAAAACCATTTTATTATATCCAATGAATATAAAATAATTATCTGGGATGAAAATAACTTATCCATCCAGTCATACTCCAAATACCATACCTGATATACAGACTATACAAGAGGTAGCATCAAATATACAAAATATAAAAAGTGGAATAATCAATCACTAAATTTTAGAAGCTGTTAACATTTTGATCAACTTTTGAATGATACATTTACACATTGCATGGTCAACATTTTTAGAGATGATCTTAATCCTATTGTTTTTAATTGTCCACTCATATCTTATGGCTTTCCATTTAATAAGAACAAACAGATCTAGATAAATATACTTTTAGAAGATGAATAAAACAAACTGTCAACTGACAAGCAAAGAACATATCTTCATGATTCTATGAAGAATCAGCTTCTAACAAACCTAACAGTCATCTACAAACAAAAGTAAAAAATTGTCATGAAAAATTTTGAAAAGATAGATATCTTTAAACACTGTAACCCAATTCATGCCATATTGGTAAGATCAGTCAAATAAGATAAAAAAAGTATGTCTCAACAGCTTAATGATGTTCCTTTGGTATCATTTAATCTGCAATCAATTTACAAGTTTTTAAAAAAATGCAATAAATATGAGATATATTTTACAATTTTTTTTTTTTTTTTAAATGTTAACCAACTTATAGACACATGGGTAGGGATAATTCTATCACTCAATGGTCATAATGTAAGATGTGAGAAAAATACTTAATCATTAACAAAAAAGACAAAAAAAAGACAAAAAAAAAAAAACAATGTTGACTAAAATTAATGGCAATCAAGTGGTCAGATTGCTTCTCATTCAATGAGATTTTTAATGTTTATAATTATACGTTGTATTGAGGACGAACAAAAGCCTTTGATAAGATAAGCGATTTAAAATTATTTTCTTAGATTCCAATCATGCAAACAAGATCCGAACATAATTCTTCCCTTATTTTAGAATTTGATTTATAATTTTGTAGATTACAAACTAATTTATAATCTTGGATGCTATACTAATCTTAAAATTGAAAATTATTTTAGGCAGTATTCACCTGATAACCATTTCGATATACTTTCAACATCTGGAAATCCTTTACAGAAATAAGTTTTAAAAACAGTAAACACATTTACATGTTTAACAGCATTTATTTATATATATATATATATATATATATATATATATATATATATATATATATATATATATATATATATATATAATAAATAAAATTAAAAAAAAAAAAAAAAAAAAATCATTCTTTTCTTTTAGGAAAAATGTAGCAAGTTATATATGTATATATTACATTAACAGTTTTTCCTCAAACTTTACTTATTGTAAGGTAGCAAGTCTTTATCCCCCAGGATGTTTAGTAAGATAACCTTATGAGCACAAAACTTTCTCCTGCAATAGTTTGTATAAAATAACATCCATCCTGTGCAAAAAGCTCCAAGCAACTAACATACTATGCTTTGATAACTTTACATCTGCCATACACTTTTCAAAAAGAATGTTTTTTAGGATCTACTTCACAACAAGAAAAATGTCAAAGATTTTTAAAAACTCATACAACAAGCATAGTTCTTATCAAAATGGGATTTATATATAAATTGTTATTTACATTTAGGATCAGTGTAGTATCTAAACTTTACCTAAGCTCAAAGTGTCACTAGCTTGGATCAAAGCATAGATTATCAGCCTTTGGGCTAGGATCCAAGTCTAATATTCATTTCTCCTTCACTGCTAGCGATACAAAATTATAAAAACGCACAAATTTGTAAAAATCATTATTCTAACATACTTCAAATTGACAAAATTTAGATAAAAGATTAATAGTTATACAATAAACATAAAATCCAAATCAGTAATGAAATAAGATTTATCTGAGTTTTGCATTTGTTAATCTTTGGTCCAAATTCTGTCAACTTAAAAAACGAAACAACTTTCTGCAATCTGGGTTTAGGTTTTTTGGTTTAATGGAATATCAACCTTTGATGGTTATCTAATACCTAATCCTGTTGATATATATTTTGTAAGTGAATAATTTGGAGGCAATTTTATTCTTAAATGAGTTAAAACTAATTTCTTTGCAAACATTTAATGGTTCTGGTTTTCTCTATTGTCTGCACACAGTTAAAAGGTTTCAAGTATTGCAATTCAACACAAATAAATCTATTCAACATTATTCATTCTTTGGCACACAGTTAAATGGCTTCAAGTATTGCTACATAATAACTTAAGTCATTTGTTTGCACACAGTTAAATGGTTTCAAGTATAGAAAATGATCAAATATTCCTATTTGACCCACAGATGGAACCCTAACAGGTACTACTACTCTAGGTAAGAGTGGAAAAGGGAATAACAGCAATGAAGGGGTACTCCACAATCCCCAAAGCTCCAGGACTGGAGCCTCACCATCAAATGGTTTAGTATAATATTTGAGACTTGTTGAGATTGACTATATGAAACCAAGTTATGAGTTTTAATCTTTTTTTTATTATTTTATTTTGTAGTGGAAAAATTTTGCGATATTGTTCTTCATTTTCATGCATAAAGCATTCTAAAGACTTTATCAATTGAAAATGCTTTTTGCATTAATTTTAATCATTCATGTATATATAACATACACTAGTACAATATATATATATATATATATATAACATGTTAATGAATGTTTCCTTTGATTGTTCAGGAAAAGGATATCCAACAGTTTCAATATTTATGATTCAGTGCTATTCTAAAAGGTTTCATTGATAGAACAGTATTAAAATTATTACTTTTTAGTTTCCATAATGCATTTTGTTTTAATGGCTTATACGAATATAAATACATCTTTTAACTAAACAAAACTGCACCTATTGATTTATCTTATATTACACATGTACACTGAATATCTAGAAATATATCTTATTTAAAAGGTTTTGAAATATTTACTAACCTTCTAAAAGAGAAGATACGAGGAAATATTTCCAAAATACAAGAGAAGTCTGAAAAGTAAGGTATAAATATTTATTGATCCAACATATTCATTACGATACAAATAAAACATTAAGAACATTACCAGCACTACTATGCTATTTGTCCACAGTCATCATCAAGGTTGATGAATGAGTATATAAATACCCTCTTCAAAGAACATCAAGCACTTGAAGCCATCTTTGTACCTCTGTAAGAATAGCATAATTTTGGTGGAATTATTTTCCAAATGTCATTTGAAGGACCTAAACATAAACCGAAGGAAACAAATCAGGACTACACAGTAAGTGTGATAAAACATTGTGGCAACCACTCTTGACAGGTTTGCTATATCTATTGGTTGGTATTGTGCAGGAGGATAACATCCTTACTCAAATGTCCTGGTCTTTTTCAACAGACAGCTTCTTTCAATCTATCCAGTGTTCAGATTACCCGACTTAACTGACAATGCTGTATTAAATCCACAAGTAGCATACTTTTTTTTGCATACCAGAATAGTCACCATCAATTCCTTTGCCAACTGCTGAACTTTAAATGGAAGGAGGGGGGAATTGGATTGATGATGAATGCTTACAGTTCATAGAATTAAACCTTTATCACCAAAGTGACATATGATCTAAAAAGTCCTCATCAGATCCTCAACAGCATTTCAAAAACTAAAAAGAAATGTACAGGCACTGAAACTTGTTTTTTATTCAATTGCTTTGGGACCCTATTAGATGATACAGTATATATGTGTGTGTGTGTGTGTGTGATTCATGTCTCTTAGTCAAGGTTAAAAAATAAAGAATAGAAACAAATAGGATACATGTCCAGAGAGAGAATACTGGCTAATTGCTTATTCTACAGATGTGAAGTAAAGAGCAGGTCACATGGCTCATTAGAAGGAACCACACAAACAGCGCTCCCTGAAGCATATAAATACACTGAAACTTTCAATTCTCTACGGGCAGCTAGTTAGCATACACTGCTATTTTCAAGTCTGTGGCTTGTTCATACACAAGTATTGACTACATAAACATGCAACTCCATCTTAGCAGATGGCTGTGTAAAGAACCCACCCAAAAAAAGTTTTATCTTATGGCTCTCCTCTTCCCACAGACATGTTACCACCAACTTCCTAAAACATGCAACACAAGAAACTATTACATGGCCATATCCCATACTTTGTATCCATGCCCCAGAATACTAGCCTCTCATCATGGATATCTGCAACCAGCCCAAGAAGAGAAAACCAGTCCACACCACTTGTGCTACCAAAAACAAGGCTTGTCCATCCAACAATTACAACTCCAAAGGGACTGCAACAAATCCCACCATAAACTTGACCTTCTCACTAATATGAAACAAGAGCACCAAACTTCTTTCTACTGTACAATTATAAACACCAACCAAACAGAAAACTTTTGTCAAATTAACTCTTAATGTAGAAATTGCTTTTCTATAGATTTATAAATACATCTTTTGTTGTCTTTAACCCTTGTTTGTCATTCATTTCTTTATCACTACAGACAGTGGATGATACAGTATCTTTCCTTTACTGCTCAGCAGGTTAACCCTCTTCCTCTCTCCTTTATCTCTTTTGCATTACCATACATGAATATAACAATACTATTAAATATCCCAATTTCATAGACTTTGTAGTCTTCTGCTGTTGATGAATGCAAACGTGCTGCATAAAGCTCATCCCACAGATTCATACATCTCTCTGTGAATGCACTATACCAGACCAATACCTGCAGCTCATTACATGTTTGACAGACAGCAAAAAGTTCCCAGTGAATTTGTCACATGCAAAAGTTTGATAATTCAATATAAACGATATTGTCTTCTGTTCTGCAAATGTTCTGCATAAAGCTGATCCCACAGATTCATACAGCAGCCAAAATGTTACAAAAAAAAAAAGAAAATTAATCTCAAACCAGTTAAAGCAATATCACTCAAAATCAAAATATTCATCCCTTTTCTAACAATATTTCAACAATTGCATTCTTTACTTATCAAAATTCTTTATCACATCTATAAAAAAGAAGAAAAAAAAAAATTAAAAACAAGTGATAAAATATATTTGAGCGTTTCTAAAGTTTCTGTCAATTCAATTCTTAACAAGAGGATATGATTGATACAAATTAGATTAAGTGATACAACTGTGTGGATATAGTTAATTTAATCAAAATAGTAAATCACAAGTAGGCCATGATTGCATACAAAAATTTGCAGTAATTTTAGACAAAGATCACAAACATCAATTATTTTGGCTTTACTAGGTACAAAAAAGTAACAAAATAAGTTATTACTTAAATGAAGACAAAACTTAGCTTACCAACATGAAAGATCCCCTTTAATCAACACTTAAAAGAGTAATCATTTTAGAGTTAGAGCACAATCTTCACTTTATTGAAAATCAAAAAGAGAATAAAGCTATACGTAACTATTACAAGTTTTCAGTTATTTTATGCAAATAGAGGATAAAAGAAAACAAAACAAACAAAAAACAACTGGTTTATTTCCATCTAAAAATCCGAGAATATTATTCACACTGATGGTCACATTTGGTGATGTTCTTATCCCACTGTCCATACAGTTAATTTGAACTGCTTGTTTTACTGAACCAGAATATTATTTCATAGCATACACACTTAACCAACATTTATAAGTAGAGAAATATTATCCCATAGAACAATCAGGTGGTAGAATTTTGAAGACTGAAATCTAACATGTTCTTTCCCCCGATTAAAATCTTCTATAAAAATGTGTTCAAGTCTATATTAGGCCAACTGAAAAGATGGTTATTATTAGAGATTAGTACATAATTATTTCAATCTCTTTATTCTTCAATGTTGCTCTTTATTTTAACTTCATTTCATACATGAACAACAACTACACATTAACGAGGTATCTATGAACAATTTTTTTACATTCCTCTAATCATAGTTAAAAAGAAAGTTGGTCTTTATATTCCCTGCTACAACTACATGTCACATTCCCATCTCCAAGAAGCTTGCTTCTACTCAGGTATTTCTGCTTTTAAATATAATCTTGATATTGTATTAACTGCAAATCCTCTTTTCCAACACTGATATAAAGTAAGTATGGAGCATGGTAGTGTCCCAATTATTACATTTGAGTTTTTGTTTAATAAACTAACATGAAATTTTACAAAATGAACTCTGTGTGTGTGTGTGTGTGTGTGTGTGTGCACGCACGCATCTACTTTAGGTAGAGATTATATAAATCTTTATTCATATTCAACTTTGTTTGATTAAAAGATGAATATCAATTCTTTTTGAATAAAAACTGCTGGAATACCATTGTCAAATATAATGCTTTCTAAGGGAGACCATAATGACTATAAAGGTTACTTAGTAGAATGAATTGGGCATTGGAATAACTTCCAGCCACAATCAACAAATACCTGCAATTGGTCCCACAAAATCTATTTCCTCTCAAGGTTAATCTGAGATAAGATTTGTTTCTGAAGAGATTTTTCAATGCTTATATCATCCAGTAACATTTGGCCAATAAATGTAATTTTGAATTAAAACCTTCATTAATCCATTACTTTGAATGGAACCATTTGAAGTAAGGATGACCATCCAATCATAAGACAAATCAACTACAAATAAAGCATTTCTTCTGTTATACAATTCTGGGCCTCCATAAAATAATTTCTTTGGTCATTGATCTTGTTTAGTAAGTTCTTTGATTGTTAAAGATATAACAAGAATCTCTAAATGTATTCTAGACTGTCACACTTTATCTTCACAGAACAAAATGATAATATTCTCATCTTGTATCTTTTGGTTACTAATGACTTGTGATAGTGTTTTTGTCCCATCAAATTCTTCTGTTGGAAGACTAAGAAAATTGTCATGTGTCATTGCAATTTACTAACAAAATGCAATGCCTTTTTTCTTAAGGATTTAACAACAATATGAAATGATAACTAAATCTTTGTGAAATATTTTTCAATTGAAAATAATTTCCAAGTTTTCTTTGTCTATTGATATTTTTTCTCTAGGATTTAAAGTATTGGTAGAAACAAACAATGTATTCTGATCGTTCTAGAAAAAAAAAAGGTGAAATTACCACTCCAACTTCGAAAATAAAAGGTTTTACAACCTAAATTAATGCAGCCAATTGTAGTACAAGTAGATCATAACTGTATAATAAGTTATAATAGAAAATTTTTTTTTATTCAAACATCCTGCAAACAATTTCTAGAAGTTTTATTTATCTGATTAGTTGATGTAAGTAATAGACAAATATAATACAAGCAAACATGTTCTATGATGATTGATTAAATCAAGAAGTATCATTAAAAATAAATCTGAACCTAGTTTTATTTTGTCATAAGATATCATTAGTTTTAATTCAATGTAAAGATTTATTTTTTTATTGGATTCTGATAACTGTTAGATGAACCTGGATTTTTTTTAATTTGTCAAAATTTGTTTTATTATTGATTCTAACATGGAAAGTGAAATAAAATAAAAAATCAAAGGCTAAAACATTGCTTACTCAAAGAAAAACAAAAAAGATTTTTGTATTTTATGGAAAAGATATGATAAAAAAGTCATTAAGTTTTGTGTGGGAGATTTCTAGTCGAATGATACTATATAGTTGGGTAGACCAGTTGGAATTGAGGCCAATCAATTCAAGACATTCTAGTTTTGGGAAAGTTATGATATACAAGGTATTTTCACGAGTTTCCACAAAAAAAACTGGACTGTATTTTTTTTTTCATGTGATTAGCTACTTTAAATCTAGCCTTATTTTTAAATTGTGAAAGGTAATGAATGAAAAAAAAAAAAAAAAAAAAAAAAAATGGATACTTTACAACAATGTAGAATACAAAAGATGACAAGAAAAGGGAAATGCACTACCATAAACTGTACTAAAAGGCCATTAAAAATTATTTGAAGAACTTCAAATCAAGTCCATTAACTCAAACCTTTTTTTTTTTTTACTCAATAATAGCAACACAAATTAGGAAATAATTAAGAACAGCAAATTAATAGTTTATATAGCAGCAAAGATTCACATACTTAAAGACACTCAAGATAAGCGAGTATACTATTAAAAGAAATACAGGAGTCTATATTCAAAATTCGTAGATAAAAAACAGCATCCAAAATCCATTGCAACTTCCACAAAACATTGATTCCAATCTCAAAGCTCAGAAAATTTTCAAGTCATTATTTTAGTAGATTCAACCAGTCATATTAAAGTGTGTTTCATAGGTATTATAAGTATTACCAAATAAGTATACCAAATTATAAGTATTACCAAATAAGTATACCAAATTATAAGTATTACCAAATAAGTATACCAAATTATAAGTATACCAAATAAGTATACCAAATTATAAGTATTACCAAATAAGTATACCAAATTATAAGTATTACCAAATCAGACAATTTTCATTTTAAAAAAAAATCTATCATTAAAGAGCATTTCATTTTGTTCCAGATAGATTAACATTTAGAAACATGAAGTGAGAGTCAAAATTTAATTATAATTCACATTATCTAAAACCATCAAATTTTATAGATTCAAAACTTTGTGCAGGTTACACTGAACTTGTTATAACATTCAAAGAGAGAGGGGGGGGTATCACTATTTGATACTTTTATCAAAACCTAAATTACACTTTAACTCAAAAATTAAATATTCACAATTTTGGTCAATCATAGTTTCTTCACACTTTATAAACTGGATGTAGTTGGTGCATTTTTATCATATGTTCACTTTTGACACTAATTGACTAATTCTTTAAAGAAATATCTTTGTTAGGTTGCACATTAAATGTTCCTTCCTTTAGTTTTTCACATCTCATTACTTCAACATAATGTGGGATGCTTTTATCTCTTCAAAAAAAAAAAAAAAAACATTTGTAAGATTCTTATTAAATTGTAGCAGTGGTCATGTTAGCTTTTCGTTTTTATTATTACTAGTTATATTCAACTATAGTATGATACATATCAAGAAACGTTATTCAAAACACCTGGGAGCAGATGTATAATGTAATGCCCAAGATGAAGTGCAAGTGTCAATGAAGACATGTTGAGTGAAGTTAGAAAGTAAATATCTTATACAAGAAATCAAGTAGACACAAATATAGATTACATGTGCTGGAGAGAAAGACCCAAATAGGAAAAGAACAAAAAAAAAATTCTCATCAGAATAGAATTAGCACAGAGAGAAATTCTCTCTCATCCAGAAAACTAAACTGAAGACCCATGATATATTCCTCCAACTGGCCTCTGAAAATAAAGTTTCTACAATTATTTAAAACACTGTTTCTTCACACCCCAATGATTACTATTCATGTCAGCCAATATTTTAGTTCTGAAGTAGACAATGCAACACAAATAACTGGTAAAAGAGGGTAAAGTAAATTAAAGTAGATTCTCCTATTCCATTCATAACAAATTTTTCAATAAAATCACCTACAAATTAATAACCAAGAATTTTATTATCAAAACACCAAGTAATCTTATAAAGAAATAGTACATACAAAACATTAGGTTGATGCAAAAACTGAGAACATTCTCAGGGAAATTGTGTATAGATTTCAACCTAAATAAAATCTACTGGATTAGTTCTTTGGATTTGGTGGAACTCAAGGGGGATTTCTTCCTTATGAATTGTTGAAACCCAGACAAAAATATTAGTGCACAATATATGCCAAGCAGATGCTGTGGAATGTACAATCATAGATTTAATGACCTTTGCTCTAAAAGGAAGATGTGGAAAAGAAAAAGTTAATTTTTAATTTTAAACAAATTTAAATGTTTTAGTTTTTACTTCAACTCATTGGTAAATGCCTCACCATTTCTTTCTCCAAGAAAAAGCTTTCTGTTCAGACAAAATAATAGAGCTGAAATATCTACCTTAATATACTATACTTTTATTTAACAAATCAAGTGGATTTTTAATGGACTTAGAGGGCCAAAAGATTTTGGACTCTTCAAAACAATTATTTTTGTTTAAATAATACAAAAATTAAGATGTATGTAGTCATGAGATTTTAAAATAATTTGGAGGTCAACATTATACAGCTTATATCAGAAGTTGAGGTTTTATGAGTCTTCATGTTAAAGATTATATCAATAAGCCTTGTTTTATCATGAAAGTGCTATGTACAAACACAAAACAGGTGGCTTATTTATTAGTATAGATAAACTTGTACTTATTTATAAAGGGTGTTCAAAAGTATCAAAACTAAAGTTGTATTTATCAATATAAAAAAAAAAAAAAAAATCTTCAAACATTTCTTCTTGGCATTCAACATTTATTCCAGTTTCTCCATTGACTGAAGCACCTCTGAAATTGTTGACATCCTGTAAAGCTCCATATTTCTTTTAATTTTCTCCAAATCCTCAAGTCTTGCCTTTCAGATGAATTTTCAGTTTAACAAACAAGGGAAAAAAATGCACAGACCTAGGCCATGTATGAGGGTGCCATCTTGTTCAAAATGCAATTTTTTTTTTTTTCAAATTAAAATGGATAATGAAAATATTACTTTATTATAAATTGCTCAGAGGTTTACATCATTTAAATTTTAAAATCCAATGATTCATTCAATACTTTTTTAAAATTTTATATTTACAAGTTTTGTAATATATGTGATTATGCCGCATTAGAGCACACATTTTGTATTGTCATATAAAGGATCTTATGAAGAAGCTTATCAAAAAAAAAGGGGGGGAACAAAAATCTGATTGCAAAGAGATAGCTGAAATAATAGGAATTAAATAAAATAAGTCTTTTGAATGAGAAAACAAAAATGGAATTCAACCTGAATACTTAGCTGAAACAGATGTTGAAAAATTTTCTAGCATTGTACATTTTGAACATATTTGATCCATTTTCTCTAATAAAAGACAAATTCAGATAATTTCTAAAGAAACAAAGGGAGGAAAAAGTAAATGGCAGAGTATTGCAGTTTATTGATGATGTGAAGAGTAAGAGAAATTATAAATTTCTAATCTATATTCAGTAAATGAGAGATATGATAGGAAGGAAATCAGAAATGATTATTAAATCTGTATTGCTTTTTAGAAATAAATTTTCCAATAAGATTCTGAAGTTAAACAATGTTATAAACTTCATCTGGTAATAGTTATCCAATTAAAATGACAAAAAAAAAATCTGTCACATCTTCAAGCAAAACCAGTTGGCCAGTGCAGGCAAAGGGATCCCAAATGACAAAAGAGAAGGATGTAGCAAAAGAATATTTATCCAGAGAAAAAAAAAAAGTCTAAGTTAGAGCTGAGAGGAAAATGATCATGAACAATACAAGTGTTCTTCAAAATCACAGATACTTTGGAGGTGGTGGGAGGGTGTCCCTTTAATTTAATGAGCCATTTTGCAGATTGGTGCAATATGCTTAGGGAAATATTCTCTGGTCATTAAGATGTTAGATATAAATTGCAGTTAATCTTTTCTGACATACTGAAGAGAAATAACTCTTAAGATTTATCATATAAATGAAAAAAAAAAAAAGATGTAGATATGTCTAAAATATAGTGGCATAATTAAGAACTACATATCTGGGGGTGGGGAGGAATCACAAAATGACTATGATACCTGTTCAATTTCAGGAGATTCAACAGAGGAAAAAAAAAAAAAAAAAAGATTCCTTTTCTGATCCAAGACAGCTTTTGTTTTTTGGTATTGAACAAGCCTAAATTCTTAATTCTGATACTGAAGTTTCATTAAATGCCTAACAACTTTGGAATTTTCCAGAGACAGGTTGCATTCCAATGGAAGAGTAAAGAAATGAACTTCAAAATCTGGAGTGAAGAGGGGTATTGTTCAATGCAGCTATCTATATAATAAAATTTCAAAATAGAATCTACAAAACTTATTTTACAGAATGAGTCAAAACATCACAATTAGAACACCATAATAACAACTGTTGAAAAAGCAGATGAACTGGAACCTAGTTTCTTTACTAGTAATTCTACTGAGTAACTAGAAGTTGATAAAATAAAAATGGAAAACAAAAACACACACACACAAAAAAAAAAAAAAAAAATTGTCTGAATTTAAATATCTAGAAGAACAGTTTCAAATTCTTTCCATATTTGCATCATCAGTTAACAAAAGAGAATTGAGGTCAGGTTATAAAAACAGTAAATTAGTGCAAAACCTTTAATACTCCCCCCCCCAAAAAAAAAGAGTATATCAGATGGTGTAAGTGTTGTGAAAAGAGATTTTTTTTCTTCTTTTAAACCAAGTCTAACATAATTTCTTACACTGAAGCCTACTGCAAAAAAAAAAAAAAAAAAAAAAAAGACACAGAAACCTTGTTTCTGATAACTTTTTCAAAATAATCATTTCATTCAACTCCGTTTCATATATTAAATTATATAACCTCAAAGAAAAAAAGAAAAAAAGAAAAAAAAAAAAAGAAAAACAAACAACAAAAAAAAAAAAAAAAACGTATCAGCAAGTTGTCAACAAGTTCTGATTAGTGGAAAGAACTCAATTGGAAATGCTGGACAGCTAGGAAAAAAAAAAAAAAATAAGAGTAAGTTGGCTGCAGGATAACAATGTTTACATTGTTATCCTGCAGCCAACTTACTGACAGGACAGAAAGCGGTGAGGACAGACCCTGCGAGGAAGCACATGTTAGAACTAAGAGAAAAAAAAACATGGAAGATAATTCAAGGTCTCCATCTGCCCTCTCATAACATTTTGTTGCTCTTTGTGTAGCTAATGCAGTCAAATCAGTTTTCATATACTGTTCCTCTTCCTGAGGAACTACTTGTAGTAACAAATAAACTTTTGTATTAGTGAACCAAAACGGGTTTTTGTGTGTTTATCACTTTCTTCACAGCAAGGTTACAACTGACACTTAAGACATAGTGCTACAAGCATAAACCCGTTCACCATGTAGTGATACAAATTTCTTTGCATAATAGTAGTAGTACAAATGTTTAGTGGGACTGCACCAGCATGAACTTCCATTTGAACACTGTAGCATTGCAAACTTCTATTTGTCCTGTGTAATATTACAACCATCTATTTGGTGTGTAACGGTACACTATGCTGGATTTAGTTTAAGGTGGTTTGAATAGGGATACCATAGTTAAACAGACTTGAGGTATTGTTGGTGGGGAACACCCCCCCCCATTCAAGTTGTACTTCAAGGAAAATAATCTGAGAGGAACAAGATTAAGAGTGAAGCCCTAAGAGTAAACCAGCTATATTTGTTAAATAATTACTTAGTTGATACAATATGACTAGATCTAAACTATCAAGGGTACCAAATTCATATTTCAACAAGACTGTGTGGAAGTTAAAAATATGAAGTAGAATTAAAAGGCTCAAGAGAGGAGGAGGAGCAAATTTGGGTGATTTGTATACACATCTGGATGAGAAATTAATGGCTTGATTTTCAATTTCTGTAGTGATCTTAGGAAAAAAAAAAAAAAAAAAAAAAAAAAAAAAAAAAAAAAAAAAAAAAAAATCAAAGAAACAATTTTAAAAAATAAACAGATTTAAAAAGATAAATAAAAACAGTTCATATGTGCAAGGGTTACAAAGAAATATAAGCCTATGAACCAGAAATCAGTAAAGATCATAAAACCAGTAAAATCCTAATTGACAGTAAATTATATTCCACAAGTAATTTGAGAACTAAAAAGTCTGTTTTGTCATTGTTTTCAGCAAAGGTCAATAATCATCATGTCATGCTGCCAGCACGGATCAAAAGGTCAATGATTCATGTGAATATTCCATTTGGCATAAAAAGTAGCAGTTATCTTATGAGTTGTTAACTCTTGAATATTTATACAATTTTCTTAAAATGGAAAACTTGTTTTTACATGGCCAGTTATAAGCTAAAAATTTATAATAGATGCAAAGAAAAATAACGAAGAACAAATGAAAGTTTTTGGTGCACCTCAGATTTTAAACTTGTGTGACACTATGTGGGTGGTCCACTAAGTAGACGATCCCTTTGTCTATTTTGGCCCAAGCCTGCAATCTTTGACGTGACTGGAAGTCAGTAAGAGAACGTGAGAGGAGTTGGACAAAGGAACTTAGAGAAGGCAGTTGGCGAAGGGAAACGCAGAAAGCAGTTGGCAGTTGACACAGGACATCTGAGACCAGTCGCATGAGAGAGTCCAGCAGCAGTGAGGGAAGACCAGTCAAGATGAGATGGCATTCCTAGTAGCTTTGTGGAAATTTCACAAAGGATGCATGTCAGCGTTAGTCTACAGATGCACAAAGGAATGCAGAGTGTCACAACTTAACCTTCTTGCACTTGAGTTAACCCAAGCCCATATTGTTTGTTCTTTTCTCCTACTCCCTTGATTGTATTTCTTGTAGCCATGAAGAAATGTGTGATACCCCTATGGGAACCACTAGATGATTCACTGGCCAAGAAGTGAAATGGTTTGAAGAAGTTGATGTATCAGGGAGCCCGAGGGGGTATTGTCACACCTGATTCTAGATATATTCAATCCATAAGAATATAAACTTCATTTCTTTATAGCAGTTCTAGATTTATAGATAATGCACTTATCAAATGTTCACTGGCCATTGTATTTCCTATTGGCATGGCTTCCTTGTAAAGAAAGTATTTAAAAATCAAGATTCTTTTTGCTACACTTTAAGAGAACAGAGAAAATTCATATCACATTTTGTGAAAAAGGGCAAACTTATGCTATTTCAAAATAAAACTAGATAAGACATGGGCTCTACACATTGTAAAACTTGTGTTGAGTATCTTTGGCAATGGAATAATTGTAAGAGGAAATGTTTGAAACTTGGCATACCAAGATTGATTTTGAAGGGACGTCAGTTGCACAAGTCAGTCAGGGTTCAATCTCAAAGAAATCAGCAGAATTGTTGGTATCCAGACAAGTAAAAATAAATTATAGCAACTTGGAATCAAAATCACAAAAGAGGAATAGAGGTACTGCCCTCCCCGGGGAAAAAGGATTTTGTTTTTTTTACAGCACTGTTCAAAGTTGGTTGATGAAAATGTACACATCAAAATATGTACCAAAGAAATGGCACTTGTTCAGAGATAGTTCTGAGTAGAGTTTTAAAATGTGTGGTTCTACACAATGGCAACAAATATAGATCAATTCCAATTGGTCATTCATTCAACTAAGATGAGTGAATGGGGGAAGTCTCTGTGGCATAATGGCTATAGTGCTGGACTATAGTTTGGAAGTAAGCAAGTTCAAACTAGAGATGCTATTAAGTTTACTTTAGGACTAATCTTCTACAAGGATAGCTTTGGCATTAAATAGCCCACAAAGGTTGATATGCCATTAAACAAAGAAACTGAATCTAAGATGACTGAAGAGCAAAAACAATCACTGATACTATAAAAGATATATCACAATCACCAATGGTTAATTTGTATGAATCTGAAGATGGTGAATTTTCTCCGGGGTCAGTAAAGTGGATACATTAAGTATCCCTGTTTTATCTGTCTCTGGGATAATAGATCAAAGTATGAGCACTATTTGAGAAAACATTTTAATAGGAGAAGAGAAGGTAATCACAGAAGCATTAGTTAACCAAGATAAGATCATTTTACCACTATTGCACATTAAACCAGGTTTGATGATACAGTTTATAAAGGCTCTAAATGAAGAAGAGGGCTGCTTTGACTACATATGCAGAAAATTTCTAGTCTGAGCAAGGAGAAGCTAAAGACAGTTATTTTTGACAGTCTGCTAATCGGGGAACTTGTGAAAGCCTCACATTTCCAAGATTTGATGAACAATGCCAAGACAGATGCACAGTTTTTGCTCACTCTGGTTATAAAGAGTTTTCTTGTAGAGAGAATGCTATCTTTTTTCAATCAACTTACTTGTAAAAGGAGCATCAAAGTGCATTATTTCCATAGCCACTTGGATTGTTTCTCAGAAACATGGCAAACAATTCTACCAAGATTTAAGAACAATGGAAGAAAGATAACAAGGACATTGGGATACCCATATAAAGGTGGATTACTGCTGGTCTGTTCAACATGATTGTCTTGGGGCAGCTCACTTCAAAAAAGTCTTTTAAATGCCACTTTTGTGAAATGTCTAGGTAAATGGACAGTTTATCAATGATAACTTTCTATATATTTTTCACTATTATCCAATTATATGATGTAATTTAAAATCATAAGTAAATTCTACATGTATAAAAGAGTTTTATAAATTAAAAACTGCAATAATAATGATTTGTAGATATCAATTCTTGTGTCATAACATTTAAGGGTATATCATTAGATGAAGAAAAACTGATGGCATATTAGAATCAGCAACAACAAAAAATGAATACTTAAGGTACCAAATTCTATGTTCTCCAGTGTAATCACAGATTTGGTTTCTTTTTTTCTTTTTCAATGGCAAATCAACCTTTGTGGGTTATTTAATACTAAAGCCATCCTTGTAAAAGAACAGAAGTGATGTTATTTAATCCATAGCTGGGGGTGATAAGGGGATTATTAGTCTGAAAGTGAATGTAACAGTACAACTGAAAATGTATCAAGTTTTTATTATGAAACCAATAAAGTCCATTTAATCTATTTGATATGAAGAAAATAAAATTATCTCAAGAATACATATAAATGTAGTCAAGTAAAAAGATAAGTATATCCTCAAAAATTATTTTAAACAAGAATAAAAGAGATACTAAATCCAGCAAGGTTAACAGCAGTTTTACAAATATGACTTAAATCATAAAATTATTAGTTGGCCACTTAACAATTTAGTGATTAATAAACTAAATTAGCAGACCATTGTTACAGTTAAAAGCAATTTAGAGAAAAATATTAGGAAAGCAGTTTTCCAAAGTCCAAATAAATTCAGTTTAAAAAAAATGAGCAACATTGACATTAAAAGTTAAATATATTCCTTTTCCTACATTCTTGATCATGATAATCCTATAAAGAATTTATATTCATAGAATAATTTGTTTTAAAAATGTTCCAGAATTGTTGTGGTGGGGGTATCAACAACCACACACAGAGTTTAACTTTTGAATTTTTTTTTTTTTAAACCTTAGAACCTTAGCTAGTATTGCTACTGCTACTTATCTTGTGATCTGGTTGTATGAACATTACCCATCTCTCTCTCGGCTTGGTTTGAATTTAGTTTTCTTTTCCTAGACTGATTGTCATACCAAAATTAAAGAGACAATCCAATCTGCGCTACTACTTACCTATAGCTAGAGTAGTTGGATTTATACTTTCCCCCGGGGGTATTAGTGTTATGTGAAATATAAACAGTCTCGTTCAAGATTTCGACTTTGGCAGCTGACTCGACTTATTACAACAATAACAATTACGCCACGAGCTGCAACCTACAAGTACATATATCCGGGTGGCCTAATTCAGGCCGGCAATCCCCAGTTCCACATCCTTACCGACTATCAGAGTGCCAATCACAGACTATCAGTGTTTAGATCTATTTATTTATTTATTGGTGGTAGTGGCGGGGAGGTTCCAAATGTAAGTCAGCATTATCAAACTTTTTACTGGTTAAGAAAAAAAAAAAAAAAAAAGGTAGGGAGAAAGATTTTTATTCGTTTCACCGATTTTTAAAATAAAAAAAGTTGTTGCTTGTACATAACCTAGTAAAAACAAATAGACGTACTGAAATCTTTTCCTTCGAGAAAATTTTTAAATTCTATAGTTAAAATATTCACATTTAGAATGTCTTTTAAAAAAAATACAAACCATATAAAAGGACAATCAGTATAGATTGGTAACTAAATATTAATTTCCTCTTTTCCTTATACAAGAAAGTTTATTCAACACCCACACTCCTAAACATTTAAAATAGAAATATGTAGATAAATCTGGTATAGGTTAGTGTTAACGAGTTATTTTTAATGGTTTTGTTGATGTAAGTAAAACAAGATCACAAACAAAAGAAATCCCGTTTCTTTTAGTCTTCATTCAGTTAAACCATTTAAGTTCAGAATTAGGTTTTGTTGTGGTTTCACAACATGCAGCATTAAATTGGTTATATTCCGAAATGATATGCTACAGCTGATGAATATGAAAAAGAAAAAAAAATTTACCATCCCATTAAAAGTATGTTTCAATCAGTTGCCTCATTTCTTTTTATTAGTCTTTCCTTACTCAAACCACAGCGAAAATGTTGAGTTATACTGATTTATAATTTTTTAATGTAACTATCTAGTAAGAAAATGAAGGAAATGACAAACTTACCATGGTGGTGAATGTAAGCATTGTATTTTTATATAAGATTCTTAATATATTTCTACAGAATTAACGGAAAGTTTGTTGTGCTATTCTGGACAAGCACCATTAAACTTTAAAAAATAAGTAAATAAAATTTTTTTTTAAAATGTAATTGACATCCTAAAGAATTTGTTTTTCGTTTTTGTTTGTGGAGAGAGAGAGAAAAAACAAAACAGGCTCTAATTCAAATCGTAAAACAAAGTCTCCTACAAAACTTTGTTTAATTGAAACAAATAATTTAGAACAATCCAATTCTATATTCATGGATTTTTTTTTTGTAAGAAACAATTTACTATTTTAAATGACGTTTTAGAAGATAAGGGGTGGGGATTGACTTCACGTTAAAAATTACGCCCACTTTTACTTTCTTAATTCATATTTCTAATCACATTTTTAAAGTTTTACATTTTTGATCATCTACAAATCAAAATAACATCACGATAGAATTTTTGTATCAAGATTTTTTATCCCCTAAATTATCAATAACATCTTACTCTGAACTTTTAAACTTTCCCCATATAGCTTCCCTCATTTAGACTAGCTACTTAATTTTTTTTTAATGGGATTTGAACTTTTTAATTCTAAGATTGATTATTCACACGTCTTGCTTTAGCGAAATATATTCAAGTGTCGAGTTAGTAGAGGAAAAGATTTAAAATAAGCCGCATATGAAAAATTGATAATTACTTTCGTCTTCCATCTTTAATTTGTAATGTAAATAAAATAGGAAAATTATTTCAAGTCATCAGCGAAGAATAAGATAAAAGCTACAAATAGGTTAAAAGTTTGTTTAAAATTTCTTTCTGAAAAGACAATAAACGTGACAAATAACGTGAACAAACACTAGAGAAAGAAAAAAAAGAACAAAAAAGAAAAAAAACAAAGTTCTTTGTAAAGTATGCCTTTTTGTTGTCTATTTGACATCTTAGGAACTAATAAAATATAAATAAAAGTGATTTTAAAATTCATATATTTTCCCTGTTCCTTCCTTTTTGTAAACTAAAAACAAATGGCATGAATAGAAAGAAAAACAAGTAACTGTCCTACAGCTTTCATAGACGTTCAGCTAAATTAAAAATTGTTTCCAAGGTGAGGATCAACACACTAAGCGCCACATTTACTCATTAATCTGAGAATCTCGTTCACTGTGATAGTCAATAACAGTAATAATAGTTAACTTGTTTCTCTTTATCGCCCACCTGTTTCATAAGATCAATCATTTTTTTAGTCTCTCTCATGGAAGTCATAGATATAGAGATTCTTGAAAGGAATAATTTTTAAGTAAAGAATAATCGATAAATGAGATATATATATATATATATATATATATATATATGCGCGTGCACGCACTTAAGTTAGGGTATTATTACCATGTCTTATTTTTCTCCTTTTTATTTACACCGAAACAAATGAATCAACATTCATTCAGCATTAAATACTAGACTTGGCGGTGTGTGCGTAGGAGTGTGGCGGTGAGGGACAGATAATGGTCTCATTCATATACTTTCGTAAAATAAGTTAGTGGACAAGCTGGTGTAAGAAGTCTAAAACAAATTATTTCATTCAAGGTTATGTTACTCCCACACTTTGGGGGGGGGTCATCTACAGAACATGCCAGGTTCAACAACAAATTAGTTTTTTAAAAAAGTATTTCGAAACACTCTTGAAGGTGACAATTTACTTCAACCTAAAATTAAAAAATGAAATAAACATACTCATTCCTAATAATTTTTTTTTTTTTACATTTCGTGAATCGAGTTGAAAATAATACGTTTCAGAATTAGAATTATTTTTAGAAATACGAAAAGAACACCTGCTAAATTTTAAAATGATTCAGTTTTCTTGCCGTTATCAATCAAAAAGAAATACGGTCAATTTAGAGTATATGTGACTAGATTGTCATTTATTTACCGTAAAGCTGCACTTACCAGGTGTAATCCAGGTGAAAAAAAAATACTTATTAATTTGTATAGAGGAAATGCCTAAAAGAATTTTTAAAATATGAATTTAGAAAGGTAGGAATAAAAGAGCCACAAGGGTTTTTGTTTGTTCGGTTCTTGTTTGCGTAAATTAACTAAACAAAGCATTAAGCAACAAAGTGAAATTTTTAAATGGTTTTTGGTTTTTTTGTTTGTTTTTTTTTTCTTTAAGATTCTATAGTTAAAACACAAAATCGCCAAATAATACAAAAGCAGCTGACATATTAATGCAAGACACAAACGACAACTAAAATCAGTCGCAATTTTATAAAATATAGACTCGGGTGAGGTTATTAATGTTAGTTCACTTAATTTTAATCTTATTGCTAATCATCAGGTGGTCATGTTAACACTTAAGGCGTATGTATAAACCACTTGTAATTTTATTTGACCGTTTAAAATATATTAATACTATTGTATACAATCATTGAACAAGATAAATTTATAAATATGTAAATCTATCTTTATATGACCGCTTTTCAGAGAAAACATTTCATCAAAATACGATCTCAAAGAAAAGATGCTTGTATTTTTCTGTGTACACGTCAACATAAATGTAATCTTACTTGAGATGTTCTAAAGAATGTGGATTCTTGGGCTTCCAAAGCGCTCCAGGTAACCAGTTCTTCGACCGGGAAAACATCCTGCGAGACTCGGAATCTTTGTCAGAATAAAACCAGGCATCTTTCTCCTCCGCCACACTCTGGACACCAGCCGACATTGTAGCTGCTGTCAGCCATTATTGTTTGTCATGTGGGCTGACGCATTAAAACTTATTTTTGATTGGACAAGACAACGTCTAATTACGTATGCAAAGTACACTCTGACCTCTCGACACGCCGACCTTGGGCGTGTTGTTACACTGTATTCGATTGGCTAAATTTGATGACATCAGAAGTTTTCAACTTATAATTTTTCCAAAAGTGTGTGGTTTCATAATGATAAAAACGAACAAGGAAAAAGGAAAAAAGTGTAGCCTAAAAAAATATTTATTGGACACATCGTCGTAGTGAAATGGTTAGGAAATGTGTCTTACAAACCAATTACTATTGAGTAGTAAGTTTGATCCTCATTACGTGGCTATACGTCTGGTTTGTGTCAGATCTGGTTAGTTCTGTCATTAATCAAAATGAGTGAACTTTTAAAAAGGTGTCTTTGATCTATAAAGTATTAAAAAAGATATAAATACTACCAACATTGATGATGACAATATAAATTGTTACAATAAGATTAATAACATGATTTTTGCTGTAAAGACAAGCAATGACAGACAACTATTTTGATTATAAATGTATCAAAAATACTACTAACAATTATAAAAAAAATAAAATAAAGTAGCAGTAACTTAAAATGATAATAATAAAGAGTAAGAAAAGTGATTTCACGGGAAGATTAAAGAGAATATAGAATATATAAAACAAGTTAACTGCAAATATACATATCTAATAATATATATATACACACACACACACACACACACACACACACACACACACATTCATAAATATATGTGCCGAAATGTATACATATATATATCTACATGAATACAAAAAACGTCGAATCCACAAACTTTAGTAAATAAAGTGATTGACAACAAACTAAGCAAGGATGACTAAGACAAGAGAGTTAATTCAAAGTACCAGGGGTTTTTTTTTTTTTTTGGCAAATTGATAACAAGGAAATGGTAGTTGGTCAGTTCATGGACCAAGATGCAGTTTGAGTTGTTGTGTGTGACTGGTCTGCTTTGGGAGTAGATACTGTTACCAGTCTGGAGCTATCAGCGAGCTGAGGTACAGGAACTGGTCTGCTGCTTGGTGGTGCCAGAGCTGGTCTGCAGGTCTGCTACAAGAAGGATTGGTCTGCTGCAGGTCTGGAAACACAGGATCAGGTTCAGTGATGCAGGAACTGGTCTGCCACAGATTTGGAAATGCAGGAACTGGTTTGGTGATGCAGGAGCTGGTCTGCAGGTCTGCTACAAGAGGAACTGGTCTGCTGCAGGTCTGGAAATGCAGGAATTAGTTTGGTGAGAGGCCCAAAGGTTATCCTCAAGAGAGTTTCTTAAGTAGGAAATACCTCTTGAGAGAGCTGATGATGACTTTTATAATTTAGTTAAAAAAAGAACTGTTTAAGAGAGCTGCAGTTGAATCCCGTATTGTCTGCAGGCTGGAGTTAAGACATCTACAGCTAGGTTGGCTGGAAGCTAAGCATCATTGACTGCTGCTGATAAGGCCTTAGTTGGTGTGCTATGACTAGAGAGAGGTACATATCTCTCTCTCTCTCTCAATCCATGGCTGTTTGGCAGCTGAATGCTCTGGTTTAGTAACTGTTGTGTTTATAAAAAGGGAAGAGGAAGCAGATTGAATGGTTTGAGTGACTAGAATTCTGTGTTGTTAAAGGCTGGAAGTCTCTCTTTTAAATATGTATAATAATGAAATATCTCATTATTCTGACAAGAGGAGCTTACAAATGCAACTTGTTTTATTTTTCATGTATAAGTCATCTTCCAAATGTTCTACAGAATTAATGTCTTTGGAAAATAGCCTTCATGTTGGCAATGGAAAATTCCATTCATCAACATAGTTGTGATGTTATTGTTTATATCATTGCTCTCATTTCTGATAAGGGTAAAAAATTTTGTTGACTGACATCACAGATGACTGTGTTTTTTCCACAGGGATTCTTAGATTTGAATAACTGGTACACTATGATACATACACATATATGTACACATATCCACAAATATGTACATGTGTGTTTATGTATATATGCACATATACACACATGAGGTCCTTGTGGGATATTAATTATTATCAAATATACATACATATATAGATACATACATATGCATATGTATATATGTATATATATATATACATGTATATTCATACTTATATATATAGGTTTGAGTGATGGTGGTAGAGTTAATATGAAACAGGATATGCCTGAACCCTTACCCCACTACATTTCCTTTCTTCTCCCTCCTTTCTCTTAAAAACCTCTCCCCTTTCATATTTCTCTCTTCCTCACTGAAATTAATCCACCTGTATCTAGTCAAATCTCTGATAAAACCTGATACACTTTGGTGCCACTTAGCTTTGACCATCTACCCAGATTGTTACAGTCAAAAATCAAATTAACCCTTACCACCATCACTCAAAGCTATATCTATTTCCTTCCTTGTTCTTCTCTTATCTATTTCTTGTCTTTAGACCCTTTCCTTCCCTTTATACATTTTCACATACTCATTTAGTTTATCTATTTTTTCCTCAATTACTAAAATGTAAAAAAATACAAAAAATGTCTAGTTTGATGAAGTTCTTCTATAAATAAAGAATGAAATATTAACACTAAAGCCATTGCAAGCATTTGATTTATCCACTTTTCTACTTATCTTTATCATATATATATATATATGTGTGTGTGTGTGTATGTGTGTATATACATATATATACATATGTATATACATATATAAACACATATACATGTGTATGTATAGATGTATATATATATATATACAAAAACTTATATGTACATATACATGTATATACATGTATATACATGCATATATCTATACATGCATATATATGTGTGTATATACATACATGCATATGTGTATATGCATACATATGTATATATTCATGCAACTATATATATATGTACATACATACATTTGTATGTATATAAATATATAGACATAAGTATGTATATACATATATATATGCATACAAATGTACGGCCAAGCAAAAGCAGGACGACCAGCCCGAACTTACATACAGCAGCTATGTGAGGACACAGGATGTAACCCAGAAGACCTGCCGGAGGTGATGAACGATAGGGAAAAGTGGCGAGAGATGGTCAAGGATATCCGTGCTGGCGGCACGACTTGATGATGATGATGATGACATATGGAGGCATACAAATATATATGCATATGTATGTATAGACATATATATATACATAAACATATATATCTATATACATATATATGTATGTATAGATATATATATACATATGTATATACATATATATACATATATTTGCATATACATACATATATATGCATACACATATATATATATGTATATACATAACTATACATATGTGTATATCCATACATATATATATACATACATACATACATACATACATGTACATAGACATATACATGTACATACATACATAAATACATACATATATAAATACATATATATACACACACACACATATACACACACACGTACATATATATATACAGAGCTGGTTAATGTCAATATTTCTTGGTCTGTCAACTCTACTGTGTCCATGTGATGGAGTTTATCGAAGACTGCTGATGAATTTCTCTTAACTTCTCCAAATGTGCACAACATATCTCTTTCATTTTACTTGGATAGTTTTTGTGATGGGTGGTAAGTGGCCATACAGCTGTTCTTTTTTGGATATCGCTTCTAAGATTTGTTTAAAATGAGATGTGGTGTCCTTATGTAGTTCCCATGTAGCTTTTTTTCCAAGCATTTCATTCGTCCAAATAGTGTAGCCATTTTGTTGTACTAATACATCTACAGCTTAAACGTACGTATACATATATATATATACTGACATATATAAATACATATATATGTTTTATGTAAACATACATATATATTTATATACATATATGCATATATATGCGTGCATACACACACACACACATACACACACATCCAAGAAGAAGATTGTGTGCCCATGAGCATACATATGAGTCTTCAAACCAATTTTACAATGGCAAACCCTTCCACATATATGTCAAGTATAAAAACCGTCTTCGACATTGACATTAACCCTATGAACTTTCGTATAGCTTCTCAGACCTACAGCAGATTCACATACTTTGTCACAGAATTGACATTAATTACCTGTAAGTTACTGAGAACCTGTGTATGATCAGCTCGCAATTGTTTGCTGTCATGAGGTCTCTTATGATTATCAAATCTAAACAAATAGACCCAACTCATAATGTCATAAATATGTTCTGGCTCAAGTGTCTGAAGCAAAGGTCAAGTACAGTTTCAAAAATGCTTGTTTCAAAATGGAGTGTTTGATTCTCTGTATTACAAATGCTTTTCAACCATTGTAGATTACTTTTTTCCAAACTGATTGATTTTCCATCATCTGCTCCCAATCTTCAATTACTACACAAAGGGCCCTGACATTGTTTGGCTTGAAACCCCTCAAATGCTTCTTGGAGGTTTTCTACTTTTTAACTCTTCATAAAACAACAGCTCAAGTAACCTAACATCTTCCATTTTAGTAAAGTATCCAGTCGAACACACCTGATTGCAAATGAGGAGTATCTTAAATCTGGATGTGTTGGCACACTGAAGAACAATGTTATCTAATGTTAGAGACTGTCATTTCATGATCTTCCTAAGACAAGCTTGATGGAATCTTTGCAAGTCTTTGATATGATGATGATATGTTGTCTACATCTCAGAAAAGTATAGAAGTGCAGTTAAAATGCAAGATTCATAGACACTAAACTTTCTTTTGCTGGTAATACATCTATCAGACGATATACAATTTTCAAACTTTCCAAAGGCTTTGCCGGCTTTTTAATCTTTAGGTTTACTTCAGAATCAAAGGTTCCATCTCTAGGGAGAGTACTTCCATGGTATACAAAAGGAATTAACCACATCCAATCTTAAAACTTTGATGAAGATTTCAGGTGTTGTATATTGACCTTTGACCCAGCCAAACACACCATTCCAAAGTGATGCACTGGAATGAAGTGACACATTCCAATGGCCAGTAATCGAAAGAAATCACGTAGGCGGATTTGGGACAAGGTAAAAGCCCATGATACACTCATTGACTGATGCACCGGAAGAGAGTAACCTCTGAACTGCATGACAGTTATTTCCGCTTGATGACAATCAAACATGCCATTCCAAAGATTGAGTGGGCAATTGAACTATTATATAACTCGGTGGAGACAGGAAGATAGTGAGTTGGAGATCAGATGAGTTGGAGACAAGATGTGGTAGAGAAAGCCACAACCCAGCAGAAGGGGCCCTCGGGACCCCTGATGGAGTTTGGAGACCCATTAGTGACAAGATGCAGTAGAGAAAGCCTGCACCCAGCAGAGTGGGCCTCTGGGCCTCCGGTTGAGCGTCCCTGGAGAACAAGAAAGACACAACGCTGATGGCCATTAGAGTGGGGGTCAATATATTGCAGTTCTGTTCAGTCTCCGGCTCCCTCTCACATGCAAACCTTGCAATAAAGTGAGAGGTATATTTTTTTAAAGAAGTTTTCGCTCATCTTTATTCATTGCGTCAGTACGTATCTTGCATATACATATGTATGTGTATATATGTATATAAGTATACAACATAGGTACTACAAAGGGCTGGCCTGAAGGTGGTGTGAATATGACCTACTCTTCTTCAGACTGATGGTAAATCCGAAAACAGTACTTTGGAGAAGAGTTTCATTATAGCTTGTATATTTTCTTTGGTGTGAGAAATAAATCTGCATCACCAGCATGCTGGAGTATTTTTTATCCCGTTTATCCTGCTGTTGTGAACAACATCAGGATATATATATACATATATATATATATATATATATGCATTTATAAAATTATATATACATATATATGCATTTATATGATTATATACACATACATATATATGCCTTTATATAGAATGTCTCAATATACATGGGACTCATGTGACTATTAATAACTCTACTAATTATAATATTGAGTTCTTTTTTGTTTCAGATGTGAAAATAGTATACTATAACAACTATTAATCCTTGATCACAATGGCCTTGGACAAGAGAGGAAAAATTATTTTTGTCACTACTTATTTGGTGACAAAATCATTTAAAACTGTCTCAAAAAAGATGAAACCCATTAATATGATAATGATTTAATACTGAAACAGGAAACTCAAAAAAAAGACTGCATGTCCTGGAAGCTGATAAACAAAATAAAAAAAATTGATTCGATGTCACTAGCTGAAAGGATACATCTTTTACAGGAGGTGTTCCAAATGACTGCCATTGTGCTTGTCTCAGTAATAAATCATTATCATATTAATGTGTTGCATCTATTTTGAGATACCATGTATGATTATATATATATATATATATATATGCATTGATATATATATATATATATGCATTTATATACGAGGTGCATATGATAAGTTTTCAGACTTTTTTCGTATGGGCACTTTTATTGATAGTACACTCATGAAACTCTAGTCCTCTTCGAAGTAATCTTCCCCGGCTGCAATGCACTTGTTGTACCATTCCAACAACTTCTGGAAGGCCCCATGGAAGTACTCTTGTGTGAGCATGTCAATGACCTTCATCACAGCCTCTTTCATCTCCTCAATTGTCTCATAACGACAGCCTCTGAGCTTAGGGAATAACCAAAAGTCACAGGGAGCAAGGTCTGAATTATAGGGAGGGTGAGGAATTGTCTTGATGCCCATCTTGGTCAAATAGTCTGTGACAAGGATGGAGTTGTGGACTGGTGTATTGTCCTGGTAGAAATGCCACTGACCCGATTTGAAGAGTGCTGGCCTCTTCTGACGGAATCTTTCCCTGAACTCCCTTAAAACCTCAACATAGTATTCCTTGTTGACTGTCTGTCCAGTGGGAACCCAGTGCATGTAGATCATGTCAGTGCTGTCAAAAAGAGGGATCATCAAAAGTTTGTGGGTGGATTTGCTCTGTCTGGCCTTCTTGGGTCTGGGAGAGCCAGCATGCTTCCACTGGGAACTCTGTCTCTTGGTCTCTGGGTCATAGCAGTAGATCCAGCTTTCATTGCAGCTCACCAGAGCATCAAGAACTGCGGGATCGGAATTGATCAGCTCGACCATCTCCCTGCTGTCATGACAACATTTTTCTTTCTGAACTTCTCTGAGCACCCTTGGGACAAACTTTGCGCAAATCTTCCGGATCTTCAGTTCCTTGTGAATATTTGTGTGTACAGTTCCCACACTGACATCAAACTGTCACTTATTGTCTCTATAGATACACGACAGTCCTTATCCATGAAATTCTTTATTTGGCCAATCAACTCTGGTGTTCTGACTTCCTTACTCCTCCCACACCTCTTATCATCCCTCACAGACTCCCTGCCTTCCTTGAATCTCTTATGCCACTCAAAAGCTGATGCTCGATACATGTACCCCTAACCCTAACCCTATCCATTTTTGAACAAATTATAATGGGCAATGAAAAGGGAATACTTTATGATGATTGGAGATGCAAGAGATTAAATGAAATGAATCACCACTACCTGTACCAAATGCTACTTTTCATTCAGTGAAACTAATACAGTATATATACTTTTGATTGGAAGAGAATTCTTAACCTTGAACTCCTGGAAAACCAAATGATTTATTTAAACAAATACTGCTCTAAATTACATTAATAAAGGCAACATTTAACAAACCAGTGCCCAGAATTAGGTGAGAGAAAGGGTATAATATTCTTTCAAGATAAAGCGATTAGGCTAAATTGTTAGAACTTGACTATAATTATTATATATATATATATATGTGCCTTTGTATAATTATATATATATATATATATATATATATATACATTTATATAATTATATTTATATATATGCATTTATGTAATTTGATATATTATTGAGGTCCAGCAAAAAGTTCATCAGTGTAGAACCTTCGTATTATTGCTGCTGGTTCTTCTGTTATCGCCAATATAATAACATATAGATTTCAAAGGGCTGTTCTCTTGCACAGCCTTTTCATAAGATTTCATCATCTTGTGGGATAAATCTCAGGGCTTGGTGAGCCAGAAAGAAATACAATAGCTTTCTTCAAAGCATTTCATCAGACTGATGTGGCTGTCAATTCATATTCTTGGCACAAATGATTTCACTTTATCACAGGTTCGATTCGTCTTATCAGACGCTTTCAGTAACATCAGCAAATCCTCGCATGATAAGGGAACGGGGTTTTGTGTGGCAGCTTTGAATTACATGACATCTGCTAAATATTGCTCAAGTCCTCTGATTGACCCAACACAGAAGTCAGTCTTCAAAGAGAGGTAGGGTATATCATCACGATATATATATATATACATTTATATGATTATATATATATATATATATGCATGAATATAATTATAAATACATATATATTTATATATATATATAAAACACCTAAAGTTACAGATAAAATTATCACAAAAATGATTAATAACCAACTCGACATCACACTAGGACAGTTTACTCAAGAAGAACTTGACATAGTACTAACAAAAATTAAAAAAACTGAAATACCACCAGATGTATGGAAGACAAGGAAATCCAACGACTTACTGCTCCAATACTGCTGTATATAACCAGAAGACAATAGACAGATAGACAAAATCTGAATCTCCCTTTCCCCAAGAAAGGTGACCTAGGAATTGCCAAGAACTACCATGGTATAACCCTTTCTTCCATCACAGGTAAGAATTATAATGCTCTGCTCCTCAACCGCATTGAACCAGAAATTGAGAAAATTCTTACAAAGAATCAAAATAATTTTCAGAAAAAAGAATCCATAAAATCACAGATTCTGACAATCTGTCAAATCTTAGAAGGAGTTTGTGCAAAAAACCTTGAGACGACACTCTTATTTGTAGATTTCTCCAAGTCATTTGACTCCATACACAGAGGAGTTATGGAGCAAATACTTCTAGTGTATAGTCTCCTCAAAGAAACTGTCACAGCCAAAATGACACTTTATAAAAACACCAAAGTAAAAGTTCACTCACCAAATGGGGACACAGACTTCTTTGACATTGTTGCTGGTGTTCCGCAAGAGGATACATTACTTCGAATGAAAGAAAATGGCTTTAGACTAAAAAAAGGCAAGAAGCAGACAATACCCAACAGAAACTATTACGGACACAGACTACACAAATGTCCTAGTGCTTCTTGTAAATACACTTACCCAAGTTGAATCCCTGCTGCATAGTCTGGAGCAGGTAGCAGGTAGTACTGGTCTCCATGTGAGTTTAAATAACTCAGTAAAGTTGATATGTCATTTAACAAAGAAATCAAACCAAACCATAGACATACATATATAGGCATATGTGTGTATATATATATATATATATATATAATGCAAAGCTCTTGCAAAGTGTATATATATATATATATAATGCAAAGCTCTTGCAAAGTGTGTATATATATATATATATATATAATGCAAAGCTTTTTGAAAGAATTGAGCACTCTGGTAGCCAATAGGGTATAAATATGTAAACAAACAGATGCTACTGCTGCTGTTGATATATAATACCTTATAATTCCCTTAGCCAATGTAGTACGCTTGTTGGACGAGCGGTCTGATACTAAGTCTAACGTAAAGTTGGACGAGTTTTGATCCCGGCTTCAAGCGTCCTATGTGTCTAGCCACACTGAAGAGTTCTGATAGAACGAAACAGTCTGTCTGTGGATGACAATATATATATATATATATGAATATATATACATACATATATATGCATATTTATATATATATATATATATATATACACACACACACTTAAATATACACATACATATATGTATTTAGCCAACCTCTTCACACAAGCCAGATATGACGTGGAGTTTAACAGGTTGGAAATCAGAGTTTTCCTTCTTCTAGGCCAATTGCCATTCCAAGGTTAAAGAGCCCTGTCTACTGTACTATTCTACCAATAGCTGGAGGGAGTATAGTTGAATTTATAGCTTCCCTAAGGATTTTTGCCCCATGCAAACTGTAAACTGCTTCATTCAGAATTTGAACTAAGATTATCATGTCTATTTCCTCTGATGATAACCATTACATCAAAGGCACCTCCATCATACATCTTATATACATATACATATATATGTTTTTCATTAACGCCATTGAAAGAATATTTGTCTTTTAAGAGATTTGAAAATCAACATCTTTCCATTTTATAATTTTGATTTCAGATGTCATTCACTGATGAAAGACATTTCAGTCTCTTCTTAGGTAAAAAAAAAGGATGACCACTAGAACTTCTTTTTACTGAAGTCTTGGAACTGAAGATTTTTATGTTTGTGATAACCTCAGACTTAATTCAAACTCAGATGTACTGAAATCTTTTTCTTCTCTATCTATAGCTATGGGTCAAATAGTTGGGTAAACTGGGCTCTCTAGCCTTGGTAGGGTGACCAGTCCAGGAGAAGAAAAAACTCTAAATTCAAGACACAGCAGATCTAGGGGATTGAATCCTGATAACAAATCTTGCTATTCTAGGGATAGAAGTAACTGAAGGTATATGTCAGCAGAATGACTGTTTGGCAAAAGAGTATTGTGGCCTTGTGGAACAACATGGTGATGTCAATGGTAGAGGACCGCCACACAAGTTAGTAGACAACCATTATGAGAAGGAAAACTTACTATGGCCTTTAGTGTTTGTTATGAGTATTTTTATCTTGCCTTAGGTTGTCATTGGAGTATAATCACAATCACTTAGAGAGTATCATTCATGTTATACATGTGTTGGCCACCTTAATCCCATCATGTACAGATATTTCTTTTTTTATACAGTATGAAAATCAAGAGACAGCAATTATCATATACAGAAATATATACATACATATATATAAGTAAAGTAAAGTTGGCGACTGTAGTAGAAGATGACCCGAAAGCTCCCTTTTCAATAGCTACTACACTGAGGTGTAGGGGAGGGCACAACTCCATTCTGTAGATTGCTCTGCTTTACCCTTGATACACACTTTCTAATGCCGAGTGTTAGGCAAAGTGGCATCAAGTACCATTTTTGATTCTTGGGTATGACTCCACCTGGAATTAAATCTCGGTCTCCTGGACCATTGGCAAACACTCTACCCATTAGACCTATGGCCTGGTATATATATATATATATATATATAAACACACACACACATATATGTATGCATATATATGTACATAAGAAACAATGTTCTTTCAGACATGTTCCATTTAATATAACATTTTGTTAGTCTTCTCCACTGGGGAATAAACTGCTACTAATATTGGATCAAGATTAAATAAAGACTAACCAACATTTCCTTTAATTATAATTTAATCACTTTCAATCAACATTGGTCATGGTTAAGAATATAAATTATGTTTGAAATCAAGAAAAATCTAATGTTTTCTAGGAATGTTATAAATTTAAAAGAACATATCTCTCAAATGACAGTGATATCATATGTAAAATATTGCGATATCATATGTCAAATTTAATATTTGAAAAATAGTCCATTTGGTTCACTTTGTAAAAAGGTTCAGATTATTATCAAGTTATGTTTTATAATTTCTAACTCTGGGATGAAAGAT
This sequence comes from Sepioteuthis lessoniana, assembly GCA_963585895.1. NCBI lineage: Eukaryota > Metazoa > Mollusca > Cephalopoda > Myopsida > Loliginidae > Sepioteuthis > Sepioteuthis lessoniana. Next base: position 2,571,309 of record OY757910.1, on the reverse strand, counting down.
AGTTTACGATTTAATTCCATATACAGAGGAAAGATGGAGCAAATACTTCAAGTTTATGGACTCCCCAAAAATTGTTACAGCCATAATGAGGCTTTATAGAAACATGAAAATCAAGGTTTGCTCACTGGAGGGAGAAACAGACTTCTTTGACATTGTTGCTGGAGTTTTGCAAGGAGATACATTAGCACCATATTTGTTTATATTCTGCCAAGTTTCTGGACTTCGAACATTGATAGATCTTATAAAAGAAAATGGCTTTACACTAGAAAAGGCAAGAAGGAGATGATATCTGGCAAATACAACTACCCAAGCTGAAACCCTGCTGCATAGTCCAGAGCAAGGAGCAGGAGGCATTGACCTTCACATGAATACAAACAAAATGGAGTACATGTTTTTTAATCAAGAAGAAGCCATCTCCACTCTAAATAGTGGCCTTATGAAATTAGTAGACAAGTTCATGTACCTCAATAGCAGCAGCAGCAGCAGCATCTCATCTGTTGAAAGTGATGTCAGTATGCACTGAGCAAAGGCACAGGCTATTATTGATAGGCTATTGATCATATAGAAGTCTGATCTATCTGATTAAATAAAACAGGATTTTTTTCCAGCAGTGGTTGTGTCAATACTACTGTATGGATGCATCACATGGACGCTGACAAAATGTATAGAGAAAAGGCTAGATGAGAACTGTACAAGAATGCTACAAGTTGTATTGAAACAGCAGCAGTAAGGACACTTACCTCCCATTTCTAAAACCATCCATGTAAGACGAACAAGACATGTGGAACACTGCAGGAGAAGCAAGGATGAACTCATTAGTGATGTTCTCCAATGAACCCCCCCCCCCTCATATGGATGAGCAAGTATTGGTTGACAATCTAGAACCTATCTACAACAGCTCTGTGCGGACAAAGGAGGTAGTTTGGAAGACTTGCCAGGAGAAATGGATGATAGAGATGGATGGAGAGAGAGAGAGAGTTAGGGAAATCCATGCTAGCAGCACAACTTGATGATGATAATTAGTCCTTAAAGTTTTTTCCATTGGTGTTATATAAAATTTGTCCATTATCTACTCATAACTGTCAAATATCAATTGGAATGTTATTGTTTTACATGAAATATTTATTAGAGATGGTGGCAATATATTGTATTTTCCCTTTCAGCTGGGACTGTAGAATACACTGACTGTACTTCTGCAGAAGAGTAAATTAGACCCCCCGCACACACACAATAATTACTTGTTGGCCATAATGCCTGAGGATAGGATCCTGGTGGCTGAGTAACCCATAACCTGGGTACTAAGTGATCCTGTGACCTGCAACACTCTACTTCAACCCTTACTTGGGCTAGACGGGTGGTCAGAGAGGCCCGATCATCTCATTTGGCTGGTTAAGTCAACCATCAATATGATAAAGCACCAATATGATAAAGTCCTGACCATTTTCTTTAAATTGCTCTAATGGAAAACAAATACCCAATCCTTTTTATCTTGAAGGTGCTAGAATGCAATGGCTGAGAGATAACAGTGTTGAGAGAAACAGTTACAAAAAATTATTTCAAATAGTTTATCAATACATATGAAGTTAATGAAAAATCTAAGATAAAAATTATTTCTTCTAATTTATTAATACACATGAAATCATGTATACCAATAAACAAGATTTGACATTAAATACCTCATAAAGGTTCATATACAACTGGATAAAATAGCCATCCAATATTTTGTATATATTGGTCTCACAACAGAGTAATTAGGAATTTTGTTTTACAGTAGAAATTCTTATTACTTAGTTGTGTGACAAGGTTGCTAATAAATTATAAAAACTTCATTTTCAGCTTCAAAAGTGATGGAATTTGGATGAAAGTTTAATATTAATACAACAAAAAATAAAAAAGGCATATTTCAGTATATATTTGATTTTTATATTTGTATTATTTTTCATTCTTAGTCCAAAATTGGACAAAGTAAATCAATAATAGTAATTAAATTAATAATATCAATTAAAATATTATGATTTTATAAATCTATCATTTTTTTATTTTATGTTTTTTTTTACCTTTATAAGTTTTAATCTTATTGTAAATTTATATATACCCTGAGGGAGTACTGCAACTACATTCATATCCTAGCTGAAAAGTTTTGATTGTAGACAGAACTACCAAGGAGCCACACTTTAATCTTTGGCAAAACACACAGATACTACACCCTGATCCTAGGTAGGAGTATCAATCCATCTGTAAATAATTATATCACAAGTATTAGGTTGCTTTTACATTTTTTTCCTTAATTATTAAGTATGCAGCACAAATTTTGAACTTGCATCTTTGAAATCTTTTTAGACTAAGACAGTACCTTACTAAATGGGCAATAAAACTAGCTGACACCATTCAAATTTAAGTAGCATATTCTTTATGTCAAATCTATGCTGCTTGCTTAATGATCATAGAAAAAATATAAAAATTGACCTAATACAATAAAAAATAGGATGAAAAAAATTAGTAAAAAATTAAAAAATAATTAAAGTGATATGAAGTTTAAATTTTTACATAAAATATGCAGTACAACAATAAAATATCACCATAAGATGCTTCTAGCAATAATGCTGTTTGTAATACAATATCTTCTGTTATTATTCTTTTTATGGAGAAATGAAGTTAACGTTGTTATCTCCCTTATACTGATTAAAATTTATTTTCCACGATTATTTCGATTCTGTTAATTTTATAAGTTTTATTTCATTATTATGGTAACATAATGGTTACTCACTTCAAGTGATCAACTGTCATATATATACATGTGTGTGTGTGTGTGTGTGTGTGTGTGTGCGTGTGCGTGTGAAGTAAGAATGACAATTTAAATTTGGTCTAATGTGGACTTTATTGTTTAATAATCTGACATAGATTTACTATAACATTATTTACTGTATAAAACTATATACAAATGCGGCACAAGGCCATTGATTTGGGGAGAGGAAATGCTAGTCTTTAACAATCACATTCACTGACCCAATCTTACTTCATAATTCTTTTCACCAAAAAATTCCTTTAAAATTTTTTTTCAAACTTTAGTCATCAAGTCAATTTCTCTATGAAATTCTAAACGAATCCCATATTTACACATTATTAGTCGGGTGATGATGAGATATTATTTATAAATAATAATAAATCACTTATGACGTATGAAACTAAAATGAAAAGTATTTACAATAATGTAAAATTAATGTTAAACATGTAACTATTCTATAAAGTACTGGGACAGAAAAAAACGTTAACTGGGTGAAAAGAAGGATCGAGAATTATATATATATACCCAACCCCTCAAACAGGATGTGACACTGTAAAGAAGATTAAGGTTCGCTATGAGCGTCTGCAATTTGAAGTGGGAAAATAATAAACAACGATTTAATCCCTTTACACAAAATTTAATAGTTTTGTTCGGGTAACCTGCAAGCAATGCCCATATAAAATTCTTTGGGTCCCTTGTCCATTTATGGTGCGGTGAAAGTTTGCAGGCCTTCGTCGATAAGAAAAATGTGTGTGTGCACGTATTTGGTTTGTCAGTTCAGGAAGCAAGGTAACGGTGATCAGCTCATCCTGTGTTGTTAACTCCTTGGCGGCAGCAGGTTAAAAAGAGAGAATTCCCTTTTTTCTCGCAGGTGGTCCTTCCACCAGTGGATTTGCTTAGTTCAGTTCAACCAATTTACTTCTATGAGGGAATTCGTCCGCAAGTAAAAAATACATCAAATCACTGCCACAACACAAGTTTAATTTTTAAGCAGAGTTTAATAGGTTTGAATACAGTTTTCCTTCTTTTTGATTGGTTGCCATACCAGGGTTGAAGAGCACAGTCTGCCCTACTATTTACCCATAGCTGGCGGGAGAATAATTGTATTCGTACCTTTCCCAAAAGTATTAACGCTATGTGAAATACAAAGACCCTCGTCCAGGAGTTGAACTTTATAAATAAAGCACTCCCACATTTACGAAGAACTTAGCTTTCTGTCATCTAATGAGAAAGAAGAAAGGAAATTAAAACTGAGAGTGAAGAATTGAAAAAAAACAAACCCAGTGTACTTACATAGTCTAGCTAAATCAAACTGTTTTTGTTTTGTTTCATTTTGTTTGTTCTTGTTTTGTTTTTAGTTTTTAGGTTTTTTTTTTTAAAGACAAAACCTATTCTAACTTATTTGGGCCAGGTTGTGTTATATTGCTGTATGGTAATGCAGGGTAGAAGATAAGAGAGAGTGGAAGAAGGGTAACTCGATGACCAGTTAGAGAAATGCTGTATCACTAAATGTTTGTGGTGTAGTGATAAAGAAATGAATGACAAACTGTGAGGGTTTAAGAAAAGAAAAATGTATTCAGAGATATATAATAAAGTAATTTATATAGTCAGAGAGTCTCTTTAGTATGGGGATTTTTATAATCCCCGAAAAGCCCGGTTTATTCCAACGTTTTGTAAAAGAATAAACCGTACTTCAACAGCAGTAGGGAGATGGGTGACAGCTTTTGAAGAAGGGAGACGAACGACTTTAGTGTAACAAAATTTATATGCAACAACAACAACAATAAACAGGGTTTTACACCAAATGGAACAAACAACGAATATGTAAGAGTTCAAAAAAGAGTCCAAGGTTCAGATAGGTGGTAGGGTTTTGTAAGGTTTGTAAGGTTTAGTTGTAAGGTAAAGTTATAAGGTAAAGTTATAAGGTAAGGTTTGCAGATAAAATGCCTGCTGGAACTTAGCTGTGTGTCCTGTTCCTTTTAACTCAGCACGTGCATTCGTCGCTCTTGGCTCCTGGCTGGTGGAAGGTACCAAATACGTTTGCCGTCAAGGGCTGCTACGAATGGACCTGTTGCTAACAGCGGTGGGAGTGGAAAAAAGAGGCCGAATCTCCAGTTGGAACTCTTTTTATAGTGGACACCACGTGACCCCAAGGGGCTGCTGATATTCGGTGAAACAGGATCACCAGTTCCTTAAAATTTCTACATTAGTGAAGGATTATTTTTGGTTGGCTTTCACAGTTGTAAAGTAAAGTAAAGTAAAGTCGGCGACCGTAATCGAGGGTGACCCGGAGGCTCCTTTTTCAATAGCTACTACACCGAAGTGTTAGGGAGGACGATACTCCATTCCCTGGCTTGCTCCACTTTACCCTTGATCCGTACCTCATAATGCTGAGTGTTAAGCAAGGCGGTATCGAGTACCATTTTTTGAGTCTTTATTATAATGCCGTCAGGGCAAGGTGCTGCTGAGGTGGATCGCCGTATAGGAGCTGCAAGGTCTGCGTTCGTGCGTCTCAAGCGGTCACTTTGGGGGCGACGAGAGATATCCACGGCTACGAAAGGGCGCATCTATCAAGCCATGGTGCAGATGATCCTCCTCTATGGCTGCGAAACGTGGCCACTTAGAGCGGTTGACCTACGAAAGCTTGAAGTGTTCGACAACGATTGCCTTCGTTACATTCTACGATGCCACCTCTTCCACCCGCCCTGCTCTAGCGCCGTCTCCAATGGTTCGGGCACGCAGCTCGACGTCCAGAGGGTGAGCTCATCAACAATGTACTTCTCCCCCCCTCTCTTCCTAACTGGCGAAAACGTGTCGATGGGCAGCTGAAGACGTAGGCCAGCACTATCAAATTCCCAAGTAGTTCGTCTTCGGCGATGGAATCGTGATAGGCTTGCCATTTCGTGTGACCTGGCTAAGGATCAGCGAACGTTGGCTGCGATGGTTCGAGATGCTGTACTTGCTCAGGAGGAAGCCGGTTCAACCCGACCAGGGTGAAAGCCAATACAAGTCAAGTCTTTGTTATGACTCGACCTGGGATTGAACCCCGGTCTTCCGGACCATTGGCGAACACTCAACTCATTAGGTCGAAAAGAAAGACAAGTTTGGCGCTCAGAACTTTGGCATACATGCTTCATATTGATGTGGTGGGAAGGTTGAGTTCGGGGTGTTCTTCGTAGCAGTTGCTTTGGTGACACAATTGTTGAATATACAAGCATTTAACTTTTTTTTTTATGATATGAGTGATATGGATATTCTCTTCTTGGTCCAGTTGCCGATAGAACCATAATGAGGTCGGAGGTGGCATGTTGGGGCGTGTGGATGTGTTTGTTGCATGCGACGTTATGTAAGAAGAGGAGGCAATGACTATGTAAGAGTCTCTTTGCCCTAACTTGTTTTTACCTGGGAAGTGGGAGCCACATGGGAAGAGTCTTTACGCTACATCTATGAGTCAAAAAGAATTGTTGAATAGTTTTGCTAAACACCCCCCCTCCTCCTCCTTCACAGTTTTCACACTACACAGTCCGGATGTTTCCCTTTTCTGGCGAAGCAATGTTGGATCTCTTGCGTTTTTTACTACAACGCTGTAGTCTCGCCATGCACAATGATCACTCCCAACTTGTTCCCTTCGTCTTCTGGCGCGAGTGCTTACTATTTCCCTACACCCCTCCCTGATCTCATGATCACAAATGGGCACGGTATCTTAGGTTGGTTTGTTGGTTTGTTTGGTTTTATGGCATATCAACCTTTATAGGTTATTTAACGCCAAATCCATTTTTATGTAAATAATCTATTCTATTGAAAACAGTTCAGTTTAGCATAAGTACACAGTTTGTCAAAAACATTTCAAACTATTCAAGCAGTTATATGTAATAATTCAGTTAAGTGTAAATACAGTTTTAATGTCGAAAAACAGTTCTATTTGAAATAATTCAGTTAAGCATAAGCACACAGTTTAAGTGTAAGTACGGTTTAAGTGTTAAAAACGTTTCTATTTCAAGCTATTCAGTTTACTCAATTCATTTTAGCATAAGTATACTATTAGTTCTATTTAACCCATAGATAGGGCCCTATCAGGTGCTACCACTCCGGGCCATGGTGGACCTGGGAGCGATGGCAATGAAGGGGTACTCTGCATTCCCCAAAGCTCCAGCACTGCTGGAACCTCACCATCAGATTGTTTAGTGTCATATCCAGGACACTCGTTAGGGGGGGTCTTACCCCTCTGCAGAGGTGCAGTCAGTGTATTCTACAGCCCCCCAGTACTGGCGGTGAGTCGATTGACTGATAGACTTTACATTCTTTCACAACACCTCATACTTCCGCCTATGTAACAGCAGGCTTAGTCTGCCGTGCGAAGTAAATTGTGGACTTTATGCTTGGATATCCACTTTGGCCGCGAATAGCGGTCAAGTACTCTGCATTTACCACGGCAATATATGTTTGGTTTACAGGCTCCACATTACCCCTTATTCTATGCAGCCACCTCTGAGGCACTCTTGTCAACTGGTCAGCCTTGTTATTGTCAGATCTAATTAATGACACGTCCACATTTAGACTGTATTCCCGAACCAAATTTAGAAAAGTATCCAGCCGCCGTAGTATTGGCATCTTTTCTAGTTAGTGTGTTGGAAAGCCAACGATGCGCACACGCTGAGTCTGTAAGAAGGTGCAATACCTTTGCATCCCATTGTTGGGCAAGGTTGATACTTCGCAAAACCGCGGCTGATTCTGCTAAATTTATATGCTGAATATCACGTTCTATGCGCAGCCAACTCGTGTCTTCTATGACCGATCCATTTGCTTCTACTACGACACCAGTAACCAGCAAGCTCGCATCCACCCACTCAGCAATATTGGACCCATCCACACACCAATTTTCGGGAACCGGGTCGTTTTGGCGCAGTCAATTTATTACACCAGTTACCATGTTTCTGCTGTGGTCTTCAGATAAGACCGGTGGAAGAACAACTCAAACAACGGGTGATAGGTAAACATTATTGTATTAGTAGAAAAAGGAAGTCATACAAAAGAAGTACTAGCCGTTCTCGGCTGGCAGTCTGTCTGTCAAATGTCTCGTAAGAAACGAGAAGTTGTCTTCCCCGAGCGAGCTACGTTGTTTAGGTTGGACGAATCCATATTTGGGGTATGGTAGGATATGTCCACATAACAGTTTCTTAAGGAAAAATCTTATCGTCGTCCCATCGTTACGTAACTGCAGTCGTGCGACGTTTTATGACACTAATTCTCGCAGCCACCCACAGAGTGGATAATGGCTAACCAATTTCCCACATACCGAAAAGACGTTTCGTCGGATGGGAGGGAACTCCAAAGCGCTACCATCTTGCTTCCATTCTTGCGTACCACCATATTCTTGAACACGAAGGCCGAGAACTCGCGCTCCATCTCTGAGCTATTCGGAGGCCTTGCAATTTAGTCAAGTGTTTTTGCATCTCATTTGACGACGCCACGCTTTTATTAATATACACGTGGTCGACATACATAGACATTGCCGGCTTAATTATCAGATCTTGGGACAATGTAGCAATCATAATCGATCGTATGATCATGGGTGCTGCGTTAGGCTCGAATCCCAGACATCCCTGCCAGATTACGGTCTGAAACGACCACAAGGATTTATGAACTCGAATTTGCAGATAGGCCTTTCTCAGATCCAGGATCGCAATCGCTGCTCCTTACTGCCTCCACTCTCGCAACTTCTGGGCGCATACGTTGGCATTGGCAGTGAAAGCGTCCACGTGTTCATTTAGGTCCCAGTAATCGAGTACGGGATGCAATTTAGGTTTGCTGGCTTGCACAACTGCCACGAGGACCGTGTTCTTTCTTAAGGTAGGGCACCAACCAACCGTTATTTTGCCACTCGTTTAATTCCTCGTCGTATTCCTAGCATACATCATCGGGGGAAAAGAATACCTCACCCACTGCCGATACCCGCCCCCCGCCCAGCTTTTAATGGCATTAAACCCCACCAACATGTTGAATCCTAATATTTGTCCCCTCAAAACCAATACTTCTAAACTCAAGAAATGTTCTACCTGCAACATAGTGTCACCGACTCCTTCGCGTTGGCTGCTATTTTGTACATAATTTGCCAGCGTCCGAGAGCATCCAGAATCAACTAGTGTTTTACATGTACTTCCGTTAACAAGTACGCTGATTATAGGTAGCATGGTATTATTTGTCTAGTGTCGGAGTGAAACAGTTGAAATTAGTTGTTTGACTTTTTTCGCAAAACCTCGGTGCAGGTGGGAACTGCCTAGGTTCTATTTCCTTGGCGTTCACTAATATGGCATGAGCTCTTTCGGGTATCTCTCTTAGAGTCAGGGATTCCATCCTGGTTGATAATCGGAAGAGTCCCCTCACATGATTCAGCAGGCAATTTACGAAAGCTCCCTTCATTCAACATTCTGGTCGCTCTTCCCCCACCAGCAAAGCCAAACGCTGCAAGTCTGTCAGGAACTCATCTACAGTTTTCTCTGGCCGAAGGCGGCGCGTAGTAAATTAGCTAAATGTCACGAATAAATCAGGTCTATATGCTCGAAAAAGGGCATGTCTAATTGGTGAAACATCGTTCCGTTGCTCCTTCGACAGCTGCCGATATGTCTCTCGAGTCGCGCCTTTTAATCACAGCAGCGATACCCGTTCCACCTGTCTATTTCGCATATTTCACTGGTCAGCTCCAGGTCCTCCAATCACCCCACAACTGGTGAATCCGTCGTTGCTCGAGAATCAGCCGAAGATCGAACTGTCTGTTTGCCATTCTTATACTGTCTGTTATAAACAAGCGTTTGGTTGCAAGAGACAACGGACGAGATGGATGGATTTAATTTCGTTTATTTTTGAATAAATAAAATTGATATGTCAGAATAGATACGGGGCTTCTTCTTCCACCAGATACGAGTCAGGCGATGAGCGGGTGTAAGTCATTCTTGAGTGGCTGGTATATTATTGTTACATGGTGTGTGACATGGGTCGGTAAGCTATAAGCCGTCTCAAACTAATGTTGGAATGGGGACTTGATTGGTAGGGCGTCAGAGTTCTTTGTGACGATCTTTTCTCTTGAAGTTTCGAAATCGACTGACTTTTTTTAAAACATCCGGCTAATGTTAACTTTTTCAAGAGAAATGTACGCTAGTGGTGTTTATTATTTGTTTATTTATTCATTTTGCTTGTGAGTTAGTTTGGAATGTATTAGTAAATTGGAAAGGATTTCTCTATATAACATGTCGAAATAGCGTAAGTAAAAAAGAATTCTTGTATAGTTTCGCCAAACACCATTTCAGAGTTTTCACACTACACAGTCCGGATACTTACCTTTTCAGGTGCAGCAACGCTGGATCTCACGTTTTTTTACTACAATGTTGTAATCTAGTCATGCGCATGCTCACTACCAACTTCTTCCCTCTCGTCTTCCGGTGCGCGTGCTTACTATTTTACTACAATCTACTACAGTTGGTAAGACATCAATGGAATCACTGAGTTGCATGTTTATGCTCTCATGACGGTAGTGTAGAGATCTATACGTGAATGAACCGTAAAGTTTGAGAAAAACTGTTTGTGCCAACTGAAGATGTTGCGTAAAGTGTTTTATGAATGGTTTGGTTGAGTATTCGTCATGTGCGTCTGTGATCAGTTGATTTGTTTATCTGACACTGCGATGTTTGCATGATTAGAGGTGTAACAAACATGTATGTGCTAACGGGCAACTAAGAGAAAAGAGAGTGCGAAAAAATAGGGGATTCCGGTGTAGTCGTATGCTTTAGGGGCACTGCTTGCTTGTGGTAACTTCTAATTGGTTAAAAGTGACCACGCAACCTGTCCCCTCACAGCGTCTGTAGAGTAGGCAAAAGATTGGATGCGCAGGAACAACTGCTAGCTTAAGCTGGTGCTGGTCTGCAGTTGGTGTTGGCTGCTGCATCGTCGTCTCATGGTATCTGCCAGGAAAGGCGTAGTGAGGAGACCAAAAGTGGTCTCAGAAGACTTTCTGAGGTTAGCTCTTAGAAAAGCTGTTTGATTGTAAGACTTTCTGAGATTGGTTCTGAGAAGATCTGTTTGAATGAGAAGAAAAAACTGCTGTAAAGCTGTGCTGGAATTCGATGTCTTCTGCTTCGGCTGGTGGTAAGGACGCAGACCACACGTTCGGCAGCTTGGTTTGAAGTGAAGGACGCAGGTCTCATGCTGCTGGGAGAGGTAACAGATTCCTCTCCTCCGGGCTAAGCCCGGCTGTCGCTATTTGTCATTGCCTCCTACCAGACAAGACTTGACACAAGGTCATTGATCCGAACCGAAGTCTGGCTTCCCAGTCGGTATTCGTTGTTCGTTGCACCGACCAGACGAGTGAGGCACAAGACTTTTATTAGGTGGGCCCGGGCGCAGAGCCATAGCCCAGCGGCTCCAAAAATACCTCGGGTCCCTTTGGCATCAAATCTAGCCCCTCCAAGGAGGGTTAGAGCCTAAGAGACGGACTCCTGAAGCTCGGGGATGCCGGGCTAGGCGCCCCTCGACCGACTGCCATCGGAACCATGACACCCTCGACCAGATCCGTGTACCGACGAACACGGCTGACCGACGTGTGTTCCGGCTGCCGTGTCGATTTTTGGTTGCTCCCTGCTGTGTTTATATAGCGTTAGCTGCTGCTACTCTGCTGATCGAGGGAAGTATTTCTGTACACAGGAATTCCCTTGATTAAATATAAATAATAATGAGATACTTCATTATACTTTGAAGAGGAACTTTTAAATATAATATATTTTATCCTGTGGTTATAATTTTGTCTCCGAAAAGCTAGGAGAATTAACTCCTTTAGAAAAATAGTTCGTGTATTCATAACAGAATTTCACTCATGACGCATGTACAACGTTTTGTTGTCTGACGTCACGGGTGACTCAGCGCTTTTGTTAAACCGGATATTTTAGCTATCGTTGACTACGATACGTCTAAAACATTTTTAACGCCTTAAACACCAAATGTTGGACGTGGAAGATAGACAATCTAGAATTGCCTGGCAAACAATAAACGAAGTGAGCAGAAGAAAGAACACAGCCAAAGCAAAACTTAAAGCAGCAAACCAACAAGAAAGAATAAAACTGTGGAAACAGCACTTCGAAAACTAGACAATTAGACATTAAACTTGGACCGTTCACACAAGAAGAACTCGACTCAGTTCTCAGAAAAATTAAAAATAGGAAAGCTGCAGGGCTGGACGAAATTCCCCCGGAAGTATGGAAGACCAGACAATTCGACGACATACTGCTCCGACACTGCAACGCAGTATACAATCAAAATCCGATAGATAGATGGACGAAGGGATGCATACTCCCCTTCCCTAAAAAGGGGGACCTCGGATTAGCCAAAAACTACCGAGGCATAACACTTACATCCACAGCTGCCAAAATCTACAATGCCCTACTGCGAAACCGAATAGAACCCAAAATCGACAACATACTTAGAAAAAACCAAAATGGCTTCCGAAGAAATAGATCCACGACCTCACAAATATTAACCATCCGCAGAATCCTTGAAGGTGTACGGGCAAAGAACCTACAAGCGACATTAATATTTGTCGACTTTACCAAGGCTTTCGACTCCATTCACAGAGGAAAGATGGAACAAATCCTACTAGCGTACGGCATACCTAAAGAAACCGTAGCGGCAATAACGATTCTCTATAGAAACACTAAAGTAAAAGTACGATCACCAGATGGAGACACAGAATACTTCGACATTGTAGCAGGAGTACTACAAGGGGACACGCTGGCTCCGTATCTCTTTATCATTTGTCTAGACTACGTACTTAGAACATCGATTGACAAAATCAAAGAGAATGGCTTCGAACTGACGAAGAAAAGAAGCAGAAGATACCCCGCAACAACAATTACCGACGCCGACTACGCCGATGACATAGCGATACTGGCAAATACACCTGACCAAGCCGAAACACTTCTGCATAGTTTGGAACGAGCAGCAGCAAGCATAGGCCTCCATGTTAATGCACACAAAACGGAATATATGTGCTATAACCAAACGGGGGACATCTCCACTCTAAAAGGAACCCCTCTTAAACTAGTAGACAAATTCACGTACCTAGGAAGCAGCGTCGAATCAACCGAAAAGGACATCGAAACGAGGTTAACGAAAGCATGGACAGCTATCAATAGGCTATCGACTATATGGAAATCAGACCTAACCGATAAAATGAAACGCAGTTTCTTCCAGGCAGCGGTCACATCGATACTGCTATATGGATGCACTACATGGACGCTAACAAAACGGCTGGAGAAGAAACTAGATGGCAATTACACAAGAATGCTGCGTGCAATCCTGAACAAGTCCTGGCAGCAACACCCCACAAGACACCAACTGTACGGCCACCTGCCCCCTATCACGAAAACTATTCAAGTTAGGCGAACCAGACATGCAGGACATTGCTGGAGAAGCAGAGATGAACTCATAAGAGATGTACTCTTATGGATCCCCACACATGGCCGCGCAAAAGCAGGACGACCAGCACGAACGTACATTCAGCAGCTATGTGAGAATACAGGTTGTTGTCCTGAAGACCTACCTAGGGCGATGAACGATAGGGAGGAGTGGCGAGAGAGGGTCAGGGATATCCGTGCTGCCAGCACGATATGATGATGATGATGATACCCGGAAACGACTAACACATTTAAACACTGTTATATACAAGCGTGTGGTTGCAAGAAAAATAAGACTGACGATGAGATTTAGTTTATTTTGTTTATTGAATAAATAAAATAAACAAGCAGATGAAATATCTGGCCGGCTGGTGGGGGGGGGGTGTCAATTCGGCGACGAGCGGTTGCTTTGATCTGGTCGGACCGTGTTATCGAATGACGCTCTCGTGATGGCTGACCATTCAACTACTCGGTGACCTCTGTTTGGCCTATTTATGAGTTTCCGATTTCAAACACCGGCTCCGGGAAATGCTACTTGTGGAAAAAATATGATTGGTTGAAAAATAGACTTTTTTTTTATAACTGAGAATTTTCTGGGGATTTTGGATAGACTATGCACAGAAGCCATGATTTTCTCAGTTTGACACTGACCGTTGTTGGGTCAACATCCAGTTGCTGTTATTTTCTTCTACAGTGTCGATGTCTGTGGGTCTGCGTTTTGTGTGTTTTAGTAGTTAGGTGTGTGAAGGGTTAAGTGGATGAATCAGAAGAGATTTGATGTATTTTACTATAACAACACTTTGTCTGGTAGACGCACCCATTTCATTTGGATTCAGGAATGATTTCCTCGGCCACAGAAATCGATTACTGAAATTCTACCAAGTCAAATAACTGAAAGAAAATTCAACCCGAATATTCTGCTGAAAAGATAACTTTACAGAAGACTTGAAATTAAATGAAAACTGAACATTTCGACAAAACTGAAAAGAAAAAAACTCAGATTCAAAGAACTTTGTTTCCAGACACTCTCTCAGATAACTTTCCGCAAATTACACTAAAATTTGCAACACTTTACCTTTTCTATTCCTTTATTTCTTGTTTCTTTTGTATAAAATTCCCCTTTAAAAACTTTATTGGTTGTGTTATGTTTTCGAATCAGTGTCCGAACTAGAAAACTGCAGAACTCACCGTTTGAACTTAATGTTTAAAATGACACATTAAAGCCCCCTAAAAAATATTACCCATTTAAATATTAAACTTGGCTTTAGTATCACTTCCTTCATATTGAATTTTACTCTAAATTCTTTTATATTGCAAATTCTATCCTTTATATTTCTTTTAACTCTCAGCACAGAAAATTCCTGCACATAAAAATATGATGTAAAAAGAAAAACGCCAAAGACAAACACACACACACACACAAATTAAAATGTCAGATAAATAATATTCTTTTTATTCAGGACAGTATACACAGCTCGAAAAATAGAATTAAAAAAAAAGGAAAATAAAATCCGTCATACCCAAAGAATCCGTTTCCAGTCACCTTAACAGAAGAAATAAAACAAAAACCAAAACAAAAACCAAAAAAAAAAAAAAAACTAAAACAGAAACAACACACACACAAAAAAAAAAAAATGCTAAGAAGATAAAAGAACTTTATAAATGAGCCTCCTAAAATATAAAGACAGTCACCGTCAATTCAGACTTCACGCAAAAAAAAAATCAGGGCGGCATACAATGGGAAAACACAAACAAATAAAATAAAAATAAAGAAAGTAATAAAACCCAAACAACAACAAAATAAAATTAAATAAATAGATAAATAAATAAAAAATTTGCAAAGAAGATAAAAGAACTTGATAAATGACCTCCTAAAAATAAGGACAGTCACCATCAATTTCAGTTTTTATGCAAAAAAAAAAAGGCTGGACAGAGTGAGAAAACATACACAAAAAAAGAAAGAAATTAAAAGGAACCAAAGACGCAGCCAACAACTCACACACACATACTGTATAAGAGACATTTTTTCTGTTCCCTTCTAGCTTATTCTTGAAATAGCTCCGTTATCTTAGCAGGGACGTGTGTGGGAATAAAAAAAATGAAATGAAATTTTTAAAAATGAATATAAAAAAATGCAGAAACTCCTCGAAGCCCCCGACAGGTAGTTTCAGCAACGCACGCGTTTAAAGAAAAGGAACCGCCCAAGCAAAAAAAGGAATCCTTTTCTCTTTTTAGCAGTGAACGGCGAAGAGTAAACACCCCAATCTTGCTTGCTGCTAGTCGAAGGCCACGTAGCCGTTTTAAAGCGGCACGTTGGCTAATCTTTCACTCGTAGCAGCCGTCTCAGTTAACAGCATGCCAACATATGAAAACTATTGAATGTGTAGGGAACGAATAAATAAATAAAAAATTAAATTTAATTAATAAAAAAAGGAAAACTTAAATTTGCAGAAACTCCCAGAGGTCCCTTACAGGAAAAAGGGATGACGCATGTGTAAAGAAAAAAGGCATCCTCTTGACAAAGGGGAACAGGCTTTCTTTATCTTTCAGGCAGTGACCAGCGTTTTGACAACATCGTTGCTGACGGGTGTCTGGGCGCCACGCCATACCTCTTTGGACTAGGCGTTGGTTAGTCCCTTTCACCCAGTAGCCGCTCTCTCTCTCCCTCTCTCTCTCTCCCTCTCTCTCTCTCTCTCTCTGTGTCAGCATTATGCTGAAATATAAAAGACCCACAAATGAACTACAAACTAACCCTTACCGGACTTTGACAAACTTCCAAAAGAAAACTAACCCTTATGGAAGCCCGAAATACCAATTGAGGACAAACACATGCATGAAACGATTAACGTATTTTTGACACCTTAACTGGGGGATTCAACCATTTCAATGTATTCAGGAAAAACTCCCTCATCCATGGAATGGTTGTTGAACCCAGTAAATAAAGGAAAGTATAAAAGAAACGTTTTCGTCTCTTATCTGTTGCTGTCTTTTCTTTTGTATAATTCTTTTCGGACTTTCTTGGGCAAGGCGTTACACCGACTACCCAACGTGGGGGTAAAATAAAATAACCAAAATATGGAGTCAGATATCAAACGGCAACACAGCCTTGCCCTTTACTCGTGACCTTCAGCCCAATACCCAACAAATAAACCAATCGAACTACTAACTAAAAACACCGGATTTAGACATATCTCCCCAAAAGCGTCTAAAACATTTTTAACGCTTTAAACACCAAATGTTGGACATATATAGCCGGAAACGACTAACGCAGTTTAACCCATCGTCTGGGAGACGCACCCATTTCATTTGGATATGTCCAACATTTGGTGTTTAAAGCGTTAAAAATGTTTTAGACGCTTTTGGGGAGATATGTCTAAATCCGGTGTTTTTCGTTAGTACCCATGATTTTCTCTGCCACAGAATGATTATTGACCCCAGGAATAAAGTCACAATATAAAAGATATCTTGGCATCCTATCTTCTTTTCCTGTCTTTCTTCATATAATTCTTTAACAGCCTTCACAGATCAAGGAGTCAAACTGGCAAAATAACACCCGGTAAAAAAAGAAAAACCAAAAAACAGAGTCAGATAATAACGTCAACTAAATAACATGCATCCCATATGCTAAGTAATCAGCGTAGCTTTTCCTTCAACTTTTCTTGAGAATGTTCATACTAAATGAAAATTGTCTTGGGTAGTTCTATCCTGAACAGTACAAGTCTGTTCAGGAGTAATCTGGCTTGGCAAGACAGTCGGCAAATGGCTTCCCAAGACCTTGGCTAAAATCTTAAGTCAGTTTTTAAAATCGTTAAAGGTCGAAAATTACTAATCTCATCCTCGCCAGGTTTTTGGGATGCAACTTTGCTGCACCTCTAGTGCGGTATTGGGGAATAGCCCCTAGCCTCACCCAGCTGTCAAAGATTAGTGTCAGCAAGAGTACAATCATGTACGACAGCCTCAAGTACTCTTTGTAGGGCAGACCATCGAAATCAGGAGTTTTGTCTGTAACAACATTTTTCATTGCTTCCTTTACTGTTTCCTCAAACCCAAGTACTTC
The DNA here is from genome assembly GCA_963585895.1 of Sepioteuthis lessoniana. Taxonomy (NCBI): domain Eukaryota; kingdom Metazoa; phylum Mollusca; class Cephalopoda; order Myopsida; family Loliginidae; genus Sepioteuthis; species Sepioteuthis lessoniana. The sequence goes on along the minus strand of OY757910.1, from coordinate 2,554,028 downwards.
GATTTCGTCAAAGCGAGAGAAGTCACCTTGATAGGCATTGATCTGAATAGAATTCAGACCGGGTTGCTTGATGAAAACTAAAAAGGTAAACACTGCCTTAATTAAAATAGTATTTTTTCTATTTCCCGATTTTACAGCTCTTTCTATTCTACATTACCTCGTCTTTTGCGCCGCTAGTCTATCTAGGTTGTATCGGTAACTATGATTGGTGACAAAGGACTTAATCTTCGATTTTAGGTGCCTCCCATTTATTCCCAAACACGGCTTACATTATTTCTTTATTCAAAGTTAGGTGTAGTTTGTCCCGAAATTCTTTTCGTTTAAAAAAGAAGAGTTGAATATTCAGTAACCAGTTATTCCCGTACAAGGATAGCATTTCAATCTCCCATTAAACTACCCGTCTTTAAAAAGGGATTGATCCGCTGAAAAATGCAAAAGAATTAGGATCAAGGACAGCATTTCAATCTCCCACTAAAACTACCCGTCTTTAAAAAAGGATTGATATTCTGAAAAATGTAAAAAAAATTGGGATGAAGGGCAGCATTTCAATGTCCCACTAAAACTGCATGTTTTTAAAAAGGATCGATCTGCTGTAAAATGTAAAAGAATTAGCATCAAAGACAGCATTTGAATCTCCCATTAAACTACCCGTCTTCAAAAAGGGACTGATCTGCTGAGAAATGTAAAAGAATTAGGATCAAGGACAGCATTTCAATCTCCCACTAAAACTACCCGTCTTTAAAAAGGGATTGTTCTGCTGAAAATCGTAAAAGAATTAGGATCAAGGATAGCATTTTAATCTCCCTCTAAAACTATTCGTCTTTAAAAAAGGATTGATCTGCTGAAAAATTTAAAAGAATTACGATCAAGGACAGCATTTCAATCTCTCCCACTAAAACTGCCCGTCTTTAAGAAGGGATCGATCTGTTAAAAATGTAAAAGAATTAAAGAGAGATAATAAAATTCAATATAATTGAATTTAGAGTAAATAAAATTTGCAATATGAAGAAAAATTTGAAAGAAATAAAAAGCCAAGTTTAATATTTAAATGGGTAATATTTTTAGGGGCCTTAATGTGTAATTTTAAACGTTAAGTTCAAACGGTGAGTTCTGCAGTTTTCTAGTTCGGACACTGATTCGAAAACATAACACAACCAATAAAGTTTTTAAAGGGGAATTTTATACAAAAGAAACAAGAAATAAAGGAATAGAAAAGGTAAAGTGTTGCAAATTTTAGTGTAATTTGCGGAAAGTTATCTGAGAGAGTGTCTGGAAACAAAGTTCTTTGAATCTGAGTTTTTTTTTCTTTTCAGTTTTGTCGAAATGTTCAGTTTTCATTTAATTTTAAGTCTTCTGTAAAGTTATCTTTTCAACAGAATATTCGGGTTGAATTTTCTTTCAGTTATTTGACTTGGTAGAATTTCAGTAGTCGACTTTTGTTTAATTTTACTTTTATTTCTTGGAAGCTTCTTGCCGGTTTGAAATACTTACCTGCTGTTCAAGAAATGAGTGACGAAACCTTTCTGCTGGCTATTTTTCCTGCCTTTACAGTTTGGTCCCCGAATTCGTACTGAGGGTCCCAATAGTAGTTCTCAACAAATAGTGGGAGGTAGCTTTTTGGTTCCGTATTGTCTCGGATTTCTTCTCCCTTTTCCATTCTGGCCAAATCAAGTGCTGCCCGTGGTCGGTTTGATTTTTTCTTTAAAATAAATTTTTATAAATGACGTGATATTGGGATATAAACGTCGATAAACCAAACAACTTAGTTTTTTTATGGTAACATCCAACTCGTACGGTCGGCCTGTCTGCCAGATCTGAAAAAGCAAGAAAACATATTACATTTAAAGCATTGTTTGCCGACCAAGAACTCCTCTTGAATAGTAGTAATTTACGAAGCTCTTTGCTTCGATGTGGCACAAGGCCGAATTAATGGGGCACTCAATGAGACTCGAACTCACTCGTGTAGGTTTGCTAGTCAAGCTTGCTAACCGTTACACTACCAAAGGTGCCCCAAACTCCTCTTGAATAACCGTTAAAACAGACTGTATTCCTTTGAAAGAATACCTTCATGGTCACAGTAGTAGAAATAGGTATTCTATATACAGTATAACATTAACAGTAATGCTCTCAAGTTTACGACAGAGTTTTGTCCTTTTCGACTCTGACCTCAAACATTCACACTAGCTAATGTCAAATCCATCATAGTATCTTACTAGTGTTGGGCTTCCGAACTGAACTTTGCCGACCGCCATGTCAAGTTCCGTCCTTTTAGTTATTGTCTAATACTGACACTACAGTGCAGGCTTATCTCTCCTTTTTTCTTGTTCTGGTTTACATTTTTTTCGTGTCATTAAGAAACTGAGTGTGTCGCATGTTTGATCCTACCATCACTTTCAAGAGAAAACAACCAATTAAGGTCTGCTGTTTTTTCTTCTCCTTTGAGAATTACGATGTGCTGTGAGAAAATTAGCTTAAGTGTCCTATATAGTGAAGGTGTTTCGTGTTGAAAATGGTAAGTTTCCCTAACACTATAAATTATTTGATAACACAAATAAATAATGAAACTTCTTTTGAAATACAACGAAAGGTTTATTATTTTAGCAGAAGTAAAAGAGTCAGAGTGAGAAAGTGTCCTTCTTGGTGTCGCCGCTTAGTATGTTGGTCTTTGAGTTTGTAGGAAGTGTGTGTGTGTGTGTGTGTGTGTGTGTGTGTGTGTGTCACTGTAGCAAATAGCTCGTGTGCCTAACCGCAAGGCTGGTTCTTCTGTGTGTGAAGCTAGTAGCAGCGTGTTCTTCAGCGAAGGGGTTCCAAGTGGAATGTCCGTAGCAGTGGATGCGAGAGAGCTCTGTCTTGGCTGCTAACTAGGGGTTCGCTGACCGTCAACCGACTACCAAAAAGGACTACAAAAAATAGTTCTAGAGAGGAAGAAGGAATCAATGCGCTCTGTCCTTGATTGGTCAGTGTATAGCCGAATCGCTTGGTGGGGGCATTGATTCACGAAAGGAAATAGATCTGTGACTGCTACATCCCCCCTGCTTAGGCAGAAAGCCAACAGAGAAAAAGGTAGCAGCCATAATGTCAAACGAGGGTTTATATACAGTTTTGCACAGTTTTTTGGGCAAATGCACTCGTCGACCACTACGTGTGGTGGTAACGTAATTGTTTTTTGGTGTTGTATTCCCTTCTACTGGTGTAAGGATATGTCACGACCCGTTCACAAACATAAACAGATCGGATTACTCACCCCTACAAACACAACATCCGGCTACGGCCGGAAATGACGAAGCCCTTTTACGACCCTGACCTGCGGTTACAGCTACGAAAAGGGAATAAATTACATCTAACAACATTTACAGAACACGTCTGTCAAAAGTAACTCGATAAAAATAAAGTGGATTATCTTCCTAATCCTATCCCTAGCTAAAGAAGAACTGTACTTCCGCTCCTATTTTTAAAAGATGAACTTTACGCTTAGGCAAACCTGTTAGACTGTCGCTGCTACTGCTAGCTATCAATAAGCCTTTTTTCAACGGTCAGCAGCGCGTCCCTTTTTTTTTACAACGCACTCCGGAGTCTGTTCTGGACTTTGGTTCAGAGCGAGGCTCCGAAAAGAAACAATGGCAGACTTGAGGCCGTAAGGCTCCCAGTTTTGGCTGGGCTATCTCCGGCTGGGTGAGCAGCAACATTTACTCCGTTGTACCCTATGTATGACACTAGATCTTGCTGTCTAGTTCAAGCCATAATCCGGCATATGTGCCCGGACCCACATATGGGTTCATGAAACTACTTGGCTGATTCCCACATCTCGTGGTCGCATTCGCCTTACTTCAGAGCGCGTTCCTTTTTTTACGATGAAGATCTCAAGGCTGAGTCCCATTTCTCGTGGTCGTATTCGCCTTGCCTCAAGGCTGAATCCCACTCGTGGTCGCATTCGCCATTCCATCAACTAGATATGCAAAAAGGTCCTTTTACGGACCATTAGAGGTCTCCTTCTGCAGGTTGGAGTATTTCTGACGGTCCTTACAGGCTCGTCGAAGCAGATGGCCCGAAGGCAAACACGAAGAGGACTCTAAGACCATCCAGTCTTAACCATTCGGTCGGTTCCGTTCGTCCGTTTAGCTGCGGAGCGCTAGAGGCACGGAATAGCCTTCAGCTACAGCTTCCCTATCTGCGCAGCGCTAAGATACCGCCAATCTTAGCCGCGGCCTCCTGGCCTGTTCGCTCGATACTGCAGAGCTTTGGCACGGAAAAGCCATAGCTACCGTCTCCGATACGTCCGCACAGCTTTAGCATGGAAATCCATACCTATCGTCTCTGATACGTCTGCACAGCTTTGGCACGGCACAGCAAGCTGCTAACACCAACATCGACCACGACGCTCCAGCAATGCAGCATCCAGTCCACGTACGACTTGCTGTACGGACTGCCCTAGCATTGCAGCATCTAGCCCACGCACAACTCGCTGTACGGGCTAGCAACCACATCGATACCTCCCGGTTAACCCAACGCACTGTCAAAACTGGGACATCGATTTACCAACCTCGACCAACATCAGGTACCCGCAGTTATGTTTTGACCTTTTGACCCGGCCAAAAATGCCATTCAAGGGGGTGCACCGGAAGGAAGTGACACATCCCGGTCGCTGGAAATCGGAAGAGGTTGCGCAGGCGTTGAGGCGTGTTTATATTACTGCGTGGGAGTTTGAAGGTAATATAAGGCCGACGAATTGAAGACAGTGGGAGATAGGCGAGAAGGAGGGCAAGCAGTACAGTGGAAGACGGAGGTAGACGCGTTGTAGTAGGGAAAGCCAGCACACAGAAGAGTTTACTCCAGGGTCCGGTTGAGCAGCCATGAAGAACGAGAAAGACACAACGCTGACGGCCATAACTTGGGGGGGTCAAAATATTTCAGTAATGTTCGGTCTCCAGCTCTCTCTCACACGCAAACTTGGAACAACCCTTTCGAAACTTACAAATAAAGATGAGAGGTAAAATATTTTATAAAGAAGTCTTCCTGCGTCCTTCATTCCTGCGTCCTTTCTTCTTGCGTCTTTGTCCTTGCGTCTGTTTGATTATTGTGTCGTTGTGATGCTGTAGATGACTATATAACACCCGCAACGATCTCCAGCTGCACTTCTACGACTCGACGACATCAGGTACCCGCAACAATCGTCCAGCTGCGCCTCTACGACTCGTCCAACGTCAGCAACCCACATCGAACATCCAGCTGCACCAATCTACGATTCGAACATACCAGCTACCGGCACCAACCATTTAGCTGTAGACACAACTACAATGAACTTTACATACGCCCATATAAATACAACATTAAATTGTCATCTTTGTTATATTTGTTACCTCGTCTTTGTTTCCTTTCATTGTCTTTTGGCTGTCATTACTTGCACGCTTAACTTAAATCATTTGCAGGGTCGACGTGCTTATCGACTCCGCAACATGTTCATGTGTGTATGTAGAGGGGATATGTGGCTTTTGTGTGTCAGTGTTAAGAAAGGCTCTTTTCACCCTGCCAATAGATACAGTTTCTTTTTTGCCACTAATGTCAAGGGTGAAAAGTTTGTCTTGCAGTAAGGGCTAGTGTAAGGTGGAGTGAGAGGGTCTTTGACAGCGTCTTTTCTCAGAAAAACGTGAGTCCACGAGGAAATATCTTTTGGGGCCGATGATTTGATGGTCTGTTCCCTAGGATGCATTGGTGGGAGATTACCAAAATAAGCTCGCAGTCTGTATACAGAACTGGATGTTCCCGTTAAATCTATCGAGTTCAGCATCTGACCTGGTAATGATGGAGGTACACCGTTGACAAGTTCGGCTGGAGAGTATTCTAGGTCCTCTTTGATAGCTGCGCGACAGCCAAGAAGGACATTTTCTCACTCTGACTCTTTTACTTCCGCTAAAATAATAAAGCTTTCGTTGTTGTGTTTCAAAAGAAGTTTCGTTATTTATTTGTGTTGTCAAATAATTTATAGTGTTATGGAAACTAACCATTCAAAACACTAAATTGGTGACCTTGACGTAAAATTGACAAACCTTCTGAATAGCGAAAGAAAAAAAAAGAACAACACGAAACTCAGCCTCCATTTATGGACAGTAGGACAAACAAAAAAAAAAAAAGAAAAAAAAAAAGAGAGAGAAAAAACTTCCTGACTCAATTACCCAGGATTACTACTACAAAGTCAGGACCGACAACAAGCTCCTACTACTCCTCCGAACTACTATTACTACTGCTGCTGCTCCTGAGACTACCTTACCAGCTCGTCAATTTTTTTCCGAGTGACATTTTGTTTAAAAAACGTACCACGTGGTATATAAAAAAAAGAAAAATTTTGTAATTGCATGAGCTTATTTTATTTTCAGAGGACTCTTTTCCTTTCTTAATAACACAAGTCAGTGTCAATTTCGTACCCCCACTTTCTGAATTTCAAAGTGGCGTACCTTCTTACACTTTCAACTTTAATTTAACCGCCATTATATAGAATACGCCAGCATTGGATTTCGTTAGATTTGTCTACTGAAGAATATTCCTGCTGTGCATTTTCTTACCTCCAACTTCCCGACATGGAAGCCTATTTTTTCTCACACCCAGTTTCATGGTTTGGGCAATACTATTTACTGCCCCGTTTCTTTTGTACTAATTTTATTTTATCTGGTCTACTTTAGTAACTATTTTTAGATGTCTTCCCGGTTCATTTAATATAACTCAAAAACTGTGACGTCCAATCATCTAACAATTTCATCTACTGCACGATAATTTTATTTACCTGGGATATTTTCATTCTTGTTGGCTCATTTGGTTGTCGTTCATGACACAACCAAATCTTTTTAGCCCCTACTGACTATAATTCTTTCATGCAAGTCAAATTAGAAAGGATGGTACAATAAGAACTGACCTGGACACTTTAGTTGTTGTTACTTGCTTCGATATATATGTATCTGTTTTCATTGTTTATATTTTACACTTTTGTGCTGTGAGACTCGTAGTTCTTTTCTTTCCTTTTCTTTCTGTTACAATTAATGTTATGTATCGAATATTATGTGCTCACCCACATTCATTCTGGGGCGAAGCTCTTGTAGCAGAAAGAACTTCGTATTTTCGTTTGGTGCGTAAATTAATTTGACCGTTATGGTCGTCACATATTTTCACCCAACGAGGATGACTTATCCTATTCAACCCGAACCATTTTCCCAGACAACAAAAAAAAAGGTGAAAGCCCGCCAAACTATTTCTTCCTCAGAACCTTTCGAGCAGGACGGACGTACATTCTGTCCGCTCCCTTCATAGCAGCAGAATCACAACACCATGAGGAAAGCCGTCTAATTTATAGACCTTTGAGTCTACCCTCTTAGACCAAGGGTTCCCAGTTGAACATGAATTAGGTGCAAGTAATCCACCACACACGGGAACACATTTATGTCGCCTCTAACTTTTGCTATGTCTACAGCGACGCATAACTACGCTCAGACATCCAGCTACCTCATTCCTGGGCAACATTTTCAGGAGACTTTCATGCTTCTCTCCTACAACAAGCAGGACCACACATTTATGGGTGACTACATCATTCCTGTCCTTACCCAGCAGACACGAATTTTGCTACACCTATGGCGGCGCATATTCCGCTCAGACATTCGACAATGCTTTGACTGTAGCGACGCACATTCCGCTCAGGCATTTAGCTGTAATAATTCCTTCTCAACTCAATAACTATTTCCTTCCTTCCTTCCTTCCTACGAGACCTGCAGCATAAAGGTACCCTTTATTCTGGCTGCCATTAAACCCTCATAAAAACTTTTCTACATCTTCGTTCTTCTTCTCCTTTATTTCCCACAATATAGCGAGGAACAAACGTGACAATATTCTTCATCGCTAAAGTTGCATGTAGACTTAAAAGTTTTATTTCTCTTTTAGTATCCAGTAGACGTGGATTTATTGGGAATAGAAGATTTGTAGGGTATTATTTGTTTCGAAAGTTGTCGTCGTCGTCGCTGTTGGTCGTCGGTCATTAATTTTGGGTTTAAGTATCTGACTATTTTGTTCTTCTTACTCCATTAACTTGTCGGCTTCTTTATCTGTGGAAGGCTGCAAGAAAATTACGGAAGGAAGATACCTTTTAAATTTCAACTTTATTTTAGGGTTTAACGACCATTCTGTGGGTGTGGAAATTTTTCCTGAAGCCAGTAGAAATAGTCGCGTTTACCAGATAAGGTACTAAAATATATGAGAGTCGTTTTCAGTGGGTGGTGAGTTTAAGGTCAGTGGTTATGTCCAGAAGGTGTTTTTCAGTAAGGTTTGTTTTTCTGTGGTAAAAGTTTGCCTTTTCGTCTGTTATCCAGTGGGTGTTTACAGAAAAGTATTTTTACAGAGGCGGCTTGCTATTGGCAGACACAGCCTGCTGCAAAGCGTGGGACTTGGCGAACAGGTACGCTCCCTTGCTAGCAGCCGAAAAAGACAAGTCCTTTCAATATCAGTGGTAACGGTTGAAGTGAGAACAGATTTTTCTTTGACGCCAGGAAGTCTACCTTTCAGGTATGCGTGGATTTTGCTTCCTATCAAAAGCTTCTGGGAATAACTCTATTTAAAAAATTTATTTTTTTAAATGTTTTCTTTTCTTTTTATTAATCCCCACAGATTGTTGGCCACCTTGATCATTTCTCAAACCACTTTCGTGTCTGGATCAACCCTCCCAACTGTTAGGACTTTTTGTTGCATATGGAAAGTTTCTAGGATCCTTTCTGCTCCCGAGTTGAGGAGGACTGTAATATATCTCAGTTGCTGCAGTTGTATGCTTCTATTCTTTTCTTTTTTTTCTTATATGTTTGGAGTCACTTTGAAGATGTCCTCCCCTTGATGGAACTTTTTCTTTGACTTTCTCTTCCTCTAAGTGTTTCCTCATCTGTGCTGCCTCCTGGGGGACTCTTCTGCATCTTGTTCATGACTACTATTAATGGTAGTGGATGAGAATGTTTATCAACTAAGATTCATAACAGGCAACGTTGGTTTAGACAGATTGAGAAACATTTACTCCCAGATTCCTCTGCATGTCTAGGATTTATTTTTTAAACTAGCAGAGATTTAGATTTGGTCTTTCTGAGAATGATACACCTTCTGCAACTTTTGAGTTTTTCCATATACGACTGATTAGCCTCTCATTGAGAAGTATTTGTATCAGGCCTGAGTACCAAGGGTAACTAAAGATCTCCTTGTTGGACCTCCTTCCTACCTTTTCGTATTGTCTGTCATTCTTCTTTGTGCCTCTCCTTTGTTTCCACAGTTCTTTGTTGAAATGGAAAAGGCTTGGGTGTAGATCGGCTTGGGGGTGCCATGACATCACTTCTTTGGTTTGGCAGAAAGCAAGTTTGTGTTGTACCCCTTTTGGGGGAGAGAAGGGTTCAGTTTAGGAGACTTTTTCCTTAGCAAGCTGTGGAGATGTGAACTGCACCTTTGATGATTGCCAGCAGTTACGAGGACACCCACATCCAACCAATTGAGAATGGCAAGGAAAGCAATATTATCCAGTATTTTGATTCACCACCCCCACTGTAAATTGTTGTTAGACATCCTGATTATTTTGCCATGAGCATGTGGTAAGGAACTTCATATTTTGCCTCTCTGGCTCTGTGTTTGCCCAAATATTCAACCTGGAAAATAATTTTTTTTGTTTTCTATGTCCTTTTTGAGAAAGGGCACACACTCCTCTGTAGGCAACATCATGTCCAACCTCAGAAAAGTATTGCCCAATAGGACTAATTGTGGTCTTCCGCTGAAGCTATCTGATTTAATCACACTCTTTTGTAGATTTGGCAACTTTGTTTTGTTTTCTATCTACTACAAAGACAATTTTCTTTTTGACACTTTTCAGTTCTGACATTTGTTCCAACAAACCATTTTTAGTGATCAGATGTTTGTGGTTCTTGAGCTCCTGCATAAACTCATAACCATTGATTTAACAAATGAGAGGATTAATCCAGGTTTTGGGAAAGACCCCTCCTCTTGCTCTTGTTGGACTTGGTATGATCTTTGGTGAGTCAATTCCCTAGTTAGTCCTCTCAAAGTTTATCCCTTCTAAAAATTCTGTTAACTGTGTTATTTGTGTAGTTATTGGTTGTTGAATCCAAATCAATTACTAGACAATCAGGACTAGTAAGCAATTTTACAATGGAGGGAAATGGATTCCATGATTTGTTTTCCCTACTGTTGTATCCTCAAACAACTGGGTAGCTTCAGTTGACTAAAAATAACAACACATGCGCCTAGCAGCCCTTCCTCAGTATACCTCTGGTCAACTCGTTCACTTTGTCAGTCAAAAAGCAGTCCACGAAGAACAACAACAACTCCCTCCTGCTGCTGGCATGGTCTTTGATGCAAGTTCCAGCAAATAGAAATTTAAATGCGCGGTAGATTTCTTCTCGCGAGACTCGAGATCGGCCCACTATAACTTCTGCTTCCAGAAGTGAACATATTTTTTACTGCTTGACACGCAAAGTATATTCTTACGTGCTTTGATCCAGGAGATAAGTTTCTTCTCTCACTACAATTTGTAATGTTGTTTATGTTCTTTTCCAGAGGCTTGAAAAAGGCTTTGAGGGTTTGACTTTTTCCTGTTTTCCAGATATGTCAGTCTCACCTGTTTGTCAAAAAGAGCAAGATAAAAACAGTTCTTTTCTTAGAAAAAAAAAAACAGGTTTAAAAGAAAAAAGTTATGGTCACTGCCTACGTATACTTTTTGTCTGTTATTCATTGATGTTTATTTTACTTGGCCATTACATAGATCACAAGTAAACAAACTATTATCTGTGGTAAGTTGCCCAGTTGGCTGAGGCTGTAGAATACACTGACTGCTTCTCTGCAGAGAGGTAAGTCCCCCTCCCCAACGAGTGTCCCGCATATGATACTAAACAGTCTGATGGTGAGGTTCCAGTAATGCTGGAGCTTTAGGGAATGTGGAGTACCACTACATTGCCATCGCTTCCAGGCCCAATCTGACCTGAAGTAGTAGCACTGTTTGACTAAACTGAAAGGCTTGAAACAGAAATATTTTTGACAATTAAACGGTGTACTTATGCTAAACTGAATTGTTTGAAATATAACTGATTATTTGTATAAAAATGGATTTAGCATTAAATAACCTACAAAGGTTGATATGCCATAAAACCCAAACAAACAAACAAACAAACAAAACAAAATCTGTGGTAAAGAAGCTGCTTTTCTAGGTAATAAGCTTTTAAAAACATGGGCTTAAAATCTGATTTTTAGTCCTCAATGTTTTGTTCAAAAGGTAGATAGATAAATAGACATATATATAGATGGATAAATAGACATATATATAGATGGATAATGAATACAATGAAAGACATTGAAGCTCACATAAATCTATATGCGTAGATTGTTAAATTGTAATATCCAAATAAAAAAAATTACCAAACATTAATTAAATTGAGTGAGATATTAGTGAAAATAGAAAAAAACAAGACAAAACTAAAAAACTTAGGACTTAGAAATGTTAAAAATTACCTTATAGAACAATTTGGTTTCTGATCAGTTTCTTATTTTCATGGCATACCAACTTTTGTGGATTATTTAATGCCAAAACCATCCTTTTAGAAGAATATTAAAGGTACTATCTAACCTATAGTTGGGGGGGAGTTCATACCTTTCCCCAGGGTATTAGTTCAAAAATGAAAGCAACAGGGCAACTGGATATATTGAAGAGGTTAATTTGGTTTTTTTTTTTTTTGTTTAATTGACAGGTCACAATTTTTTCAAATATCTTCTTATTGAGAGTACATTTAGGTGAGACTTTAGAATATGCTAACTGCATCTCTGCAAAGGGGTTAAGCTTTCCTTCCCCAATGAGTGCCCTGATTATGACACTAAACCATCTGATGGTGAGACTCCAGTCCTGGAGCACTGAGGAATGTGAAGTTCTCTTCGTTTTCCTTACTCCCAGGTCCACTCTGACCCAGGGTGGTGACACCTGTTAGGGGTACCCATCTATGGGGGTTAAATAAAAATACTTGAATACTTCTATACTTGAAACCATTTAATTGTGTGTCAACAAATGATAGATGTTAAATTGAATTATTAGTATTTCATAGCAATAATTGAAACTATTTAACTGTTTGCAAAGAAATGATTAATATTTAATAGAATTATAAGTGTTGGATAACAATAATTGAATCTATTTAACTGTGTGCAGATGAATGAGCTCTGGCTCATTTAAAAATGTTAACAACAAACTATTTGCTTACAAATCATATATATATATATAAGCAGGATTTGGCATTAAATGACCCACAAGGGTTGATATGCTGTAAAACACAACCAAATCAAACAATCAACCAATGTAACCTTGAAAAATGTATCTGTGTGCCAACAAATGTGCTCCGTTTTTTTTAAATAATGTGTCCTAAAAAACTATTCATTTCTATTTGGCATTAAATGATTATTAAGAGTTGATATGCCATTAAACGAAATAACCTAATCTAACCTTCTGCATGTATTTCAACTTAATTTAGCTCCAAGCTTTGGCAACACTGATATATATACAGTCATATCCAATAACACATAATTCTGTGTGACAGAAAACAAACAGCAACCAATTTTGGTGATATTGCTTGATTGACACCATTCGAATTTTTATGCAACATGAACCATAAGCTGACAATGGTGACAAAGCAAAAATTGTTCAAATTGTTCTCCATAATCCTAAAACATGATTAGAAATTGCTAAATTCTTTGCAAGAGATCATTGCATGATTAAGTTGTTGTTTTTTTTTTACAAACTAGGCTGCGTACAGTTTGCAACTTAGCAAATAGAAACTAAGAAGTCTTTGATTTTCACCTGAATGGAAACCCAATTAAAAACTGACATCCACAAGTTGCCCCTCAAGAATAGTAAAGAATTATTTGAGGCCATCAGGATTCCAAATGTACCTAAAATTTTATGATAGTACATACTGAAGCATATGCACCTAACAAATTGTTACCCTTCCTTTAAAGATAAATTTTCTCATTAAGTGTGTCATCTGGGCCAAATACTATATAAAACTAGATTTCCAGATAGTGTTATTCATAGTTAAGTAAAGGGTGACTCTGACTGACCTTGATTGTTGATGAAATGGGTGGTGTCAGGTAGAGAAACCTAAGCCTGTTAATTTGAAATGTCAGTCAGGAGATGGAAGGGTTATGTTTTGGGTTGGAATCATTAATAATGAGTTGGTTGACCTCTTCTACCTTTATTGAATTTAAAGGCCAACTTTCAGAAGAAGAGAATCACATTGAAATAAAAAGTCATTTTCATGCATAATAATTGTGTCAACTCATGTTGCTAATGCAACTGTTGAATACTTAGGTAAATTAGGGTTTAAAAACAGAAGGTTTATGGTAAAGTCACCTTGTCCCTGAGATTTAAAGCTCATCAAAAACCTTTTGAGAATTATCAAGAGGCATATTTTTGAAGATGGTTATTTGTATCCAAGAATAAATTTTGGAAAGTAGTCTTAGCTATTTGTAAAGCCATTACCCCTGAAGAAATTCTCAGAATAACTTTTTTTGTTGACACTAGGTTCTTCAAGTCATTAAAATGAACAGAAATTATACCAGTAAAAATGTTCCACAAGGAACAATTCTTTTTTTACATAAGAATCTTTACTTGAGCCCAATAAGTATGTCAACCAAATTTGATTGGAGGTCCAGGTTTCAGGAATTAGGATTTCCTGTACATTTAAAAACAGAGTGCAATTTGAATAAAAAGATAACTTTGATTGTGTTAACATTTCTATGAACTTGAACAATTTATGAGAAAACATTTCTATTTTAAACATTTTTAATTTTATATTCTTCAGCTTCTGAAGAATATAAAAAGATTCAATAATAATATGTTTATTAAGTGACAAAATATATGTTCATATATTAGATTTTTTAAGTTTACACTGTTGAACTGCTGATTGTGTAACTGAGTGAGTAGAGAGAAAGATGGATGGGATTCAACAATGAATTTACTTTCTGTTTTTATTGACATTACTGTCATCACAGAACTTTTTATTCAATTTCTCTTCTATTTATGTCTAAAATGAACAAAAAACTGGTGAATTAGGATTGGCTCTTTGATCAATTTAGTTTTCATGTGACCTGTTCCTGACTATGTCCATGTGTATTATTAGCAGTCATATAAATATTTAAAAATCAGCTCTTGGCAATTCCCTTTTACTTTTTGCATCTTAATGGTTGCCAGATTTTAAAATTTTAACAATTTTTTCCTTTATTGATTCTGTCATTTAATAATTAATTTCCCTTTGTAATTTCTTTTGTGATTTGGAAGGTGTAGTTCCGATAAAATCTTTGGCTGTCAATAGAGATCAAACAAACACTTCCCAATAAATATAAATTCTCATTTCTCCATTTATAAGTTAAATGCACACTGGGTGTCCTATACTTATTGCTTTGTACCGTATAATGGTAAAGATAGTGGTGATTATTAGAAAGATTAGATAAAAATCAAAGTTATTTTTGGTCTTGATACAGACACTGCAATATGCAAACAGTTGATTTTAAAATTAATGATTTGTCTATAAATCCAGTTACCAAGAACAAAAAGTCTATGAGCTGATGTAACATTTTCAACTCATTTTGTTTAACTTATTCAAACAAAATGGAAACAGATTTATATGTTAGATTTTGACTATTTTTGACAAGATAAGAGCTTGAATAGATTTGCCTGTCACTGCAGAACTGCATAGTCAGTAAAATCAGACAGACTGCTCAGAGAAGAATGATATTGTAAAAGTAGGTAAGGATTAGTGTTAAGCTGGTAGATTAGAATGTGGTCTAAGTATTAATCACTGGCCAGTTTGAAATACATTAAACAATTAGGTCATTATTTCTGAGAAGAAGCATCATTTATATAACTCTTATTTATTGTAGAGAGTCCCTGTAATGTTATTTTGCATTGAATGATCATGTTATCAATGGTAATATGTTTTTGTACGGGCCAGGTATTTTCCATCTGAGTGGTGAAGTATAGAAAAATTACAACATGGGCTCTAGTATATTGATTATCATTAATAAGAGCAACTGATAATTCACACCTTATTTGAAACAATGGTTGGAGAGAGAATGAAAAATTAAACTATGGATCTGGCTTCCTTTTAGTGCCTTACCAGTTTACCATAAAGATACTGGATGCTTAAAAAGACTGGAATCGATTCTGCCTTTTCTATATTACAGTCTGTTCATCTGTCTGTGGAGTGAGGGTCTCTTTATGAGGAATACTTATTGGTCATACATTCCCTCGGTACTCAAGTCAAATAATAAGTGACATACACTGTTTGTATTCAATCATGTCATGTAATTGAATTGAAAGATCATAGTTTTTCATTATACCAGCCATGTCTATATTTAGTGAAGTGACATTGTTTAATGTGCTATAATCCTTCATTGTTTATAATGTCATAACAACAATTTTCATAGGATTTGATTCTTCCACTTAGTGGATGTTATACATTCATTTATAATCTTAACTGTTAAATAGCCATTTAATTTCTGTGTAACTTTTAGTGGTCATTTACTAAACCTTCCTTAGTTTGGCATTAGGTCAAAAGTTGGGAGTACTTAGTAAAAATTACTCTTACTGGTATTGATCTGCTAGAATAGATTTTGGCTGGTTGGTTGGGTTTTATGGTATATCAACTTTGGTAGGTTATTTAATGCCAAATCCATTTCTATACAAATAATCAGTTCTATTTCAAACAATTCAATTTAGCATGAGTACACAGTTTAATAGTCAAAAACCTTTCTATTTCAAGCTATTCAGTCAAACAGTTCTAATTCAAATAATTCAGTTTAGCATAAGTACAGTTTCTATGCCAAAAACAGTTTTTGTAAGTACAGTTTCAATGTCAAAAACAGTTCTATTTCAAACAATTCAGTTTAGTGTATGTACGCATATTAGTTCTATTTAACCCATAGATAGGGCCTTATCAGATGCTACCATTCTGGGCTAAAGTGGACCAGGGAGCGATGGCAATGAAGGGGTGCTCCACATTCCCCAAAGCTCCAGTATCAGTGGAACCTCACCATCAGATTGTTTAGTGTCAGAGGTGCAGTCAGTGTATTCTACAGCCCCAGCTGACTGGGCAATACACAGTTAATGTCAAAACAGCTTTATTTCAGATAATTCAGTTTAGCAAAAGTACACAGTTTAGATGTTAAAACAGTTCTATTTCAAGCAATTCAGTTTAGCATAAGTACACAGTTTAAATGTCAAAACAGTTCTATTTTAAACAATTCAGTTTAGCATAAATTAAATGCAAAAAACAGTAAACTCTCAAAACTACAGTTTACTTCCATTTAACCCATAGATAGGACCCTTATCAGGTGCTACCACTTGGGACCTGGGAGCGATGGCAATGAAGAGGTACTGCACATTCCCCAAAGTTCCAGCATTACTGGAACCTCACCATCAGATTGTCTTGTGTCATATCCAGGACACTTGTTGGGGTAGTCTTACTCCTCTGAGGAGATGCAAGTACTCACCGGAAGTTATTCATAAGAAGTTGATTTTTGCAAGTATGATTTTCTTTTACAATGTGGTTTTAAAATTTGGAGTCTAGTTTAATCTTCATAATCATGTCTAAAATCAGAAACTCTTCAATTAGAATTCAAAATGGTACCATTATGCAGAACATGATGTTAAATATGATAACAAGAAAAAATAACATTTATATTCAAAGAAGTTGAGCATGAAAAAAATTGCTTCAACCAACACCTAGTTTTTAGTTCTAGAAACCTAGTTTCTTTGGACATGTCTATGGCGATCATACAGTTGGTACTACTAAAAAAGGATAATGCTTTTAGGAAAGGCATAAACCTATTTGTTCTTCCCTCCTCAGCTATGGGTTAATAGTATGGCAGACTGCGCTCTTTAACTTTGATTAGGTAAGCAATCTAGAAGTAAAACACTGAATTCAAACTAGCTTTACTCTGCTTAAAAAGTGACCATGTATCACATATTACCAATGATGGAGAAATTGAGCAAATCTGTGCAGTATCATATATAAATAAGTAAATACATCAATAAGTCTACAGCCGAATGAAAGAAAAACATATATTTTGAAGAACAAATACTTTTTCAATATGAACTCTTTCCTAGTCAATGTCAATGGTAAATATTAATCCTATAGAGTGAAAATTTCAGATCAAACTTCAGCTGCCAGGCTATGAATTTATTGACCTACCTTTCACTTTTACTCTAGAGCAGATTAATTACCAATCAAAACTATAGTTTTGATTGGTAATTAGTTTAGAAAGAGGACAAGTCTAAATTCAACTTTCTTATACTCACAGCCACTCATGAGAAAGGCTTTGAGGGTAAACCTTAAGGAGAAATCTTGAACTGGGATACCTAAAGCAGTCTGATGATATCTTCTGTCTCATTCTGAAAACCCCTATAATAAGCAGTATTAGCTATCACTTTTTCCTTGGACAAAATCATTGGCAGAGAGAGGATAGATTTGCTGCATAGAAAACTTCTTGTCTTCCATATAACCTTGCCAAGACCAACATCCTGAAAAAGAAGCAAAACATTCCAGACATAGATCATAGTCATGTGAGAGAAATGAATGCAACAGAATATATATATATATATATATATATATATATATATATATACGAGGTGTCTTCAATAAGTTTCCAGATTTTTTTCGTATGGGCACTTTTATTGATAGTACACACATGAAACTCTAGTTCCCTTCAAAGAAATCTCCCCCAGCTGCAATGCACTTGTACTGTTCCAACAACTTCTGGAAGGCCCCATGGAAGTCCTCTTGTGTGAGCGTGTCAATGACCTTTGTCACAGCCTCTTTCATCTCTTCAATTGTCTCATAACGACAGCCTCTAAGTTTTTCCTTGAGCTTAGGGAATAAGCAAAAGTTACAGGGAGCAAGGTCTGGACTATAGGGAGGGTGAGGAACTGTCTTGATGCCCATCTTGGTCAAACAGTCTGTGACAAGGATGGAGTTGTGGACTGGTACATTGTCCTAGTGGAAATGCCACTGACCCAATTTGAAGAGTGCTGGCCTCTTCTGACAGAATCTCTTCCTGAACTCCCTTAAAACCTCAACATAGTATTCCTTGTTGACTGTCTGTCCAGTGGGAACCCAGTGCATGTAGATCATGTCAGTGCTGTCAAAAAGAGGGATCATCAAAAGTTTGTGGGTGGATTTGCTCTGTCTGGCCTTCTTGGGTCTGGGAGAGCCAGCATGCTTCCACTGGGAACTCTGTCTCTTGGTCTCTGGGTCATAGCAGTAGATCCAGCTTTCATTGCAGCTCACCAGAGCATCAAGAACTGCGGGATCGGAATTGATCAGCTCGACCATCTCCCTGCTGTCATGACAATATTTTTCTTTCTAAACTTCTCTGAGCACCCTTGGGACAAACTTTGCGCAAATCTTCCGGATCTTCAGTTCCTTGTGAATATTTGTGTGTACAGTTCCCACACTGACATCAAACTGTCACTTATTGTCTCTATAGATACACGACAGTCCTTATCCATGAAATTCTTTATTTGGCCAATCAACTCTGGTGTTCTGACTTCCTTACTCCTCCCACACCTCTTATCATCCCTCACAGACTCCCTGCCTTCCTTGAATCTCTTATGCCACTCAAAAGCTGATGCTCGATTCATGTACCCCTAACCCTAACCCTATCCATTTTTGAACAAATTATAATGGGCAATGAAAAGTGAATACTTTATGATGATTGGAGATGCAAGAGATTAAATGAAATGAATCACCACTACCTGTACCAAATGCTACTTTTCATTCAGTGAAACTAATACAGTATATATACTTTTGATTGGAAGAGAATTCTTAACCTTGAACTCCTGGAAAACCAAATGATTTATTTAAACAAATACTGCTCTAAATTACATTAATAAAGGCAACATTTAACAAACCAGTGCCCAGAATTAGGTGAGAGAAAGGGTATAATATTCTTTCAAGATAAAGCGATTAGGCTAAATTGTTAGAACTTGACTATAATTATTTACTAATCCTCCATATTCACCAGATACTACCCTTTTGAATTATTCAGTATTTACTGAATTCTTACAAAGAAAAAAAAATTCTGTTCTTTAGAAGATTGCAAAAGCACTTAAAGCTATTCTTTGCCTAGAGAGATAAAAAAAAAACAAATAAAAGATGGAATTATAAAGTTGCCTGAAAGATTATAAAACAAATCAATTTTCTTGTCTCTAAAAATATCCTGGCATATAAATACCAACACCTATACATAGATCTAAAAATTCTTTAAGTAATTTCAACAAACTCTTTTAAACTTTGTTCAATCATATTTCTTTTGTGATATTCTCATTATTTTTAGTTAAGAGTTGCCAGTAATTGGAGAATATCCATTATGGCCTTTCTATTCCCTAGAGTCCTGCAATGCATTTTTGTTATATGTTAATATCCAACTTGTTCATTGTTTTATGGTAAAAAGTTATCCATATCTTTACTCTGTTGGAAAATAGAAGATAGACACTTTCCATCAGCATGTTGGTCAGAATAATTTATCCAAGCATCTATCATTTGCAATTTAACAAAAAAATTCAAACTTTCATATTTCCTACATGCAAAAAAATTATTAAAGATCAACAAATGTTCCGACATTTTTATTTTGCAAATAATTTTAAAAAAAAATCTCTTTGAAGGCTTATTTTTATTTCATGGTGTCTACCTTTGACAGTAAATGTTAACTGTCACTTTTTTTGCTTGCTATATACTAAGAAATTAAAAATAAAATTGTTCAGTATCTGTCAAAATGACTGTCTATAAATAAAATACTATTAATTCAAATTTTTGTGTGTGTCAGAGGATTGGGTTTAAAATACTTTATGGCTTAACCTAAAAATTAATCTAAAAAATTTACTTTAATTTTTACTTGATGTCTTTTATGCTGCAAATAAATGAGGGGGGAAAAAAGTAAGTTAGTGTCAGATGATCTGTAAACATTTTAAAACTACTCTGAATGAATCTAATTATTTGTTCTTATGAACACAAATTAATGTACATATATTTTTACGGTATTATACTTGTTATAGTTTAGTTAATTCTACAGAAAAGATCCATTAATTGCATTGTAATGACAAAATCACAATACTGATTATAAAGTTAGTAAGCATTTGTTTTCTACCTACTTTGTTCATTGTCTAAGTTGTAAACCACTTTTCTGAGGAACAGTCAAGTTTTGTTCTATTTTTAAAATCGGTGAAAAAGCCGTCAATTTAATGTTCTGTTTTCAGTGATAAATAACATAATTGATATTTTAATAACATAATTAACATTTTCATAACCTAATTAATATATTAACATTTTGAAATATTTCTTTTTAAACAAAAATATTTCTCCCGTTTAAATCACGAAATAAGTTAATACTCCCTTAAAAAAAAAAGCAAAAAAAAAAAAAAGCAAAAAAAAAAAAAAAGCAAAAAAAAAAAAAAAAAAGCAAGAACCCTTATCTTAAAAAATAAATACAGACAATTTGGTTGATTACAATTATTACCATTAAAAAAAAAAAAAAGAAAATGTTCTACACTATTTCTTTGACACAATTCAATTTTTGTCATCTCGTTCGAAAACCTTCAGGTCATTGACCCTGTATCAAGTCCTGTCTGGTGGGAGGCAAAGACAAATATCGCTTCCCGGCTTTTTTTCTTTAGGGGAAGGGGTCTAAGATCAAAGTGTATTATCTGTTCTCAGCTTATAGGATATCCAAAACTTTTCGTAGTGGTATTAAATATTAAGTTGATAAGAACAGATATTATTCTTATCCTTACTGATAGACCTTGATGCTGGATTTATTTCGGATAGAAGAAAAACTGAAACCTGGAAGTGAGGTCTGTGTCATTCCAATGCAATGTGCTTTTAGTTTTTATTAATTGGTTAGTGGATTTTTTTATGTTGATAATGGAAGTGTTTTAGATAGAAATGAAAACCATTGAAAATAAGTCATTTTCCCCCAATTTATATGTTTTTTAAATAACAAACCATGAAAATGCTGTGAATGATTGACTACTTTTGAATTTTGATTTAAACTGCGTTCATGACACAGATACAAAATGAAAAGCTGATCATAAATAAATAAATATCTATTATAAAAGATATTTACTTGAAGTTGCGTCAAAATCTAAAATAAATATAGATAAAAGTTTTAAAAGATAGTTTCCGTTTTTATGATCAATGGAACATGTTTATCACTAGTGCCTGGTCTGTGATGAAAAATCAAAATAATTATTTTAGAAAACAAATATTCATTTTTTCAATATAATCTACTTCATATTAATACTTTCTTCTTTAATTAAATAAAAAGTTAAAATTTCAGATCAAAATTTTGCCAAGTCCAGACTAGAAACGGACTTATTGTTCAAACCATCATTGTAGTCATTTTTGGTACAATTCGTATATAAAAGTGTGCCAACATCTTTTTAGCCTTTTCTTCTTATCTATCACTGTATGATCGTGAGGAAAGAAAAATCAAAACTGTTTTCCTATTATTTTATTTAACACACACACACACACACACACACACACACACACACACACACACACACACACACACATATATATATATATATATATATATATATATATATATATATATATATATATATATATATATATATATATATATATATATATATATATCCAGTCAGCGTCCGAAAACAATGGGTGAAGATTTTTCGTGTATAGAATATATGAAGAATTTCATATAAATCAATGGGAGTGCTCGATATATACCTATTGTTATATATTTCCTATCCAGGTTTATATAATAAAACTCACATACAGAGCGTATACAGTGTAATTAGAAGAAAACTCAAACCTGGTTAAATTGTTTTTTTAATTAATAATCTAATTTTTTTAATTCATATATACAGACTGTAATCCATATTTTCTGTTTTTTAACCCCAAATTAAACGTGTGAAGTCATCTGATGAGACGAAGAGTATAATGATATTCTTCGTCGAAATAAATTTATAATGACAATTTTTACCAGGTTTGAATTTTCTTCTAATTACATTATATATATATATATATATATATATATATATATATATATATATATATATTCAATAAAGAGACGTGAGAAGTGAAGTTCGTTACTAACAACAAGTTTTGTCTTAAAACAAAAACATTCGTCTTTTTTGTTTATGACGTTTTTATTGTTGCCAAAGGAAAACAAAATTAAAAAACTCATAGATGTCTTCGTAGTTTTATCTTAACTTTTCGGCACGTTTTTTCTTCTATCATCCTTTAAATATTAATTTAAAGTGAGAGGTCTAAATGTAAAGAAGGAAGGTTTCCACGTTCTACAGCTTGTCAGCTCTTCAACAAAAAACAGTTTGTAATAATAATAGCAACCAGGATCATTAATTTTTGTTTGACTTAGCAACGTTAGAAAAGAAGAAGATAACGTCAGTTGAGAGAAGGAGGACCAACGAGAAAAAAAGAGAAAGTATTATTATGGATATATGAAGATAATAATCGTGAAACACGTGGAGAAGGTTTTAAAAGAAAACAAAACACAACTGACTCTCAGCTTTCTAATTTTGATAAGTCTAAGTCAGGTATGTTCAGTTCCTGTTATAAAATAATTTTTAAATTCATTTTAAAATTATCTGTAAAAAAATTTACTCAATGCCTTTGAGTCAGTTTAGCTGCCGAGAGTATCGACGTAACTCTAAAAACGGTAAATTCTACAAAGTGAAGAAAAGTACTGTAAAGTACATTTGAATAGAATATATTTTTTAATGAATTAGTTGTAAAATCAACTCTTAAAGTTTAAGTTTCTTTGAACTTTTAATTTATTGAAATGGTAATTTAAAAACGTATAACTGACATAGATTAACATAACCTCTGATTTATACGATACAGACGTTCATTACAATCTTCAAGCTCAACTCGTGGTTAAGGTAGTTGCATATTTAATAATCGGGCCGAAGTAAACTGTTCAAATGCTATTTTTATGGCAGGTAGGCTAGGTTGTTGATTAAAAAAAAAACAACAATCACCATAACCAACACCTTAAATTTAATAGGAAAAATCAAAACTTAGGTTCATAATTTAAAATAAACTATTAAATTTTCATTTATTTTAAAGTAATAAAATGAGTAATATTTTAATTAAGTAAATGTTAATGAAAAAAAAAAATTATTTTTTCTGATCTTTTTTAGAGCAAGCATAAGGCAATTATAATTTTACTATAGAGGTTAAAATTGTGACATTTTTCTTAATCTAAATTTAATTTCTTTTCCATGATTTTTTTCTGGACACTGCAGATAATCCCTACTTAGAATATTGTTAAAACATGATCTACTTTTTAAAAAATATTGTCAGGAGGTATAGTTGGTGGTCAAACAGATAACAGCACAGAGGATAGAATTGTCAAAGTGAGTTCAAACTCTGGCTGGGCCAATTTCCACTTTGCACTAATGTCTCAAAAAAAAAAAAAAAAAGGCATGAATCTACTTCTCTCACACTTTTAAGTTTCGATATAACTGTAAATTGCAGCCTTTTAACCTTCTCAGGTAGTTCAGCTTGGGTGTCAAGCTCGCATTCCAACTCTATAAAAACTCACAATTGCTACAAAAATTGAATTCAGTCTTTATAGATTGTTTTGATAAATTGCTTCATACATTTTGTAATGTAGGAAGCAACTTTACTTGGTTGTATATTAACCATTAAAGCAAATGATTGTTTTGATGCAAGTTGTGTTTTATTATGTTTTAATTGTTCTGGCACATAAGCCTCAAGTAGCTGTTCTTATTGTTGTTAAGTGGTTACTCATCTTAGAACTGAATCGGCTCATTCCATTTTAACTTTGGTGATTTGATATGAACAAGTGCTTTTTAGTATGATTTAACTGTAGCATTTTGATATAGTTGTTTAATAAAATCCTATTTATGATATCATGAAGTATATAAATAACTGGTTATACAAGTATACGCTACATAGTGTGATTCAAAATGATGTTGTCTGGTTATTAGAAGCAAGTCTGGAAATGGTAAGAGAATTTAAAAACAACTGATACATGAGATACAAAAAAGTGTATAAAATTAATCAGGAGTCAATTAATTTTGAGGTTTTCATTAAGAGATCATCAAAATAGTAATTGATCAAGCAATTTTTTCCCCAGTTGATGTATATAAGATAAACCAGGGTTCTGATTTTACATCTTTTGAGGAAAAGGACAAAGGATTTCATTAAATATGTAAATACACAGATACTTAATGGTTGGATAGACAGAAGCTTATCTAAAGAAAATCAGTGGTAGTATTTCTTAAATAAAAGTTTGCCAGAAATGATGAAGATATTTCATTACTGATAAAATTTGATGCTCAACTTTTTGATTCCTCTTGTTTGCTAATTTCTAAATGAATTAGTGACCCTTTGCATATCTTATTTAGATATTACTGACTTAAATGTCTCATAAAATGTTATCTCAAAACTTTCAAAACAGAGAGTATTGAACTTTTAGAGATGCATTCCACAGTAATATTTTTAATTTAACTTACTAAAGCTGAAAGTTCCTTTCTGCAAAAGGTTAATTTGTGGGCATCTACTAAAGTTCAAAATCACTATCAGTCCTAACCAGTGTTCTACAAGTAAGTGTATATGACTTTGCCAATAGGTCATTGAAAAAGCTAAGCACAGATATTCAACAAGACTAAAAAGGTAAACTAATGCAAATAGTAAACACATTGAAAATCAAAAGTCAACTTCTTATAGAACAAATCTTAACAGTCTGATCACAAATTCCTAGAAAATACAGAGGAAACATCTATCTATCTATCTATCTATCTATCTATCTATCTATCTATCTATCTATCTATCTATCTATCTATCTATCTATCTATCCCAAGTGTTGGTCAGAAAAGAATTTTGGCTTATAAGTAAAATAACGCTTTAAAAGTTCTTGAAACCTTTCATAAAATTATTTAGGTGCAAGGTGACCTAATGCCAGCACAAAAACAAAATTGTTGAATCAAGTTCCTATTTTTGACTGAAGCTTTGATCATGTTGTTGTTGTAATGACTTTCAGAAAGGCATAAATCAACTTCTACTTGCACTTTTTCTCATTTTAACCAAAGATATTGTCAGTTGTATGTCACAATTGTTAATGGAGAAAAGTATGGTAAGTGATCACTGGGATACACTGTTTTCCTATTAATACCTCACCTGTTCATATTGTAGCAACAAAAATCTATTACTCCTATAGTCAACCATAACATGAACCAAATCAAAAATCTCTTACATCTTTTTCTGGTCAGTTTAAACTTTGCAATCTTTGTTTTTGAATAAAAATCTATATTTCTTTTAATTAAAAAAAGGACATGTAGTTGTTCAACCTTTTTAACTGAAGATATTTCAAAAGATTACTTATTTTCTGAACAGCTATTTTTAAACTGGCCTAAATAGGGATGTAGTTTGGGATATTGGCACGTAGAATAAGGTTGAGTGAATTTGTGGGAGAGTGTCTTTCAAAATTCTATTGGGAAGTGTAGTTGTTAAAACATGAAAAAAAAAAAATCCTAGACAAGGATCTTAAAATGATTATTAATACACTTACTATGAAATATTACAGTGATGTATAAGTTTCCTGCATGTTTTTGATAAAAGCCTTTACTTATGTAGATTAATATCATCATTATTCAATCATGCAGCAAAATTACTGTCAACTTCCTTACTCAGAAAAAAAAACTTGTTTCTATTCCAACATATCATTCAATTATACTTTTCTGTGGCAAGCAAGTGTTTAAACATTGGTCAGTGTTCCTTTAAGTTTATGTGGAGTACATTTTCCTTGTTTCTGGATCTTTCCTGAAGCTTATAAATGATGTACTACAATTGGTTCATTGCATAAGCAATAAAGAACGAAGTAAACTTCCAAAACACTTCTTAGATTTCACTAATATTTTACAAAAGATGACC
The DNA here is from genome assembly GCA_963585895.1 of Sepioteuthis lessoniana. Taxonomy (NCBI): domain Eukaryota; kingdom Metazoa; phylum Mollusca; class Cephalopoda; order Myopsida; family Loliginidae; genus Sepioteuthis; species Sepioteuthis lessoniana. The sequence goes on along the minus strand of OY757910.1, from coordinate 2,528,031 downwards.
CTGGGAACATTTGCACCACCCTACTAATTACATTTTCATAACTCAAGCATAGACGATTAAGAAAAAAATATTTGGTATCAATTTTTTCCATTCTGACATTGTTGTTTTTGACACACATGCAATGAGTGCGTTAACATTTTCCAACCTGAGATATCTGCAAGTACAGGCTTGAAACATTTTGGATGACACGTGATAGTGTTACTTAAAGGAACAAGTTGCACAAATGTTATTACATTAATCTTTTTTTCTTTAAAGACTTTTCAGTTAGCAAAACACATTCTGATCAAATTACTTTCTGTTTTTCTGTTGGTTGGTTTTATGGCATGGTAAGTCTAATTGGGTTATTAAATGCCAAACTCAGTTGTTTTTTTGTTTTTTTTTGCAATTTTTAAGTAACTAAAGATAACCATTTGTAAAAATATTAGCTTTAAGTAACTATTCTTAATATAAATAATTTGCACAGTTATATAGTTTCAGGTATTCCTATCTAATATTGATAATTCTCAAACAGATTTATTTGATCCATAAATAGGACCACTTTGAGTCAGAGTGGACCTGGCTGTAAAGACCATTAAGGGGTGACTCTACACTCACTAGTGTTCCAGAACTAGAGCCTCACTACCAGATACAGTTTAGTGTCATGCCCAGGATAGACCTTTTTGGGGGCAGGGTTGTGTTATCCTTCTGCAGAAGATGCAATCAATGTATTTTAAGCTATATCAACAGGACAAACATTATTTTCATCGTCCATTGTAACATTTCATGGAATTAGTAAGTTCAGTAACTAGTTTTTGGAACAGGAACAAAATAGTATAGACTTTTGATGATAATTTATTAGTAGAGTTGAGCTAATAAAAAAAATTATTTGATAACAGGAAAATGCTTTCAGTCTTTTTTATAATGTATATTTACTAAAGCTTGCTTAGTAGAGTATGAAACCAAATGGTGGTGGTGGTAGCTGGTAGGAAGAGTGTGTTGCATCAAATGAAAATGTCCTGGTTGCCTTGAAAATCTGTATTTGAAATCTTAGTCTTTACCTGGACTAAAACCTGTCACTGGGAAGATATATCTGAACCATTATTTCCTTCTGAACATCTGTAAGTTAGACAATAGATGGGATAAATAGTCACACTATGATAATTCTTACATTATCTTTTATCTTTGACTACAATCAGTTCTATGACCCTCGGCAAAAATTATGGAATTAACATACAGATGATGTACACATTGGGTTTTTTTTATTTAGCAGTAAATAAACTAATAAAAGATAAAGCACAAAACATTTTTTAATAGCTAAACATTCTGGTTTCAATTAAATATATCTTAAACTACATTACATTATTTAAATTAATTGTATAATTTTTTTCCAAGTTATTCAGAGGAAAATCTTATGGAATAAGCCAATATGGTTTATGTATGACTTTATGCATATCTGGCTCTTAGCTGAAATGATTGGTTGGTTGGTTGGTTGGTTTTTATGGCATATCAACCTTTGTAGGTTATTTAATGCCAAATCCATTTTTATGTAAATAATCAGTTCTATTTCAAACAATTCAGTTTAGCATGAGTACACAGTTTAATTGTCAAAAACATTTCTATTTCAAATTATTCAGTTTATTCAAATAGTTCTAATTCAGCTAATTCAGTTTAGTATAAGTACAGTTTTTGTTTACACACAGTTAAATGTCAAAACAGTTCTATGTTAAACAAATCAGTTTAGTATAAGTACAGTTTCAATGTCAAAAACAGTTCTATTTAAAATAATTCAGTTTAGCATAAGCATGCAGTTTAAATGTAAGTATGGTTTAATTGTCAAAAACATTTGTATTTTAAGCAATTCAGTTTAGTCAAACAATTCAGTTTAGCATAAGTATGCAGTTAGTTCTATTTAACCCATATATCAGGTGCTACCATTCCAGGCCAGAGTAGACCTGGGAGCAATGGCAATGAAGGGGTGCTCCGTATTCCCCAAAGCCCTAGCATTACTGGAACCTCACCATCAGATTGTTTAGTGTTATATCCAGGACACTCAGTGGATGGGGGATTTTACCCCTCTGCAGAGGTGCAGTCAGTGTATTCTACAGCCCCAGCTGACTGGGCAATTAGCTGAAATGAGTTACACATTCTAAAACATCAATGTGATAATATTAAATGGGAAGGAATTGAGGGGGATAGGGTGTAAAGGAGGAAAGATAGGAGGTAAGAATTCTAAAAAACATATTTTAAAAAAGGAAAACAATTTTCAACACGAAAAGATTTTAGAATGTCCTTGAGTCATGAAGTATAAATGATAATGCCCATGTTTTACACTTTAACAAACTTGAAACATCATTTTCCATGTTTCTGTAATCTAAAATATTCAATTTTTCAACAAGTCATTCTTTACTTGATTGGTTTGAGAACCTTTCAGCTGCCTGTTGTATATACATATAGAGAGATCAGGGCTGGCCTAAAGCCAATTGGACCAATTGGGCCCAGCACTCGAATGTAATCTAGAGTCAACTTCTCAAGTACACAGTTGTCACTTAGCTCAGCTGAGATTAGCAAAAGGCCAGAAATATAAGACTCCAGTGAGAATTACTATCAATGGTCTGCTAGTCTAGCTTGTTAACCATTACATCATTCAAGGTGCCCTTAGGTAATATAACAGTTGCCAGTAAAGATAACACTGTCAGAAAATAAAGTTTACTTAAGGCATGAATCCATATACTTGTGCTTTGTCATACTCACCTGGCATTCAACCTGGTGGTTTAAAGTCGATTGCCTGGTCCCAGGTGGCCTTTCTCTTAGGCAATACCTGCTTAGTAAGATTGAATTTATGGTTGGTACCTAGAGTACTGCTAAAGGGGAATTCTGATGGGACTAAACATTTTTTGAAATGACTTCATGAGTTGAGTTGTGTGCCCCCCACTAAAATGACTTCATCTCAAATCTGACTCGGTGGAAATCAGAGAAATCCCTACTTGTGCTTTGCTCCATCACAAGATACCTTGATAAAAATGTCTTGTCACTAGCCAGAATCGGTGTTGGAATAGAGAATGCATAAGTTTGCTTTTGAGTTTAACTTTGACAATTCAGTTAATAAATTGGTTGGTGTTTTATTGTATCTCAACTCTTGTGGGTTATTTAAAGCCAAATCCTGGTTTTAAGTATATGTAATTTGAAAGTGAATAGTTTGTTAGTGACTTTATTTTTAAATGAATTTTGAAAGCTAATTTGTAGACAGTTAAATGGTTTCAAGTATTGCTATTGATATTAGTAATTCTATTTATCAAGTGTTCCCATGTAATATAAATTATTTAGACACAGTTGTGTGGTTTTTTATTAATGATAACAATTCTTAGTAAATGATTGAACTATTTGATCTATAGATGAGTCCCTAACAGGTACTACTAATCTGGGTCAGAGTGAACCTGGGAGTAATAGTTTTGAAGAAATTCTCCACATTTCCCAAAGCTCCAAGACTGGAGCCTCACCATCAGATGCAGTTAATAAGTTGTTACAACTATTGTCAATGTTGATGATGAACCTATGTTATATTTTGACCTTCGACCCGGCCCAAAAATATTATTCCAAGGTGATACACCGGAAGGAAGTGACACATTCCAATGGCCAGTAATCGAAAGAGATCGCGTGGGCGGATTAAGGCTTATGATATGGGACAAGGTGAAGGTCCCATTGTGCCACTACAGTGATGCACTGGAAGAGAGTAACCTCTGAACTGCATGACAGTTATTTCCGCTTGATGACGATTAAACATTCGATTTCAAAGATCCAGTGGGCGATCGTGTAGGCGTTGAATTATTATATAATTGAGTTGAGTTGGGTGCCAAAGCAGTTGCCAGCAGACTTCCAGACAGTAGAGACCAGATGTGGTAGGGAAGGCCACACCCGACCGAGGGGGCCCTCGGAAAAGCCCCGATGGAGTGGACCCCAAGACCTCTGTTTGAGCATCTAAGAGAACAAGAAAGACACAACGTGACGGTCATAACAGTGGGGTCAAAGTATGAAGTTTATGTTCGGTCTCCAACACCCTCTCACATGCAAACCTTGAACAACCCTTTCGAACCCTTGCAATAAATCGAGAGGTAAATATAATTGTAAAGAAGTCTTCATGCGTCTTTTATTCATACGTCTGTCTTTGATGTTGTGTCGTTGTGATGCTGAATGATGATGTAGATGACTATATAACACCTATATATGATTGAATTTCTTATTAAACATTGCTTTAAAATATTATTTACTCATCTGCATACTACAAAAATATGATATTGAAATCCTACAGCTTAAAAAAAAAAAATCAACTATTTCTATCTCATTATAGTTATTACATATGCATATAAATTTCATACACTAAATTTAACAAATATGGGACAGAAATAGTATTATTTTCTTGAAAATATGGGTAGAGTGTTGGCCAATGGCCCGGGAGACCGGGGTTCAATCCTAGGTCGTCATATCAAAGACTCAAAAAATGGTACTTGATACCTCCTTCCTTAACACTCAGTATGTATCAAGGTATGTATCAAGGGTAAAGTGGAGCAATCCCAGGAGCAATCCCAGGAAAGGAGTTGCACCCTCTCCTACACCTCGGTGTAGTAGCTATTGAAAAGGGAGCCTTCAGGTTGCAAACTTTACTTATTAGGTAGTGTAACTAAAGCTCTGGGCCCATAGATGGTTGTATAAGTTGAGAGTATCACAAAAACATTGATATATTTACAAGCAATTTCTTACAAAATCCTAAAAAGAATACAAATAAATCTTAATTTTTTTACTACTTGGTTTAAATCTGCCTTCAGCTATTAAGCTCAATTTTAAGTTTCTTTTTATAGAATTTACAACATATTTATAAATAATAAATGAAATGAAGGGCTCTATAATTATCAATTAATAGTTATTTCCTTCATGCAATTATAATGATAGGAGTGAGAACAAAGGCAGATCCTACTCTGCTATTTAATATTGTATATATATGCAACAAGATCAATCAAATGACTGAAAATAAGTACCCTCTGAGCAGATTGATTAATTATTAGATGATGTTCTAATTAAGAAATAATATTGAATGTAGATGTCAGTTGAGATTTTAAACAGATTGGCCACAATCAATCTCTTCTTATTTTTCAACCTATTTAGATAAACTGGAGTTTTGAAACACATTAGTCAATTACCTTCCTTTGGCAACACATCTTGACTTGATGTTTATGCTTCTTAGTTACAAGTAACAAAACGACCAATCTTCTCTAGTTAAAGAAAATTAATTTGCACTCAGGAATAAATTCTTGTTTAGGATGCAGATATACTGGCTAAGATTTTAGGACATGATGATATAATAAATATTTACATTTTGATAAAGAAAATCTTAATATTTTTAGGATGCATTTAAAAAATATTTGTTCATAAAATTTGTAATATTGGATTTTTGAATTTGAACTTGTGAAAGTTTTTAAGAAAAAACAAAAATAACATTTTTTTACAATTATTTGATCAATATTTGAATTCTAACATTAAAATTAGATTCACTAAGGCAAATATATTGATGAAAGTAACTTGGTATTCATCAATTTTAGTGAATACTAACCAGATCACACTTATAACAGGAGATCATGATATTATATATCAATACTTATATTTTGAAAAAAGTAAAGGATTCTAATTAGAATTTCATTGTTTTCTCTGTTATATCAAGCATTTTGATGAGGAAAAAATAACATTCAGTAAAAATTGCTGACTACCCTCTTTCACTGTGCATATCATTTTGACCTAATTCCAGAAGGAACAGTATGCTTCCTTTTCTTTCTCTATATTCTCTGCTAAGCTAGATTTAGTTGTTTCCCTTTGAATAATGACTTTCTGGTGTTTCTCAAAAGAAATTATCAGGAGACAATTATTCCACGTATTTTCTACCATAATTACATAGGATCTTATGTATATAGCCTTTGATCATATTTTTGTCAAAAGATGAAGTATGTAGAATAATAAAAATTCATTATCATTCTTTAAGTTATTCTCTATCTTATTATTATTAGGTTAATACACTATTCAACTGCTCGACCAATCAGAAATAAGGCTTTTTATCAAAAGGGATTTCAAGGACTAACATGAAGCAGTACAGATATTAAGTTCAGTTGATTCCAATCAGAATTGAACACACATTCTAAACCTTGGAAATCTGTCTTTCAAGGATGCTGCTTTCATCATTTTTGTTGACTTTTTTGGCAAAAGCAAATTTGAAATGTACTTCAAGTCTTGAGTTATATGGTGTTGAAAGGTAGGATTTGAATGCAAGATTTTAAAAAATAATTAAATAATACAAAAAGCCCTTTTATATAAAATCTGTAATTAAATAAATCGTTTCAAGATAAAACTATTCTTATAAGTTTAGCTCTGTCATAAGCATAACAGACTGGCAACTAAAAAATCTATGATTTAATGTGAAGTGCCTAGTCAGTTATTAAAAATGTCAAAAGGAAAATTGGTATCAAGTTACTGTGAAAAAGAGCATTTGCTTAAATGTTATCTTAATATTTGTAAATTCTTAACACTTGTGTTTATTTGGTTTTGTTAAAAACTCTCTTGTGCCTTGAAAAAGAATTATGATGCAAGATTTCTTTTTTTGTCTATTATTATCCTTATATTAGTTATGATAGTCACAACATATTAGCTGTCATAGTTGGTAACCTGGCAATTTCAACCCAAACCCTTCATACAATTCATAAGAATATATTGCTCTCATTCAACTGTTCATGTTATCACTTACTTAGTCTTTGAGATGTTGCATGTCTCTTCCACTAAACCAAAGTCTATGAATTTTTTGTACCATCAATCCAAGGTTTGAACTAATCATTACTGTCAAATAATTGGATACACTTTGATAAATGCTTTTATCCACTAGGTCATTTATCTTGGAGGCCAAAATGTTGTGACTTAAAACAACCAACATGAGGATACTCGTCCAAATATATAATGATCCAAGACTTAGGAAAAAATCTTCTTGAAATTTTTTTTCATATCCTTAGAATTTTGTATTTTTATGGCTTCTTTTGTCTTGCCCCTAATAAATTTAACTCTTATTTTTCCAGAAAATATGTCTGTTTTAGATAATGAAGTAGATGGGAAGGTTGAATTGTCAAGTGAAAAACTCTTAAAAAAGAAATCTATAAATGGTTATTTATCTCCGGAAGGTAAGAAACATTTTATTCCTTAAATCTTAAATAATTCCTTTAGGAAACACAAATATTTCACAGTGTAAAAAAGATATAAGCAGGGTTTATTAAGTTTCTCCTATGTTCTAAAATATTTTTTCAATGATCACAAATAATTACAGCATAATGCCATTAAGTTTTTGTTTTTTTTACTAAACTTAATTTAGTTGTGGCACAAAGCCAGAAGCATGAAGCACTCAAAGAGAATCAAACTTACTTCTAATCATCTGGCTAGCATAGCCCAATAACCATTTCATGTCTTGTTAATTAGCTTTTATGAAAAGGGTTTTCAAAGACTAATATGAAGCAGTACAGAGATTTAGTTGAAGTGATTTCAAGTGCAGGAAAAATAAAGCTTCTTAATTATAATTATTTGAAGGAACCTTTACAACTGACAAAAATTGTATTTCAGATGTGTTTTTTTCAAGCATTTAACAGCCTCAAAAGTTTTTAAGTTACATTTCATTCTTTAAATCCTAAAAATTCCTTTAGTAAATCTTTAAAACAAGGTGTGTTAAGTTTCTCTTATGTTCTAAATGTCATTTTAAAATTTAAAACTTAAAAAAGATTGCAAAGAGCAAATATATAAAAATAAACAATTAAAAAAAACTTCAACAATCGTTTGGATGCAAGAAATTTTATAATGAGAATCCATTTTGTCTTCACAATCAAAAACTTAAATAATCCCATCTCACTGCATTTATTGTTTTTAAAACTAAATCACACAATTGTGTGTGTGTGTGTGGGGGGGGGGGGGCAGGAGTAATTTACTAAGCTTTTTTGCTTAGATGTAGCACAAGGCCGCATGAATTGGGCACCCAATGAGAATCGAACTCACTCGTGTAGGTTTGCTAGGCTACCTTGCTAACCATTACACCACCCGAGGTGCCCTGGGGGGGGCAGGAGTAGTCCTCATGGCTAACATTGTGGTATTATCACATTCACTTTTGGACTAATGCCCCTTGGGAAAGGTATGAACTCCCTTACCTCCTCCCAGCTATGGGTTAAATTGTATCACTATTGTTGTTCTACAATTTGACATTAAATAACCCACAAAGGTTGATATGTCATTAAACAAAGAAATCTAAACAATCATAATCCTTACTTGAGAGTGACATGAAGGCTCCCTATTCAATAGCTACTATACTGAGGTGTAGGGGAGGGCGCTATTCCATTCCCTGGATTGCTCCACTTTACCCTTGATCCTTACCTTATAATGCTGAGTGTTAAGTAAGGCGGCATCAAGTCCCATTTTTAGAACCTTTGCTATGACTCAACCAGGGATTGAACCCTGGCCTCCCGGACCATTGGCAAACACTCTATTCATTATGCCAATGGCCCGATTATTTTGGTATGTTGAGTTATTTTCTTTTTTGAGTTATGTTCCTTTAGATAAGACTTCTTGGATTGATTTTACACCTTGACCAGAAGTGTATTGCCATGGTTTCTGTAACTTCTCTCTCTTACTCTTGAACCTGGTATCCTTTCTTGTGGACATTTTAAAATAGCACAAGCTTAGATAATCATGTTTATTTAAATATCATTCAGAAGCCAACTAAAAAAAACCCTTAACCCACAATTTTTAATATCTCAAGTATCCATTTTATTTTTTAAATAATACAATCTCTATGGTCTATTCCATCTTATTGCCCAATCTCTAATTTTACAACCATCATTTTTCCATCTTCCTTATGTTCATACTGACTTGATTTTTTTAACAACAATAATTTTGCTTTCTTGCATAACATTTGGGAGTTTTGAATTGATTGAGGAGGTTGAAAGAAATACACAACTAGTAGCTAATAAGTTCACACATAGTGTCAATTTCACAATAATATAGAAGACTCATTATTATAATATTCTCAAGGATTTAACAGTGATCTATTGAATTTGTCATTAAAACAGATTTTATACAAAGTATATTATTATTATTATTATTTCAAGCAAGATTTTTCTTCTGAATTTCTTTTCAGATTTCTGTGTTACTATAGGTAGCTTTACTTTTAGGGTTTACTTATTTTAGTTTTTAAAATAATGTACCGAAATCTTCAATATGTTGCAAACTAATCTCTGAAAAGATAAAAATAGACGTGCCAGTAAAATGTTATCAATTTTGTTGTACAATAAGAGTTTACTGTCAAACATTAATTGTAATTGCTTTTTTTTTCTTTTTTTTTGAATTCTAATTTTTAGTTATTTAAAAAATGTAATTTATTGTAACTCATCAACCAACAGTAATAAGGAAATAGCATGGATTGAAATAAGATAAATTTGAATCTGAAAACTTGTCTTGAGACCTTATTTTTTACTGTTTCTGATCTATGTTGTTTCCTTGTCATAGATTAAGCTCAAATAGTAATAATAAAAAAGCAACTAAAATTTAAAATGCAAGAAAATACTTGTTAAAATTAAATGGTCAATAATATCTCATCTAAAAAAACAAAAAAACAAAACATAAAACAAATGGACTTCACTGTAGTAAGAATTCAGGAATTATAAAATTGTATATCTTATTCAGTTTGTGTATTGTGATATTTCAGATTTTTAAGATTATTGTCTATAACACCACTAAAATATCTTTTATTGTCAGAAAGTATTTGAACTGTATTTAATCTTGTACTGGCTAAGAATCTGTTACCTTAATTTTTGGGAGCTTCAACTCTTACTAGCCTGTTATTATTATAGCGTACATCTTTTTTTTATATTTACTTAACTTTGTCTGGCACAAGACAAAATATTTGGGAGGTAAGGGAGAATAGAATGATTGTATTGCACCAAGCTTCCAATTGAAAACTTACCTTGAAAATCAGCATTCAAAATCCTGGCTTTAAACAATAATTTTTGACATTAATGAGGAACGCAGAAAAAATAAAAATGTAATGACTTTGTTTTAAAAACTTATCCATCAGACAACTTTAAAACCTAAAAAAATTAAAATGTTTGTGGATAATCAATGTTTAACTGATAAACCAGAAGTGAGGTTAATTTGTTGATGTTTATTTAACATCATATCCAAAATAGATTGAACCATATTTGTTTATTAATGAAAAATTGATTAACACATGCAAGAATATTTTTTCAAGTTGCTTTCATCCTTTGTTTTATTAATTGCTTTCTCCCTTGACAGTTACTTCATAATAATCACGTTAGATAATTTATCAATATTTACTAAGATTAGCTGAATTTGGCACAAGGTTATTGAAATGAGTTTAACTCTTAATAAGAATTAAATTAATAAGAAGTAATTTGATTGGCTGGTCTACTTACTATAAATATCATAGAACTGCAGAATTCAAACTTTTATTGAATTTCATTTTATTGATTGTATAGAAGGTTTTTTTCTTCTTCTACATTTGGGATTTTCTTTAATCTATGGTAAACTATTTTTAAAAAAAGTTTAATGAAATTTATTGACTAAATTGTCTTGAATGACTAGGGTATGAAGAGAATAAAAATATTTAATCATAAACCTAAATTTATAAATAATTTATGCATGTTTCTATCTTTCATAGATCTTGAGAAGAAATGTGTTAAAAACAACTTTTCACAACTAAAATTTAATATTATTTATACTTGAAACATGTATTACTCCTCACTTGCTTAAAGGCCGTTTTTTGTCGCCAATAAGTTCAATGTCAAGTCCCATCTCATTTTATTCATATTACAAATAATAGGAAGTACTCTAAGTATTTAATAATTATCTCCCTTTAGAAATTGTAATGATTGGGATGAGCACATTAATTTGAAAATTGGATTGAAATTTACTTTATTCACTAAGTTAGAAAAATACAGTTAAAATGCTCTCATAAAAATCTCATTACAATTTGCTGTGTTACAGTAGCATACATTATTTCATATTTTGTATAACATATTGTTACAATAAAATACACAAATTAGATCATTATAATGTAGATGCAAGGAATAAATTTACTTCTGAAAAAAACAAATCAAACATAAAAAGATATTTGTCCTTTTAATATTAGGCTGGTGAAATTTATTCATGCTCATTTGAGAAAAGAAAACTAACTTGAAATCAAGACAAACATTTTATATCAAGAATTCAATCAAGTACTAGTAAAATCTACGATAAAATCAAATAGTATAAATAAAAAAAATTCTTTACGTATAAAGATGAATGATTCATGTATTGACTGAAAAATAAGAGTTTAAAAGATAAACTTTGATGAGATCAGAGCAAATGGTATTTTAATCTTTTTTTTGTTTTTTACTTCATTCTCATGCCTGAACTTGATGGAAATGAGTAAACAATATAAATTCTTCATTTGACAAAAATCATTCTTAGGTATTTTGTTTGAATTTAAATGCTTGCCTAATTGGTTGTAAGCTGCTCAAAAGAAAACTTCAATATAATTTATAATTCCGGTATTTGAAGTCAGATCCTGATGAATAATATACAGTCTGTTAAATAATGTTTCCTTTGGTTGGATCATTGAAGACCCTTTTATTTGGGACAAAATCAAAATTTTACAGACCAAAGAAAATTGATAATGGAAATGGATGTTTTTCATCCACTAATTTATTCTCCAGCTGGTGAAGATATTAGAGTGATGATGTCACATCAGAATTTCCAGATCTATCATCATTGCTTTCACCATTTTCATGAACACGTATGAATTGTCTTGAATCACTATTAGATTTGAATATCAGAGTAAAAAAGACTCACATTTCTTGTAAGTGGTGGTTAACTTTACTGTCTAGAACTTGAATTTATAGTTTTGCATTTCTTAAGTATTGACTAATTTGATATTTAGTTCTAGTCTTTGTTTGATGACCAGTTTGTTTATCCATACTATATAAGCAGAATCATTAACATTCAAGCAGTTTGTTATTATGAACTGAAACTATTAGGCAAATTAAGCATACATTGGATTTTATATTGTGAATCATAACTAAGTAAGTCTAGCATCTTGATTTTAGATTATTTTTCTGTTAATTTGGTGAAAATGTAGTTTCCATGTTTTAATAAAAGACTTCAAATTCAAAAGTTTTTATATGACAATTCACTCAGGATAACTGAAGCAATTGTATAATTAGTTTTTGAGAATCATATTTAAGGACTTATTTTCTGTAAAACAAATTCAAAGATACGCAATAAAAAGGCAGCTAAGTATAATGAAAAAGACATTGAGAATCAGTGTTAAAGGGAAATTATATAATAACAGCAGTATTTTGTGAAAAAAAAGAAAAAAAAGGCCATACTACAAATGTAAACACAAAACTATTTTTAAAGCCTTAATTTTCCTGGAACTTTTTTGGCTAAAAGACTTATTTAAAATTCAGCTATATATCTACTTTATACAGTTAAACCAAAAGATAAAGATTCAGTTTAGATAATCTGGTGGACAAAAAGTAAGGATCCAGTTTAGGTTTATATTTATAATGTAAATTCAATTCCTCAAAAACTAATAATCTTTAGAATTTTCAAAAACTAATATTTTGAGTTGATCAATGACAGTCGAATTAGAGTAAATTATAGGAAGATTTATTGGACTCTAGGTTATGGACCAAAAAAGTTTATTATATGTTAATCCACCAAGAAAGAAAACTTTATTTGGAATCAGGACAAAGCATCATAACAATATCCCAATAATGACTGTTAAATGTAATCACTATTATTATGAACTTTAAAAAAAAAGTAAGAAAGAAAAGAAAACACTATATTATAAGAATTTTAGAGAGAAGGAAGGTGTTTTATCACTTGAACAATCAGTATGATAGTCTGCTTATAAGAAAATCCCAATGAATTAAATGTGTTAGAAGATAAAAAGTTAATATTGGTAATTTCTTTAATTGAAGATGAACTTAAATCTAGGAATTTAGATTGGACATTTTAGGGATAATGTTAACTTTAATATATGGATAAATTCATAGGAAAAAAAAAAGGACGGGGAAATATATTCATTAGCATTGACATAAAATTTTAACACTCACAACTCTCAGGCAGGCAGATACTCTTGCATATCAGTTTTAAGATTTTTCTTGGTAAATGCTACAAATGTAATAATTGAGTTAGCAGTTTATTGAAGATTGAGTTTTGCATTTATAAAAGAGTAAAATAGTTAAATTAACAGCATTAGCTATTATTATGCGTTAATAAACTTATTTTGTTAAAACTAAAGAAAACTTATGCATGCACCCCACTCATCAATTTAGAGATGGAAGTTAAGATTAATGGTTTTGGTATCTCAATGAAAAACAAACATTTTTTAAAGAAAGAAAAGATCAATGAATATTTATTTCTAGACCTGATGAACACAAAACACATTTTAGGATGTCTAAAGATTGTTTTTAACCTGCTTAGGCTTGGCTCCTGATTAACTGAATTTAAGATTTGACTAAGGCTTATAAGATTAATATCAGTTGTATTGGCAGATGAAAGTTGATTGAAAAGTTCTTAGTCTAAGACTGACTTCATCTTAGACATCAAATTTTATTACAGTTAGGTCTCTTTAAAATACATTAATTTCTATTGACCATGTAAAACAGATTCTTCTGGAGACGCTTTCCTAGTGGAAGAAGGCTTTAATAGCAAAACAAAAACATTTTGTATTGGAAAGGGAGAAGTCAGTTAAAGTTACATTAAAGAAGTGAAGTTAGTTACCAATTAAGTTCAAAGCCACAGACTATTAATATAGAAATTATCTTTCTAAAAAGTTAAACCTTGATGATAGCATAGTATCTTTTTATTATCTTTAGGATGAGAAGCCTTAATTGCTATTATTTTGAATGTCTGCTGGGTAATTTTATTCAAAACAATCCCTCCTCCCCCAAAATATATTTTCATGCTAGTGTAAAATTGTTTTTCTAGTCAATTATCCAAAGATTAAAACAGTAAATGCTAATGCAATTTTCAGCACAAAAGTTTATGTTTCTAGAGAAACATTGAAAAAAGTTATAGACATTTTTTCATTATAGTAAGTGTTATGACCTCTTTTCAGAAAAAACCGTTATGTGGACAGTGTTGGGTGGAGTTACAGACTAATAATGAGCCTTATAATAATATTTAACCATTGTCAATAGAGTTGTATATTCTGCACCACAACAGTAACAATTATTTGTATTTTTCATCATCCATAACATTTTGATCTAAATAAAATGAATGTATGGGAAGTAATTTTCTATTCTTAATGTTAGACTATAATAGGATTTTGTTTTCAGCAAATTCAGTGATAATTTATAATGTACTATTAACTCAGTAAAAATGCTACTATATCCCAAACTAAAGATAAAAACCTAAACTTGTGTTTTTTTATTATTTTAATAGTCAACTTAGGGGGATTTTTTAAATTTAAGAAAAAAAAAAATACAAAACAAAAAATCCACCAAAACCATGGAATCAATAAATGTATTTCTAATGATAGTTTATCTATAATAGCTTTTCCTTTTCTATTAAATAAAACTATGTGGATAGAATAAAATTAACCAACAAAACATTGTTATTGATCATGGAAGCTATTTTTTTTGCCAGTTTTTGTTTTAGTTAATTGGAACAATGTTATGTTCATTTAAGAAGATTGCCACATCTAAAACAAGTTAGTTCAGTTGGCTAGAGCTGTAGAATATGCCGACTGCATCTCTGCTGAGGGATTAGACCCCACTCTCCAAGTAGTATCCAGGAGCATTGGGGAATGTGAAGTAACCCTTCTTAGCAATAACTCCCAGGTTCACTCTGACCCTGAGTGGTAGTACTTGCTAGGGTCCTATCTATGGGTCAAATAAAACTGTTTAACCATTTAACTGTGTGCAAAGGACTGATGTTTAATTGAATAGTTAGTGTTAAATAGAAATACTTGAAACCATTTAACTGTGTGCAAACAAATGAGCTCTGGCTTGTTTAAAATCTTACCTACAAACTATTAATACATATGTATAAATAAGATCTGGCATTAAATAACCTACAAGTGTTGATATGCCATAAAACCCAACCAACCAACTTGTATAATATGACAATTTTAATCAATTGGTCAATGTAAATTAATAAAGTTTTCATTAAAAAAATTTTAACTGACAATTTAACAAATAATAATCATGGTAACTAAAAGAATGCAATTTAATTTTTTAGGTTAAAAATATGTGCTACAGCCAATATTAAAAAAAGCATTTACTATTCATTGGATTAAACTGGATCAAGCTATTCACAATAAAACTTTAAATTATTTTAAAAGTGATGTTGGAAATTTTCCCCAAAACATAAAAAAAATGATTAAATTTTGTACCAAATTAATGTATTTCGCAAAATATCATTAAAAAATCTAGTAATATGGTAATATTCTGTTAGCTTTTGTCAAAATATAGCAGACAACAAAGATGACTTTGACATATGTTTTTGTTTTGGTTTTTTTTGGGGGTGGTGGTGGTTAAAACAATGACAACAAGTGATTGTGTGTTGGTTAAGCTGACTGACCGTAAAGAACAAAACATTTATTTAACGTAATATTTACAAATCAAATATACTCTCAGGATTAATTAAATCTTCTTTCTTCCTCCCATTAAAGAAAGAGAAACTTCTAGTTGTGTAGAGAGTAAAGAAAAATCGTTCATTTCTTTTCTTGAAAGAAAAGAAATAAACGATCTTTCTTTACTCTTTAAAAATGAAATAAAGCAAAAAGTTGGAGATTAAAAATAATTTTCTCCTTACCCATTTTACTACTAAGGAAGGAAATAAATTTGGTTATTCATAATGAAATTAATTTAGGAATCACTCAAATTCTTGACAGAAGTAAAAACGAAGATTTTAAAAAAGAAAAAAAAATCAACTTTAAAACAGTGTTTCTAAAGTTAATAGAAGTTTTGCCCCATCGCATCAAAACGAGTCAAAATAATCAATGATGCAATAAAATGGTTTTTGACCAATTTAACACGTTACTAGGCTAATAACAAAATGCCATCTCTTTTCGCTTAAAACAAAGTTAACTAATTAAAAAAGTATCAGTGACTGACTTTTTTTTTCTTTTTTACTTAAGCTAAAAATGATAGATTTACTTATTAATTTGTAATTTCTCTGATAAATGGTTTTGTCATATCGAAAGTTTCAGATATTTTCATGATTTAAAGCAAATGAACACATATCTGAAAAGAAATAGATTAAGATCTTAAAAAAACAATACACACACAAAAAAAAAGAGACAGGTAGATTAAAACAAAATATAAAATAATAAACATTTCAGAAATAATTAATTGAAAAAGTTATGGTTACGTCAAATTTTTAAATTCCATTATTACATTATCAGATTCTTTACTTGAAACTAACAGCATGTCGTTTTTTAAAAAATTTCTCATGTCTAAATACGAATAAAATGATTTTAATGAAAGTTTTTAATTTAGATTAAAAACAATAATACACAAAAATGTTTAAAACGATAATATACGTACAGAAAATGTTTAAAATGGTTAACTGAACACGATAACTACATATTAAATAAATACCTTCCCCCTTATGACAAGGAAATAAAAAGACCTTGTTTGAATGAATACCTGTCTTTTTTAATTTGAAAAAAAAATGATGTGAATAAATAAAAAAAAAAAAGTCCAAGTAAACAACTTCATTTAAATAATAAAAATATTTCTCTATTGTTAAAATTTAATTTTAAAAAATTGAACTTTAATTTAAAAAAATTTTTTAAAGTAAGTTCCGTCACTCGAATAAAGTTAATAAAGTTTTGAAATTAAATCCATCAGTTTTGCTGCCATTGTACATCCTTAGAATTAAAAAAAATAAAAATTGAAGTTGCTTAAAGATTGTACGTCAATATCACACGTTCGTGGAGTATGGATGGCTTTCAGGGACATATATTTAAATTTACTCGATTCAAGTCAAGCGCGTACTATAGGGAATGGAGTGCAACAATAAATCAACATTTTCAGTTTCAAATATATTAACCTTTTTATTTTTTGGATGAAGAGTTTGTAGCGGTTTTTGGTAGATAAAAATTGTAGATTTTGTAATAATAGTCTGGGAAATAGAAGACGCCATGTTGGATATCTCCCTTTTGGATTTTTTTTCGAGAAGGAAAGAAGCCAGAAAGGTAAAATAAAATAACTACGAACTAAAGAAATGTGTTTAGAATATTCTTATCATTAAAAAGAAATAATAATAATAACAAACTAATTTAAAATACTAATATGCATATATTTTTCCATAAATAAACATTTTTTACAAGTTTTATTTTTATTGGTAAATTAGAAAAAAGAAAAAAAAATTGTTTTTAACTTTGTAAACAGTTTACTTTCAATTTTAACTCGTCCGTTTCATTTTACTTTCTTCATTCATTCTTAAACTGAAAAATTTTCAAAGTTTTAAAGTAAAAAAATAAAAGTATAATTAAATAGTATGCACGCAGTAATTTGATATTTTTGTGAAAAAATGTCGTTGAGAAACAAAAGCAATTTTTACTAAAAGTTTTATTTTGTATTTTGTTTTGTTTTTTTTTTTTTAGAGAAAACATTGACAAAATTTTGATTTTTTTTAAATCATGGTATAGCCGTATGTATCTTCTCACATAAGTCTTTACTCTTTGAGGTCGTAAAAATATGCTTTTTATAATGAATCCTAAACTGATTTTTATAACGTAAATGCAAAAATCACTTTCTGTACAATGTAATAATAGAGAAAAGGAAAAAACAAAATAAAAAAAACTCACTCAGTATTAAATTGTTCACACGTGGTTACTTTTTTTTTTCTTTTTAAGAAATATTTAACATCTCTGTGCTAATTGTTTTTTCCCCTTATTCTTTCTTTAGCTTTGATATTTGTTTTCTACGGCCTCAAAAAGACTATTGCAAAAAAAAAAAAAAAAAAAAATAAGGCGTATTCCCACTATTGTGTGGAGTGGTAAATGATCAAAACATTTTTATTTTTTATCTGTATTTTTATTTATTTATTTTTTGTTACCATCTGGGTTCAGAAGCTAGAAGATTTGGTATCATTTGTACATCCCCAAATGAATCCTTATATTCTATCTCCATCCAGTAGTCAACCCAGAGATTCATACAAAACCTCATGATAGCATTGTTTGGGTGACGGATGGCCGGCATGCTTAATATCGCCACAGGAGGAGGTTCGTGGGTATTTTCAAGTTGGTGATGGGATTGTGGCGAAGGAACTTGTTGGTGATGGTTGTATAGCTGCTGATTATAATGGTGATATTCCCTCATGAACGTGTCTTGGAGGTTCTGTCGATTCAAATGCTGAAAACTGGAATTTGAAAACCACAAGTTGCCACTGTAATGCCATTCATAGCGAAATTCCTGGCCTGGAAGAAGAGCACTCCATGCTGACGTATTAAATATACTTTGTATGCTTTCACTTTTGTAGTCCGTATTTGAGATCCATTGATGTGACACAGCATAGCCAACATCAAACACGCGGCTGCAAGTCATGTAAGGTAGCCGGGTCTGTTCAGGTGATGTACAAATATTGTTCAAGAAATAATCGTTTGGAAAGTCAAATTTGTATTCACCGTCGGCAAAGAGTTTGGCTTCGCGATCTACATAGGTAATAATGTAAGGTTCTGTAGGGCCCGGCATGTGCATTTCATTTGTGAGGGGCAACAAACTATGCACCCTAAAACCAGCCTTGATAGGTCTCCATTTGGTAGCTCTTAACACTAAATGCATATAGTCATTTCTGGTCATGCAAGAAGCGAAGTAGGTGTAAGGCAACACTTGCAAATTCATCTTCTCGACCAGCTTGACCCACTTGTCCTTTTCCGGGTCATACTTTTCGACATGATGGACGTGCTCAACAGGTTCTACATAGTGGTTTAGAGATCGTTGGAACCGTCGACGCACGACAGGGGATCCTGAAAGTGCAGTTGGTGGGCTCTGCAAACTTGGTGGTGGTTGCTGCTGTTGTTGCTGTTGTTGTGTTACTGCTATATTATTGGTAAGGCCTGAATTGGCCGTAGGGACCGAAGTGGCCACCGTGGAAGACGGGAGAACTGGCGTGGTCACACCTGCTCCATCACGATTAACCCCGACTCCGCTGGTCGCGGACGAAGGCCTTTTGTAAACTTGCATAACTCTAGTAAACTGGCACGCTGTCGCTGTGTACTTGATTGTGTCTGTCTAATAGCCCCCTAAAAACTCTTATATATTCCAGTCTTATCGTGTTTGTTGTAATGTTTTGTTTTAAGATCAAACAATTAGAGAAACGAGACGAGAGATCGTTTCGTGAACTCACACCAGCACGCACTAACACGTGACTATGTCAAGACAGGGCGGACGAAAAAGATATAGATCTTTTTTGCTTTTTCTTGTGTTTGTGTTATTTTCCCCCCTTTCTTTTTGTACCGCCAGGCAAGGGCAGCACTTGTGTAATAAGATAGTTGTGGCTGTGGAAAAAAAAAAAAAAAAAAAACAACCAAAAAACAAATCTTGACAGTACAGTTCTTTTTTACGTGATCGGAGAATATATCACGGAGATAAGCATATTTGAATAATATGAATGGATATTTGTACTTGTGCAAGTGATATTAATATTAATAATAATAATAATAATAATAATCTGCAGATGATTGTATTGGTGCAGCTAGTCATAACCATTAAAGTATTTTCTGTTCAGTTTTGTCATATTTGCAAATGAAATCGCTTTTAAAAGGGTTAATTCTAAAGTAGGAATAAAAACAGCTTAAAAATGGAAACAAAGTAAACGAAAGAAAATAAGTAAATAAACTTAAGCTAAACTATTCTGTAGCTTACATCAGACACAATCCAGGAAAACGTTCAAGAATTGATTATGAAATAAAAATGGAAAGAGAAAAGAAAAAAAGAATCCACTGTTTCTGGATTTTTTTAGTCGGTGCGAGTGAAGAAGCAGATTTTTTTTTGTTTCGTAAACGAAAGAGAAAATAAAGAAATAAAGAAAGAAGAAAACAAAAGAAAAAAAAAAGAAGATTGATTCTCTATTCTTCTTCAACTCCGTGGATGTATTGTCGTGTGTGTAACCATCTCCCTGCAGTGTTTCTGAAACGCAGCTTCCTTCCCTGCTGTGCTATAGTCAAGTCAGCCAGGCAGACAGACAGACAGTAAGGTGGGTGTATGGAGAAGAGGAGATAGGTTCCTTAGTCTGGCAATAGCAGTGGAGGAGGAGGTAGTCCCGTTACTCTATTTGTAGATGATATACACAATTTTATGCTGCTGTTGATGATGATGATGATGGATCAGTTTGGGTGACAGGGAGTATAGGTGGTGTAGCAGTAGCACTTGTTAGTGATGATGGTTGCAGAGTGGATATTAATGGTGATGTATGTCACTTGTATTTGATGGTGATGATGTTCTTGCTGGTGGTGACCACGGTGGTGGTCATTGGAATGGAAATTACATTAAACGTAGCTGCATTTACAACCACAGCTGTTGTCGTTAGTGATGATGATACTGATGATGTAATTACAATAGTGATGATATAACAGAGGGTGTAGTAACTAAAAAGATAATAGCACTATTTATTTAATTTTTTGTTATTTCTTGTTTAACCGCCCTGTACACCTGCTGTAATTGCTATAAAAATGACATTAGGTTGGTGATGATGATCTTAGTTAAGATGATGATGAGTGATTGAATTTCCAACCTGTTCGTTCGTAAAGCAAGCCAACCAACTTTCTGACAAACAGACTGACAGATACTGACGTACAAGAAATGCTGTACTTATCATTATGGTGATGATGATGATGATGATAGTGGTGGTGATTTTTAGTGAGCGAAAAAGAAAGAGAGAGAAGGAAGTTATAGCTGAGTATTGATGAGAAGTAGACGATAGTGATGATGCATAGTGTGTGGGTAATGGTGGTGGTAGAGATAGAAAAGACTGGAGAAAAGAAAGCAAAAAAAAATATAAGAATAATGCGAGGAAGGGCATGAATTCCTTTTGAAATACCACTGCTACCAATATTATTGCTATTATTATAGATGTTTCCCCCCTTGGTACAAAGAAATAAGGTGCGGTGGTAGGCGGGTAGGATTGAATGTGGGGGCTGGAGGTTGGACTGAAGAAAGAACAAAACTGGTCACTGCTCGCTCTTCTTCTTAAGTTCCGCACCCCCCAACTTTTTACGTCCACATGGCTGCCTCCGTTTTCTTCTACTGGTTCTTCCCACCCACACTACCACCTACACTTTTACTCTTCTTTCTTAAAACAAGTTATTATATTCTGTATGTATGCTTTTCTGTTATATGTCTTTTCAGCTGGGGTCTTTCTTCTTCTTCTTAGTATTCTGATGATTTTATAAACAACATAGTAAATAAGCTAATCTTACTTTTTCTTGAATAAAACAACTTGGAAAGAAAAAATTACAAAAGAAAATCAAGGAAAAAAGTGTACTTATTTGCATATGCAAACAAAAGCAAGCAAGACTAAATGCACATAAGCAATTCTGCACCTATGCCTGCATCAAATAAATCTTTGTGCCTAGAATAATGATCATAATGATATACTACTACTACTACTACTACTACTACTACTACTACTACTACTACTACTACTACTACTAACAATAATAATAATAATAATAATAACACCACCACATGATAATGGTACCATTATCAGTAATGACTCCAAGTTGTTTATAATACAACGCTGCTATAAAAGTATTATATATAGTATTATATTCAAGTCTGTGTGTGTATATATATATATATATATATAATGTATATTATGTGTGTATATATGTTTATTTATATGTGTATATATGTATATTTATGTGTGTGTGTGTGTATATATATATATATATATATATATATATGTGTGTGTGTGTATATTTGTGTGTATATATATTTATGTGTGTGTATATATATTTGTGTATGTATATATATATATTTATGTGAGTGTATATACATATATGTGTGTGTGTATATATTTTGTGCGCTTGTATATATATATGTATGTATATAGTTATACATATATATATATGTTTGCATGTATATATACATGAACATATAGGTGTGTATTTGTATATGAATGTGTGTATATATATATATATATATATATGTATGTATATAAATGTATGCATATATTTCTGTGTGTGTATATATCTTTCGAAGTGTATATATGTGCATATATACATATATGTATTTTGTATCCATATATATATATATATATATATATATATATATACACCCTGGATATGACACTAAACAATCTGATGGTGAGGTTTCAGTGATGCTGGACCTTTGGGGAATGCAGAGCACCCCTTCATTGCCATTTGCTCCCAGGTCCACTTTGGCCTGGAATGGTAACACCTAATAAGGGCCCTATCTATGGCTTGAATAGAACAAACTGTATACTTATGCTAAACTGAATTGTTTGAATTAGAACTGTTTGACTAAAGTGAATAGCTTGAAATAGAAATGGTTTTGACAATTAAACTGTACTTACATTTAAACTCCGTGCTTATGCTAAACTGAATTGCTTGAAATGGAACTTTTTTTGTTATTGAAACTTTACTTACTGTAAACTGAATTGTTTAATATAGAACTGTTTTGATATTTAACTATGTGTAAACAAAATTTATACTAAACTGAATTAGCTGAATTAGAACTGTTTGAATAAACTGACTAGCTTGAAATAGAAATGTTTTTGAGAATTAAACTGTGTACTCATGCTAAACTGAATTGTTTGAAATAGAACTATTTGCATAAAAATCGATTTGGCGTTAAATAACCCACAAAGGTTGATATGCCATAAAACCCAAACAACCAAGTAATAATGAAGATTTGTAAGTATGCATATGTATATATATATATATATATGTTTATACATGTGTATATAGACGCATATATATATATGAATATGTACATGTGTGTATACATATGTATACATATATATATATATGCGCAGTTAGGCAGCAGTTGTTCATTTAAGCATGTTTCATTGAATAATAAAGACAAATTTTGTCTGCATAATTTATTTAAGGTCCTTTCTAGTTTTCTGATAAGTGTCTTAGTTTCAGGTTGGAATTGGTAGATGAATTTCCCAAATTGTCCCTAGCGCTTTCGGACACTTCATAGGCCATGATCAAGGGTTGCTTGCTTGGATAAGGTGTGTTAGTATTTTTTTAAAAAGAATTTTGAAAGTTTATACTATAACGAAAATATGGGAATGCAGAGTTGGATAAAACAGGGTAACTTAATGTATTTAAAAGAGAATGTTATCAATGGAAATAGAATACATAGGAATATATATATATGTATGTATATATACAAGGCTCATTAAATAAATTTCCAGACTTTTTTTTCGTATGGGCACTTTTATTGATAGAACACACATGAAACTCTAGTCCCCTTTGAAGTAATCTCCTCTGGCTGCAATGCATTTGTTGTACTATTCCAACAACTTCTGGAAGGCCCCATGGAAATCCTCTTGTGTGAGTGTGTCAATGACCTTCATCACAGCCTCTCTCATCTCCTCAATGACAGCTTCTATGGTTTTCCTTGAGCTTAGGGAATAAGCAAGGTCTGGACTATAGAGAGGGTGAGGAACTGTCTTGATGCCCATCTTGGTCAAATAGTCTGTGACAAGGATGGAGTTGTGGACTGGTACATTGTCCTAGTGAAAATGCCACTGACCCAATTTGAAGAGTGCTGGCCTCTTCTGATGGAATCTCTTCCTGAACTCCTTTAAAACCTCAACATAGTATCTGTCCAGTGGGAACCCAGTGCATGTAGATCATGCCAGTGCTGTCAAAAAGAGGGATCATCAAAAGTTTGTGGGTGGATTTGCTCTGTCTGGCCTTCTTTGGTCTGGGAGAGCCAGCATGCTTCCACTGGGAACTCTGTCTCTTGGTCTCTGGGTCATAGCAGTAGATCCAGTTTTCATTGCATGGCATTTTTCCAAGTTTAAAACAGAATTTTATTGCATATCATTCATCTAAAGTCCAGATTGCATTTTTGAAATTCACCAGCTGTGATAATCATGCTTTAGTAGGGTGTATTCCAATTCCTGCTGTAGCTATTCATTTGAACCTGAAATCGTAAAAATTGGTCAGTCATCTCATAAGATGTATAGCAATAACATACTGAATTTTCAAGAGTCTATGCCAATTTTAAATGGCTGTACAAAAAAAGTCTGGAATCTTATTGAATGTACCATGTATATGTATTCACACACACACACACACACACACACACATATATATATATATGCAGTTAGGCAGCAATCCTTTATTTAAGCATATTTGATAAAATAATAAAGACACATTTTGTCGATATAATTTTATTAGGATCTTTTTAAGTTTCCTGACACATGTTTTGGTTTTAGGTTGGAGTTGCTAAATGAATTTACCAAAATTGTCCCATGTGCTTTCGGACCTTTTATAGGCCATTATCAGTGTTTATTTGCAAGTGTAAAGTTTGTTTTTTTTAAAAGATTTTTTAAGTTTTAAATAACATTGCAAAAATTATGTGAACATATAATTGAATTAACTGTGGCTCTTAATGAATTTAAAACAGAATGCTATTAACGGAAATAGATTATTATCAAGAGGTATAGAATATTTTAAAATTTTTTATCATTTTCACTTTGTTATTAACTCATAAAAAGGAGAACTAAAGGCATTTCAAAACATTGTCGCTATTTTCAAAGTTAATTCTATTAACTTTATTTTTTTTGTTTTTATATGTGGGGTTTTATTAATCAAACATGCTTAAATATGTATATATGCATACATATAGATATACATGATCATATATATGTATATACATTTATATTCATGTATACATACATATATATATATATATATATTTTTTTTTTTTTGCGTGTGTGTGTATATATATATATATATATATATTCATGTATACACTTATATATGGTGGTGTCTGTGAGCCTAGGTTTCATGCTTTACACATTCATCTCTGATGGATACATAAAACCTGAAACTTAGAGTCACCGATACCACCATGTAATATATATATATAAAAGGTCTGTCATTGATATTGAGCACTATCTAATAAAACCATGAAATTTGGTCCACTATTCCTCATCAAATTAGCTGGTTATAACCTTAAACCATTACAATATATATATATATATATACATTCGTATCCCTACATATATCAATATATATATGTATATATGTATGTTTATGTATATAATGTATGTATATGTATATATGTGTATATATGTATATGAATACATATGTATGTGTATTTTTATATGTATATATCTGTGATTTATGTATATTTAGATGTGTATATATGTATGGGCATATGTATAATATGTGTATAAATATGTGTATATATGTATGAGTATATGTATGAATATGTGTATATTTATATGTATCATCATCATCCTCATGTCACATTGCCAGCATGGATCTCCCTGACTGTCTCTCACCACCTGTTTCTATTGTCCATCACTCCCAGGAGGTTTTCAAGGCTATATCCTGTATTGGCACAGAGCTGTTGTATATTGGTTCTAGCTGGTTGTTCTGCCTTTGCTTGTCCATGTGAAGGGGTCCACTGGAGTATATCACTTATGAGTTCATCCTTACTTCTCCTGCTGTGTCCCACATGTCTGGTTCGTCTAACTTTGATAGTTTTCATGATGGGTGGTAGGTGGCTCTACAGCTGCTGTTTTGTGGGGTGTTGCCTCCAGAACCTGTTCATTATTGCTCACAGCATTCTTGTGTAATTGCTGTCAAGCCTTTTCTTCATAAGTTTTGTTAGTGTCCATGTAGTGCATCCATATAGCAGTATCAACACAACTGCTGCTTGGAGAAAACTGTGTTTTATTTTATCAATCAGGTCTGACTTCCATATGTCTGATAGTCTATTGATAACTGTCCATACCTTTGCTAATCACATGTTGATGTCTGTCTCAGTTGATGAGACACTGCTTCCTAGGTGGGTGAACTTGTTCACTAGTTTCAAAGATACACCCTTTAGTGTGGAGATGTTGCATCTTTGATTAAAACACATGTATTCAATCTTGTCTGCTTTGACATAGAGGCCTATGTTGCCAGCTGCTTGTTCCAGACGATGTAGCAGGGTTTTGGCTTGGGCAGGTGTATTTGCCAGAAGTGCTATGTCATCAGCGTAGTCTGCGTCAGTAATTGTTTGTGCTGGGTATCTTCCGCTTCTTTCCTTTACCAGCTTGAAACTGTTTTCTTTCATTAAGTCTATAGACGTTCTAAGTATGTAGTCTAGGCAGGTGATAAATAGGTATGGGCTAATGTGTCTCCTTGTAGCACACCTATTACAATGTCGAAGTAGTCTGTGTCTCCATCTGGTGAGCAGACTTTTATTTCCGTGTTTTTATATAGCATCATTATGTCTGTGACAGTTTCTTTGGGGAGGCCATAGGTGAGAAGTATTTGCTCCATCTTCCTCCTTTGTATGGAGTCAAAGGCCTTGGAGATGTTGACGAATAATATTGTTTCCTCTAGGTTTTTTGCATGTATACCTTCTAGAATTCGACAGATGGTCAAAATTTGTGATTTTGTGGATTGATTTCTCTGAAAGCCAGTTTGGTTCTTCCTAAGTATCTTCTCAATTCTGGGTTCTATGTGGTTGCCTAGTAGAGCATTGTAGATCTTGGCCACTATGGCTATTCCAAGGTTACCCTTCTTGGTGAAAAGGAGGATCCAATTTGCAGTTAAACCATGAAAAAGGAAGTAAAAGATGCTAATCCTTTTGGAATTTATTACTGTTTGAAAACCTAAGTTAGTGTAAAAACAGAATGCCTCTAAGGATGCAATGAACCATAAATAAGGACCCTCTGATGAAATTTAAAAAAAAGTAACTGTAGACTTTACTAAGTTAAAACTTTACAGGCAGGAGGAGGAAGGATTTTTTTCTCTCTTGAAAGCCAATGGGAAGCAGCATGGTGGACATAAAGGTGGACAAACTCAATGATGTCAAACCAGGTTCTGGGCATACGAATCCCATCGGACAACGGCCAGGATTAAATAGTTCAATTGGGGAACTACTGCTGCTTATCTATTATGGTGGCTTCTATAGATGAGAATAAAAACACAGCCATCGAAAGTTTACCATGACTCACACTCAAAATGTATATACATATATAATTCTTAATATGTATTTACGAGATGCATAAGATCAGTTTCCAGACTTTTTTATATGGGCTTATAAAATTGTCGTAGACTCTTGAAAATTCAGCATGTTATTGCTACACATCTTATGAGATAACTGACCTATTTTTATGATTTCAGGTTCAAATGAACAGCTACGGCAGGAATTGGAATACACCCTACTAAAGCCTGATTGTCACAGCTGGGGAATTTCAAAAATGCAATCTGGACTTTAGAAGAACGTTATGCAGTAAAATTCTGTTTTAAACTTGGAGAAAATGTCACAGAAATGTATGGAATGCTTCAGACTGCTTTTTGACCATCATTCATCAGTTTTTGAGTGGCATAAGAGATTCAAGGAAGTCAGGGAGTCTTTGAGGGATGATGAGAGGTGTGGGAGGAGTAAAGAAGTCAATATACCAGAGATGATTGGCCAAAGGGTTAGGGTTACTATGTTGAGGTTTTAAGGGAGTTCAGGAAGAGATTCCGTCGGAAGAGGCCAGCACTCTTCAAATCGGGTCAGTGGCATTTCCACCAGGATAATGCACCAGTCCACAACTCCATCCTTGTCACAGACTATTTGACCAAGATGGGCATCAAGGCAGTTCCTCACCCTCTCTATAGTCCAGACCTTGCTCCCTGTGACTTTTGGTTATTCTCTAAGCTCAGAGGCTGTCGTTATGAGACAATTGAGGAGATGAAAGAGGCTGTGATGAAGGTCATTGACATGCTCACACAAGAGGACTTCCATGGGGCCTTCCAGAAGTTTTTGGAACAGTACACCAAGTGCATTACAGCCAGAGGAGATTACTTCGAAGGGGACTAGAGCTTCATATGTGTACTATTAATAAAAGTGCCCATACGAAAAAAAGTCTGGAAACTTATCGTGTGCACCTCGTATATATGTACATATATATATGTGTATGTGTTTATATATATATATATGTATATGGATATGTATGTATATTTATAAATGTATGACATTGTTGCTGGCATTCTTTAGAAACTCTCACAGCAATAATGATGCTCTATAAAAACACCAGTGTTAAAGTTTACTCACTGGATGGAGACACAGACTTCTTTGACATTGGTGCTGGCGTTTTACAACAGAATACAATGCCCAATATCTGGTTATAATCATCCTAGACTATGTACTTCAAACGTTGATAGATGAAACTAAAAGAAATGTCTTTACACAAAAAAAGCAAGAAGCAGAAGATACCCTGCAGCAACTATTACGGATGCAAACTACATAGATGACATAGCGCTTCTTGCAAGTACATCTACCTAAGCTGAATCCCCGCTGCCTAGTCTTGAGCAGGCAGCAGGAGGCTTTGGTCTCCATGTGAATGCAGACAAAAAACAGAGTACATGTGTTTTAATCGAAAAGGAGACATTTCCACTCTAAATAATGGTTCTATGAAATTAGTGGACAGATTCACATACCTTTGTAGCAGCATCTCATCTATTAAAAGTTACATCAATATCCACCCAGCGAAGGCATAGACTGCTGTCGATAGTTTATCGATCATATGGAAGTCTGACCAGTCAGTTTCTTCCAAGCAGCAGTTGTTTCATTTCCACTATATAGATGCAGCACATAGATGTTGACTAAGTGTATAGAGAAAAAACTTGAAGGGAACTGCACAAGAATGCTACAAGCAATATCCCACGAAATAGTAGCTGTATGATCACCTACCTCCTCTCTTTAAAACCATCCAAATAAGACAAACTAGACATGGGGGACACTACTAGAGAACCAAGGACAAACTCATGTGATGTTCTTTGATGGATCCCTTCACACGGACATGCCAGTATTGATCAACCAACAAGAACTTACCTACTACAGTTCTGTATGGACGCAGGATGTAGTCTAGAAGACCTGACTGAGAGTCAGAAAAATCCATGCTATCAGCTTGACATGATGATATATATGTATGAATATATATATAAGTATAACTAAGTTGGAGGTTTTGAATTTATCATAGTATATGATAAGTTTTATTTTTATTAGGATCAGTGGATAGTATGTTTTTTGAATCAACATTTTTAAAACATCTTCATCTATTCATCATTTTCATCAACGATCATCTCTTTTATCCTGTCATTCGTTGTTTTATTCAAAATCGCCTTGCCTGTATTAAAAAAAAAAACAACATTCAGACCCTCCTCCTTCTAGTTGTCTCAAAACAACTATGGAGGAGACTAACAATTCACATTCACCCATGGACATTTTTGACTCGAGACCGTCCCCAATGCCGGAATAAGTACCATTTGATCTCTCTTCCTTATCCAATACAATCCCACCGGCCCAAAAACCTCCACCACGCCTGTCTCTTGGTCATCACATTGTGTGAATAAAAAATCAGCAAGTGACTATGAAAGGGACACAGTCGAAAAATATGCCAGCTATTTCAAGGATGGAGAAATCCTACCCATACCCGAATTGGTCAAAGCAGATGAACCAAAGACCCTGTCATTCGTAGTCACAGATCTACGGACCAAGAGGCTTGCTGGTTTGAAAAAAGAAACTTTTGAGGACATTTTAAAATCTGCAAACATCCCAGGTAAATGTTTTTGCCGCAGGAGCTTTGCTACCTGGGATGTCTTGCTTTCCTTGGAGGAAGCAGCACAAAACTGGCTGGTGGTAATATCACCACTCGTTTCTTCTGGCAGCAACCGGATTATCAAGGCAAACACAGGATCAAGGTCACCATGTGCAATGTTTTGATGGAACTAGGTGGGGACATCCTTGCCGCTTACTTAAGTATATATGGCGGCGTGGAACAAGTCACCCAGATAACATCCAATAGCGGGACGGCATACGGTGACTATGTTTTCATCATGTGCCTCAATAGGGGACGGTTCAACAACATACCCCACATTATAAAATATTGAGACCAATCAATGATGGTGGTCGTCGAGGGCAGGAGACTATTATGTTGGTCCTGTAAGCAACTTGGACATTTTTCCAGGACCTACCCTCAAAAAATGACGACCACCACAACGACTTCTAGTACTACTGCTACAATGACTTCGCTTACCACCACCACTGCAACAACAGCGACAGAAAAAACCACAGCACCAACAATAAAAGAAATTGATGACCACCCCAACAAAAAAGTTGAGGAGGGGTGGATTCAAGTAACCAGGAAAGGATGGGGGGGAAAGAATTCCCCCCAAAATTCCCTAAATAAACAAACAGTTAAAACAACAACAACGACCACAGCAAACACAATCAAAACAATGGAAGCCACAGAATCAACAACAAAATCACCAGTGCCAATCATTGAAGAAAAAATGAAATCAACAGTTTCATCAAATAAAAAGAAAAAGAAAAAGGAACACATCTTCGAAGAAGAACATGTACAAATGGATACTACAACAAATTTGAAAAGAAAGAGAGACAGTGATGACAATTCTGAGGAGGGGAAGAAAAAAGTAAAAAATAACCAAACACAGTCACAGAGATTCTATAGCGCCAGTATCACCCCCAGTAACTACAAAACATCAAGCAAAGTCGGCCTCTAATGAGGTCTGATGTGCCCTAAACGGTTTTTATTTCTGCCAAGACATCCTGGAATCACCCAACATCGACCATCTTTTAAAAAAATTGTTAAAACCTCTCACTTCATTAAAGAAAATAGACAATCACAAAGACGTCACTAATCCTTATTTGTTTAGGGGTGATCACCTTTGTTTGCTCGGCTGGCAACCGTACAAGGGAGCTGTGGTGTTTCCTTGCGGAAGCCAGTTGGATGGACATAAGGTTGGTGGAGTTGGAGCACCCCTCCTTCAATGTCATGCTTTCAAAATGTACAGGCAGGGTCCCAATTTATGTTCATCCTAGCTTCTATAGGTCCCTAAAATTGAGGTTCCCCATGGATGTCGTAGGTTTTTTTGGGACAGCTGAGTTACCAATGAACTCGGTTCCAGTTCCCTGTGTCAGGCCGTCGGTATCCTCACCCCAGAGGATTTCTGGCCCATAGTTGACACTGAGTAACGTAAGTGGGTCTGATGACTTTAAACCTTGCTACATTGAATGTGAGGGGACTGAGGGATTCAAGCAAGTGTGCGTGCTTGCTTGCTGAATTCAAGAACCTCAGTGTGAATGTCGCTACTGTGCAAGAGACTCACTTCATTTGCGTTGAGGACTGTTGGGTGCTGGAGATGGATTTGAACGT
This sequence comes from Sepioteuthis lessoniana, assembly GCA_963585895.1. NCBI lineage: Eukaryota > Metazoa > Mollusca > Cephalopoda > Myopsida > Loliginidae > Sepioteuthis > Sepioteuthis lessoniana. Next base: position 2,496,600 of record OY757910.1, on the reverse strand, counting down.
TTTCTCAGCATTGGCAGCCACACTAGCATTGGGGTGTCTTTGTTAGTTGGATGCAGCCTTGATGCTGATGTTGACGTTTTTGCAGGTGACAGGGGCCGACTGGTTGTGGCCGATGTTGCTGTTAAAAGTTTTGAGTTCTGGCTGGTTGCGGTTTATGCGACCAATATTGCTGTGGAGAGGGTTTCCTTTTTTCGTCTGTTGGTGCCATTCCTGGATGATTAGAAGTGGCTAGTCTTAATGGGTGATTGGAATGCAATCCTTGATCCCAAGATAGATAAGGTCGAGTGAGGAGCTAGTGGGTTGGGAAGGTGTGAAAGCAGCCTAGCGTGGACTGACTGTAAACTTGTTAGGGTCAGTCTGTGGTTAGCTAATAGGCCTAGTCTGGCCAGCTGCTGGAAGTTCAATACCTCCTTACTGGAGATACGGGACTTCCAGGACCAGCTGGAATCCCTAATTAAACGGGCATTAGTGAGGGCAGTTACTGGAATAGGTAGTGGGTTTCTCTTAAACATAGGATTAGAGAATTCGCCACCAAGTACGGTCATCAGCTCAACCAAAATAGGACCAGGAAGGTGAAATCTATAGAAGATAGATTTTCCCTGGTGGTGGCAGTGGGGAGATTCCCTGACCGTAGAACTAGCTAGGGGGGACCTTGAGCGTGAGACTAGTGATCTAGGTTCGAAAGGATTCTCAACAAAGCTGTGAAATCGAACGCGACTGCGCATGAGGAAGAAGTGTGAAGGTTTCCCCATCAGTACATTGAATCCGTCAAGTCCCTGGATGAGCGCTTGCTGTGATCAAAATGCGAGATACATGATGCCTTTCGGGCGCACTTTCGTGATCACTTTGCCTGCTGTCCTGATCTCCCAGTTCAGGAGTTTCACAGCTATCTTGCTGACTTCTACCGCCTTGGGGTGTCTGAAGCAGATAGTTGCAAGGGTGTGATTACTGAATGCGAAGTCTGTGACGAGTTGAAGCAGGTTGGCCTCAACAAGTCACAAGGACTAGATGGTTTACCCTATGAAGTTTACTTGAGGCTGCTGCACATGTTTGTGCCTATTCTGACGGATGTGTTCAACCATTGGTTCGCCTAGGGAGCCATCCCTGGTAGCGTTACCTAGGGCGTGATCACATTGCTGAAGAAAGGTGGCAAGCATGTTTGGGAGGGTTTAGATGATTACCCGATTTTAGATTTTGGCCCAGGTCTTAGCGAATCGTTTACAGGATGTCATTAGCGATCTGATCAGCCTCAAGCAGACCTACTCTGTGAAGAGAAGATCGATCCAGGACAATCTGCACTTGATTCGCAAGGTCCTAGAGGGGATAGAAGATGGCATGAAAGCTGTGCTGATCAGTTTAGATCAGTCCAAGGCCTTTGATAGGTTTGATGATCGGTTTTTGGCATCTGTTTTGGAGACTGCCAGTTTCCAACCGGAGTTCCACAAATGGATTAGCATGATGTACCACAACCCTCAGGCAGTGGTGCAGGTGAGCGGAACGCATTTGGGGGCTTTCACAATGGAATGTTCAGTCCGGCAGAGCTGCCCCTTGTCTCTTCTTCTCTATGTCCTCACTTTGGAGCCTTTTCTCTGTAGGCTTAGGGATGAGGGGGCAAATCCGGCTCTGCGTGGTGTCCCTTTCACTGGCTCTCTTACAGCAAGGGTTTCCACGTTTGCCGATGATATCACAGTCTTAGTATCCTGCTGCCTGGATATAAGGGCTGTGAAGAAGGCAGTTGGCGAGTATAAGCAGATAGCAGGAGCCAAGGTCAATTTTGACAAAAGCGAAAGTTTGCAGCTCAGTGCTTGGAGGGGTAGCAATACCCTTCCAGGGCCCTTCCACTGGAGTGATGGACCCATCCGCATCCTTGGGGTGTGGTTCGGGCTCGACCTCCAACTGGAGCGAAATTGGTCAGAAGTGCAAGCTAAGGTGGATGCTCTGGTGGGAATCTGGCTTTCAAGGAGGTTGTCCTTAAAGGGCGGGGTGGAGGCATGCGCTGTGTACGTCTTCCCCTTGATCCTTTACCAATTGGCTGTACTTCCTCTGCCTTATGCACATTGGGTGGTGCTACAACGATCCCTCTCCAGATTGCTCTGGGGAGGCCAAAGGCCGATGGTCCATAGACAGGTCTGCATCCAACATACGCGCAATGGGGGTCTGGGTATGCCTGATCTGGAGAGCCACTGGCTTGCTGAAAGACTTGCATACTTTGGCTGGTCCTTGACAGGGTACGCAGTGTGGAGATGAAAGGCAAGTCAGACTTTTTCTCGCCTCCAGTCAGACCCAAAGGCTGAAGGTCGATGTAAGCCGAAGGGCAAAACACTGTCTGTAAGTGCCAAGCAGCCCTTCGTAACCTTCCTGGGTCCAGTGATCTTTCATGGCCTTGGAAAAAGCTATATCGGGAGCTAGTGGTGGGTTCCGCTTCAGACCCTCTTAATGAGCGGCACAGCTGGATGGCTGAGGAGATCTGCTCACACTGGAATTGGGAATTGGGCGACTTGCATGGAATGGGCTGCTCTTTCTCAGCTTGAACTTCAGAGCAGGCCTGGCAGACATGCCCGATTGTGCTTGCTGTGGCAGTGGTTTAGAAGAAACGGCTGGGCATGCCTTCTACTACTGCGAGCAAGTTCTCCCGTTCTGGGATCATGTCAGGGAGTGGACAGCTCGCATCGAACCCAAGCAGCTCGTGCTGCTCGATGTTGGTTATGTCATGGACAACGTTATACATCCATTTCAAGGTGGGAAGTGTGTGGTGTTTCTCGCGATCCTAGCCGTAGCTCAAATGGTGATTTGGACGATGCAAAAGAAGGGATTGTATGATGATGCAAACTTTTCTCATCGTGATCTGGTTTTGTATTTTAGGCATCAGCTTAGGGTCAAAATCAGATGCGATAGAAAACGCTTGGATTGCATAACATTTGACAGAAGGTGGGGAAATGCAGCGAGCCTGGTCATAAGAAAGGTGGCAACGTTGGAGTCATCCTTCCCTCCTCTTCCTGCCCATGGCGTCTATGGTACGGGTCCTTCGGGACCCCATCTCGAGTAAGTAGGCAAAGTTTTTTCCCCCCTTGAAGCCTAGTTAGCAATATGTTGTGAGTCATCATCCCCGTCATCTACTTGTTAGTCTCCAAGATCTTCCCCATCCTCATTATTGTTGTACCTCAACCCTTACTCCAGCCCGCTTTTGTTGAAGATCTTGGAATTTTACATGTATAAAAATCATTATCTGCTTTCAACCACCCTTACCATACACCGGTGAATATTGGTTCACTTGTGAGGGGTCTGACGCTCAATGATTCCCATTGCCATTTACTGGATGAATATATAGGTGAATAAACACCACTCATGCAAATGTGTCGGGCAGGTCATCCTGGCACTACAGAACAACCCACCTGCTGCATTAACATAGCTGGCTTGCTTTTACCAAGAAGATTAAAGAAGGCAGGCATGTTTGAAGGTGAGTCATTTGACTTCTATATCTCCTTCCTCTCCCCATCGCGGAAACATAGTGGCCGTTGGGGCAGAATTAGTTCCTTATTTCCTGGCCGATTGTATGGAAGTAGTCGAGATAGCACCCTGGGAATCCTGGTTCTTGATGGCAGTGATTGAGTCAGGCCCTGGGATTCCAGGTCTCTTTGCAACGTAATGCCATCATTCCTGTTTTTTTGACTGGTTGATGTGTATTTATATCTGTAATTGTTGGCTCAGGTGACGGAAGCAAAGCACTTGGTATAGGGGTCTCAATTATGGGAGTTTTAAGTTTCCTTAGGAACCTGCGGTTCTGCAGGGTTATTCTACTTGATCCTGCAACTCTAATTCTATATTGGCGGTTGGGAAGCGTCTCTACTATTCGTCCAGCTATGTCCAATCGATAGTTATTTGGGTTTTGAATGGAGACTGTGTTGCCCTTACAAAGCGGGGATAAGGCATGTGCAGTATGATTGTACTTTTTGATGAGGTCAGTGTTTTTGGGATGTAGCTATCCACTCAGGGTGCAGTTTATATAAGTGTGGATGTGATGGGATATAATCCTGAAGGTGTCTATGAAGCAAGAGTTGTGCTGGTGATAATCCAATTCCTTGGATAGGGGTGTTTCTATATTGCAGGATTGTTTGTGCTGCCATGTCATTGTTCAAGGAACCCTTGTGTCCTGTGCAGTCCCTTATGAGTCTATTTGCAGTCTTCACTGCTAACTCTACTCATCCATTAGATTGGGGATAGGCTACTGATGAAATTCTTTGTTTAACAGCTCAGTATTTTAGGAACTGTTGGAATGAGTAAGCTGAGAAGGGTAGCCCACTGTCTGTGCTAAGCTCCTCAGGTGCGCTGTATGTTTGGAATATTTCTCTGCAGATGGATATCAACCTGGAGGCAACTGCTTGTCCCTGCTTGATACGGTACAGAATGAGCCATCCAGTGAGCCTGTCTGCACAAGCGAGATACGTGAATGATCCAACATATAACAAATCCATAACAATTTGTTGAAAAGGCCATTCTGGTGTAGGTGTCATTTGGATTGGTTCATATGGTAGACTTGGGGCATTCCTTGAGCATGTAATGCGATTATTTCTGTAATTGAAGCATTCATTCCAGGCCAGTAGACTGACTCATTGACACGTGTTTTCATGCCAACTACTTGATGAGCCAAATGTAGGGACTTTAATATGTTTTTGTGCTGGGAGGTTGGTATTACTATCCTCCAGTCCAATAGTATTAGGCCATTATTGTTGCTGAGGCGGTTACGAACTTCCCAGTATTCTCGTATTGTAGGCGGTGTTGCTTGAAGACTGTTTGGCAAACCATTGTCTATGGTCTTGCCTAACAAGGTGTATTGTGTGTCTTTTTGACCAGCAAAACGAATGCGGTCAAGAGAAGTTATGGCAGGGTAACCGTCTAATTGGGATATGGAGGTGAGGGCTGTCAATCTCGTTGCTGCACAAATCTCATCTGATTCATCAGTGTCTATAGGGGAGGGTTCTATGGGGAATGTATCAAGTAAGCTTTGCACCGTAGTGACTGTATTGCGGGAGATAGCGTCAGGGGCCCTATGCCATTTTCCAGGACAGTGTTGCATGGTGAAACGATATCTCAAGCTTTTTTCTTTAAGCCGGGATAGGCGTGGGTTGTGAATTTTACTGAGATCCCAATTACCAAAAAGTCCTTTTAGCGGCTCATGGTCGGTCACCACTATAACATCGGGGCAACCCAGTATGAACATGCGGCACTTTTCAAGCTGATAGCTGCTGCTTCACCTTCTATGGGTGCATATCTTTGTTCAGCATCGGTGCAAAATCTGCTTCCAGCAAATACGAGACGCCAGCCTTCAGGACAGCAGACTGGGGCTCTGTCCATTGCACATGTGCAGTGCTTTTGAAGAATCAAAAATCCCATGCCATCCTTACTCCAGTCAGGAGCTAAGCAGGTAACTCTGTTGATGTCAGATGTTGAGACGCCTGTCTTACTAGTTTAACAATGACCTGCTTTGATTCTTGAAATGCTTTCTTGAGGGTCTGGTTCCAGCTGAATCTTGAGCTCTTTTTGACAAAGTCCTGAAATGGTAGCATAATGGGACTTAATGAATATGCCCAGGCAAATTGGTTTACTAGACCAAACCAAGAGCTTGCATCAGTGATGGTTTTAGGAACTGGGAAATTTAAAATAGCATTAAGCATTGATTCAGAAGGAGATACTCCCGATGAAGTTATTTGCAATCCACCAAACTGAACGGTGTCCTTACAAAACTAGAATTTGTCCTTACTGAGTACAATCCCATTTTGTGCACATCTCATTAGAAAATCAAAGGTATGATAGAATGACTCTTTGATGTTGGTGTCGTAGAGTAAGGTATCATCAACCAATTTGATTTTCCTGGCAATGTCCTTTATAACTTCATCATATCTACGGGTGTATGCATCACCAGATGCCAAGTAGCCTTGAGGTATCCTAAGGTACATAAACTTCCCCCATTCCGTGATAAAAGTTGTGAGTGGTTGGGACTCCTTATCTAATATAACAGAGTCATAACCATCAACAGTGTCCAGCACTGTCTTCTTAGTATTGGGTGGCACCCGCATTGCCAGCTAGAAAGGTGAGGCAGTGTGGTGGGTTTCTCACTTGCATTGTGAATTCGGATATTGATAATCGATGGTACGTCTTGGCCGACCATCCTTTTTTTGTTGTAATCACCATTGTGCTGCACCAATCTGTAGGAGTACCAATGGGCACTTGTTTTAATATGCCCCTTTCTATGTCTTGCATGAGAGCTTGCTTCACTGCTTCTTTTAAGTGGTATGGCACTAGTATAGGTCTGTGTTTAGCTTTAGGGACTGCTTCCTGCTTCAGGTGAATATGTCCGGGTTTACCAGACATGGCTGGGAATTGCCCATCAGTCTTGAACGCTGAATTAGCAAATTGTTCCAGTAACCATTTTTTTAGATTTTCCACATTTCCTTTGTTTGCTAGAAAGGGGGGTTGTTTAGGGTGAATTGGTAGCTGAAAGTTTGTGGATTGCTTTTGCTTCATATTAGGGAGGGACACAGTTGCTGTATGATCATTGGTCATACAATTTACTTGTCTTTGGTTCATCAAAGATATAGATGTGGGGAAACGGGGGGATAGTATGCCTATATCAATGCATGTGGCGTTGCTAAAATATAGCTTATCAATGTTATTACAGATATATCAGGCTTGCTTTGTCGACATTTGTCCAACACTGAATTGAACTGGCAACCATCCCTGGCTAATAAATCTGCTTGGAGAGTGTCATTTGTTGTGCCTTTGATCAGCTGATCTTTGATATAGATATCAGATAGGTCATGATTGCAAATGGGACATGTGAAATCACAATCCTGTGCTGTACCTCTGAAGCAGATGACGAATTGTTGGACCGATTCACCTGGTCCTTGAGAAATTGAGGCAAAAGATAATCTCTGAACCATGGGGTTTGATTTTTGTGTGACTAATGCCTCTTGTATGCCCATGAGTCTATTTGGTTCCTCAGAGAAAAATTTGGGGTATGTATTTATAATTGATGTCTGGACAGCCTCATTGGCACAGTTGTATAACTGGATGTTGGTCTGTGCAGGGGGCATGTTTGTCATTTGCACAAACACCTCCCAGTCGATTCTAAACTTTCGGAATTGTTGAGATGTCATCCCTCAATGGAGCTGGGGAAGTTTGCCACATTAGATTAGGATCCCTCTCCCACTTAGGGTAGGTCTGGCTTGTTTTCAGTGTTTTCGATACCAGAAAACTGTCGGCCTCCATTTCGTAGATGGGGGGGATGGGAGGGCAACCAAATGGGGAATTTTTTCCTTGTTTTTCATTTTCTTTTTTGTATTTTGGGGTTTTTTCTCCCATCCCTATCAACTATAACATTTTTGTAAATAAATCATCAATTGTGAATAAAATCACTCATTTTAAGTAGGCCTTTTCACAGAGCAAATGTGGTATTTTGGTGGTTGCAGCACGCATGGTGATGGATGAATGTTTATATATTGTACTGTTGAATGGGTCAGTGAATGAGGCTAGGTAGGTTCCCTTAGAATACATAGAAATGCATGACCCTCCCCCATAAAACTTCAAGGCCTTGTGTCTTCCATTTGTATGAAATGCAAATAAAACCAGTCTACTTGTGTGTCAGACCACTTGCAAGTCAACCAATATCCTACAAACACAACAATATTTGAGGAACAAAATAACAAACAAAAATTACAGAACTTGAAGCACTACACAGTAGAAAGAAACATCCAAAACTCAATAGAATTCATTTTGAATCCAGTGCTAATGTACTCAAATGTCTTTAACTGCTGCTGCTATTCATAAAATCAAATTTGGAAATGAATGCTCCAAAATACGCCAGTATAAACAATGAATGCTCAATTCTTAACAAGTAGTAATGTACATGCAGAGGTTATATTGCTTTTGCAATATACATACCCCCTGATGATTGCCCAAGATTGGGTCGAAAGTCCTAGAGAACCAATTAATTATGGAAGGTATCATAACATTGACATGGCAACTCAAAAAGATAAATACAAAAATATATTGAGAAAATATGTCTATATTCTTTAATCAAATATGTATGCATATATATATATATATATATATATATATTCATAGTGATATGGTCTGCAAATTCTTTAGTTGCAGGGAAAATAAAACCCTTTTAGGATTCATATGTGCAAACCCTTTAATGCCTAATATATTCCCCCGAGATCAAGTCGCACATATATAAAAAAACAAAAAAGAAAGAAAGCAGATATCCAGCTGGTCAAGCCCTGATTGTTAAGGAATCAAGATGAACATAATAATATAATAGGGACCAACAATGGAATGTTGCATGTAACAATTTATAGACAATTGTATCAAATGGTGGAATGGTGTGTGTATGTCATAAGTTTGAATATGAAAGTTTGTGAGAGTGATATTCTACATGTGAAACTTACCTGTTTCCTGTATAACAGTTCAGTTATCTTCACGCGAAGTATGCTTAGTGAACACATTTTCATTGTTTTCCTTCCTCACATTTTCAAAAGGGAACACCAGAGGTTCATTCATTCATCCTTCTACATTAAAGCTTCTTCATAACAGCCTTATTTACTGTTGGCGCATTCGCAGAACACAGCCTAAGTGAATGCTGACTTTATCAGGACATCTTCCTGTCACAACGGCTGGTCTGGGACTGATCTTCCCCTTTTTTCTGTTCCATGCCAACCTTAACAGTTTCTCGTTTGAGTTTAGTTCAGCCAATCCCTGCCCATCTGGCTGTGTTGCTGCTGTTACAATTCTTATTTTAACTTGACCACCTTCCTACTCCTGTGCCTCTGCTAGTATGGCCTGGATTTTGGAATTACCTTCATTTCAGCATCTCTTTCATGTTTTTTCTTCATTGTTCTTCTAGATTTTCTCTCTCTATGTCTCCCTTCCTTTACAACACTTATCAACCTGCCTCTCTCTCACTCTTTCTCCACAGCAGTATATATGCATATATATATATATATATATATATATATGTATGTATGAATATATGCATATATTTATGCATTTATGTATATATATATATATATATATATATATATATATACATGTATATGTATTTTTATTTATTTCTCTGTATCTATAAATTTTTATGTATCCGTATATTTTTATATATATGTACATCTATGTATATAATGTATATATATATATATATATATATATATATATGTACATATGAGTATCAAGTGGTTTCCATCTATGGCATCCAAGACAAGACTATAAGATATCATCACCACCTCTCCTACTAAGCTGAGAATCTATCATGGCATTGGTGAAACCATAGACCTCAGTAAGCCAAAACACCTATGGCACATGGGACTCTCAGAGAGAAATTTAGTCCCCTAAAAAAAGGTGTATGCAGTAAGGGTTTCTCCAAGTTTGGCTGCCTGTTAAATTCTTAGATTATTATTTTACAAATCAAATTTATTTTAGTGAAGCTACTGTCACAAATTTTAGAAACAATGGAAAAATCTGAATTTCATGTATTGATAAAGCATTGCTTTCTGATAGGAAAAATACTGTTCAAGCAAAACAATGACTTGATAAGTGTTATTTGGACTCTCCTCCATCGGAAACAACCGTTAAGAAATGGTATGCTGATTTTAAATGCAGTCGTACAAACACAGATGATGCTGAATCAGCAGATTGCCCAAATTTGGCAGTTGTCCTGGAAAACACCAAAAATCTCCATAAATTCATTTTGGCTGATTGTAAATTGAAATTACATGAGATAGCAAAGGAGTTAAAGATATCAGAAGGCATTATATTCACCATTTTGCATGAACATTTGTCAATGAGAAAGCTGTGTTGAAAGTGGGTACCATGTTTGTTCACAGTCAATCAAAAACAACAACACGTTGACGATTCAGAACATTATTTGTAACTGTTTCAACTCAATAAAAAGGAGTTTTTGCATAAATATGTGACCATGGATGAATCATGGATCCACCACTACACTCCGGAGTCAAATCAGCAGTCAACTGAGTGGACAGCAGCAGTTGAAAGCTATCCAAAGTGACCAAAGATGCAAACATCAGCAGGCAAAGTTTTGGGTTGTGCAAGGTATTTTGTTCATTAATTACCTTGAGAAAGTAAGAACCATCAATAGCGAATATTATATAGCATTATTGGTGAGTTTGAAGGAAGAAATCAACAAAAAACAGCCACAAATGAAGAAGAAGAAGAAAAAAGTGCTCGTTCACCATGACAATGCACTGTGTCACAAGTCGATCACAATGATGGCAAAACTGCATGAATTGCATTTCAAATTGCTTTTGCACCCACTGTATTCTCCAGATCTGACCCTCTGCAACTACTGGCTGTTTGCAGAGCTCCAAAGAATGCTCCAGGAAAAGAGATTTGTCTCCAATGAAGAAGTGATAACTGAGGCGTATTTTGAGGCCATAGAAAAATCGTTCTACAAAAAAGTCACTGAATTGTTAGACAAGCATTGGAATCAGTGTATCACTCTTGAAGGAGACTATGTTGATGTGTAAAGTCGAATTTTACCTAAAAGTTGTTGTTTTATTAATTAGGGCTGGGACTTATTGAGTGATGTATTATGTATATATTTGTACATGATTATATATATGTGTATATATAAACAATTTTTTGTTGTAGGTCCAAAGAGAGAAAGAAGTATTTTAAAATGAGTAGTTCCACAAGGAGATTTGTATTTTTCAGGATTTATTTATTTATTTTGTATGTTTCCAGCTTGATGCTTTTGTTAGAGAACATGTATGGCACAAGGCCTTGTTAATGGGGTATTCAATGAGACTTGAACTTACTCATGTTTGCACTTTGAATGGTTTTCAGTTGGTTATCGGTTTTTATGAAGGTCACTCCTCTCTTTTTCTTAGAGTGTGTTCAAGTCTCATTGAATACTCCACTAACAAGTCCTTGTGCCATACATGTTCTTTGACAAAAGCATCAAGCTGGAAATATACACATATGGAAGAACAAAATAAATAAATAAATCCTAAGAAAATACAAATCTCTTCGTGGACCTACTCATTTTAAAATATGTGTATATATAGCTTTAAATGTATTTGGTCATACAAGGACAACATATTCCTACTTGAAACAAAACAGCAACCAACGTAGCATGCATGCCAGACCAAATACTCTGTGAAACACATTCTCATTGAATGTACCAAACTGGCCCATATAAGAGAAACCTTTTTTTGGGCAAATGACATGAAGAAGCTGTTCCAAAAAATTGAAATGAATTATGTAATATCGTTCCTAAAAGAAGTGAATTTATACAGAAAAATCTAAAGTAATTTTCAACAAGACCAAATTTCTTCTACAAACTGTTTCTCTTCAAAAAATACTTCAACAAAATCTGATTCCCTTTCTACAAGCTGTTCATCCCCAAAAACAAATCCAACCTTTTTACTCCAAGACAATTTCCTTAGAAATAAACTTTCAATGAAACCAGATTCTTCCTACAAACAGTTTCTCTACTAATCAATTCCAAACTAACAGACTTTTCTGTTTCCCCCCTTTTTTTAACTTGATTCAGCATTAAATGACTGAAGAGGTTGATATGCTGCAAAAACAAACAAACAATAAATCAATCAATTAAATGTGTTTGGTTTGGTTTGGTTTGGTTGGGTTTTTTGGCATATCAACTGTTGTATGTCATTTAATGTCAACTCCTTTTTATACACATATTAAATACATGATTTCTAAACACATTTTGTTGATAACATTTTTAAACAAGTGTGAGCTCATTTTTTTTTACACAGTTAAATGGTTTCACTTAATTTCAAATAAGTACAGATTTTTGGTTATACACAGTTAAATGTCAAAACAGTTCTATTTTTTGTTATCAAACAGTTCTATTTCAAAGAATTCAATTTAGCATAAATACAGTTTAAATGTCAACAGTTCTGTTTCAAATAATTCAGTTTAGCATAAATACACAGTTCTATTTTTTGTTATCAGACAGTTCTATTTCAAACAATTCAATTTAGCATAAGTACACAGTTTAAATGTCAAACAGTTCTATTTGACCTATAGATAGGACCCTATCAGGTGCTACCAGTCCAGACCAGAGTGGACCTGGAAGCAATGGCAATGAAAGGGTACTCCACATTCCCCAAAGTTCCAGCATTACTGAAGCCTCACCATCGTATTGTTTAGTGTCATATCCAGAACACTCATTGGCGGTGGGGGTGTCTTACCTCTCTACAGAGATGCAGTCAGTGTATTCTTTAACTCCAGCCAACTGGGCCATTTAAGTGTGTGCAAATATGTATATATATGTATATATGTGTATACATGTTATAATATGTAAATATGTGTGTATATATTCGTTTATATAAGTTGGCAACTGTAGTTGAGGATGACCTGGAGGTTCCCTTTTCAATAAATACTACACCGAGGTGTAGGGGAGGGCACTACACCTTTCCCAGGATTGCTCCACTTACCAAGAATTGTACCTTATAATGCTGAGTGTTAAGCAAGGAGGCATCAAGTACATTTTTTTGAGTCTTTGTTATGACTTGACTTGGGATTGAATCCCAGTCTTCTGAACCATTGGCAAATATTCTAATCACTATGCCAATGGGCTGGTCCATATATATATATCATCATCATCATGTCACGCTATCAGCATGGATATTTCTGACCCTCTCTTGCCACACCTCCCTATTGTCCATTGCTTCCAGCAGGTCCTCAAGGCTACATCCCATATCGGCACAGAGCTGCTGTATGTAGGTTTGAGCTGGACGTCCTGCCTTTGCTCATCTATGTGAAGGGGTCCACAGGAGTACATCACTTATGAGCTCGTCCCTACTTCTCCAGCAGTGTCCCGCATGTCTGGTTTGTCTAATTTGGATAGTTTTCGTGATGGGTGGTAGGTGGCCATACAGCTGCTGCTTTGTTGGGTACTGTCTCCAGGACTTGTTCAACATTGCTTGCAGCATTCTTGTGTAATTGCCATCAAGCTTTTTCTCCATATGTTTTGTTAGTGTTCATGTGGTGCATCCATATAGCAGTATCGATACGACTGCTGCTTTGGAAGAAACTGCGCTTCCTTTTATCGGTCAGGTCTGACTTCCATATGACCGATAGCCTATCGATAGCTGTCCATGCATTTGCTAGTCGCGTGTCGATGTCTGTCTCAGTTGATGAGACACTGCTTCCTAGGTAGGTGAACTGGTCAACTAGTTTCAGAGCGCTACCATTTAGTGTGGAGATGTCGCCTGTTTGATTAAAGCACTTATATTCCATCTTGTGTGCATTGACAAGGAGGCCGATGCCTGCAGCGACTCATTCCAGATTACGTAGTAGGGTTTTGGCTTGGGCGGGTGCATTTGCCAGAAGCGCTTTATCCTCAGTGTAGTCTGTGTTGGTAATTGTTTTTGTGGGGTACCTTCTGCTTCTTTGCTTTGTTAGCTTGAAACCGTTTTCTTTGATTTCATTGACAGATGTTCTAAGCATGTAGTCTAAACAGATGATAAATAGCTATGGGGCTAATGTGTCTCCTTGCCGTACGCCTGTTACAATATCGAAGTAGTCTGTGTCTCCATGAAAAATCTCGAAATGCTGTTTCCACAGGTATATTCGATTTTGTTGGCTGGTAGCTTTCAGTTTAGCTTTCGCAGTGCTCTTCTTTCTGCTCACTTTGTTTATCGTTTGCCATACTATCCTAGATTGTTTATCTTCAACCGAGTCTCTAATCTTATCAATCTGATTTTGTATGTATTCTGTCTGTTCTTTTAGGTATATGTTAGCTAATTCATTTTGTGCCTTTTTAAGTTTCAGGGCATTGGTATTGGATGGGTTCTTCCTGTTGCATTTAGAGGCAGTCTTTATGTCTTCATGCTTTTCTTTCAACGCTAATGTCTCCCATGGGATTCTATGTTTTCTTTTTTGTTTAGTTGGAATGAATTTCGCTGCTCCTTCTAAGTGGGCATTGACAAAATTCTCATATACTTCATTTGGAGTATGTGTTTCTGTCTGTTCTTGTTGAGCATCAAATTTGTTTCTTAGTGCTAACGTATATTTATCTCTAATATCCCTGTTATTAAGCAGGGCCCAGGCATAGTGTATGGTGGTCTCTGTTCGGGTGGCATTCTTTCGTAAGTTCAGTCATATTTTTGCCGTGACAGTTCGGTGGTTGATGGACACACTCTCACATAAACCAATATGGCCATTTGTTTACTCCCGGTCCTCAAATAACTCCCTCTCTTTTTGAGAGTATCAGGGGAGGTAACTTGCATGTCTTAACAGTTCTTCCCCCTTCTTCTTTTCATTTCTGTAGGGCATAAGTTCTGCAAAAGAAAATAGGAGAGTGTAACAACATTAAACAGAGGACTCTTTTGGCTCAGATATAAACCCTAGGATCTTAAATGAAGGCTCTCCTTTCTTTGTCAAGGAGTGGGCAATTTGTGTGTTAGTTGGTACCCAAGAGATCTCTGCAATTTCTTTTCCTTCAAGCATCTCTCTCAAAATAGCCATCTCCATGCAAAGCCTCTGTTCATTGTAACATTGTGACTTTTATTAGGGTCTTTTTTTTTTTTCTTTTACGATTTAAATCTTCTTCACTGTCACTGGAATCAAAATGAAGCTGTGTGGCATTCATATCGTTTAGTAAGGTTGTATTTGCATCTTTGTTGAAGAAAGAAGAATTGGATATTATTTCTGAAACAATTACATGAGTGTTTTTCTTGCAAGTTGAACCTGGACTTTTTCCAAGCAATTTCTTCTTTGCAGAACATTGTGCATGGCAAATAACTTTTGCAACCAAATCCTCTTTATTCCGGTTCTCTTTCTCATTCATAGTTTCACTTGGTTTGTCATCAACTTTAGCATCATATTGTCTACAAGAAATAGATGCTTTTCCTGGAGTACAAATTGTTTCTCTTCTTTGAACATCAGGAGATAAAAAGTTATGTTCTAGAGTAAGTAATGACTTCATCCCATTCTTGCAGATTTTTGCTGATCTAGGATTATTGAGATCAACAAGCTGACTCTGCACTAATGGCTTTCTGTTTGTACACTTGGCCTTGATTCTTTTCTAGGGTGCCAGCTTATACAAAGACTATTTAGAAATCCCAGAATTTGAACCACTGGTTACCGACGCCATATTAAAATTTCCAAAAATAGATTTGGGTTCAGTCTTTTTGTAACGAATGCATAGTTCACATGAATTTGGGAGTGTCTGCAAAATTTTTATAAATTCAGGATCTGTCACTCCTGCATTTTTAACTAAGTCACACAATTTCTTACTACTAGGATGACTAAATTGTCTATGTAGTTTTGTTGCCATTTTAATTTTTTCTGCCGTATTTTTAGAAGAGATTTCTTTAATAAAAGGTATGTGTTTGAACTTACGTTTGTCTGGTAGAGGTTTGGTACTAGGGATTTAGTAATGTCCAGACGATGTGCAGCTCAATGGAATTTTCTTTTTTAACATCGTAACAGTGTCATCTTTAAAATTGAGGCAAGTTCCAGCCCTTTTCATGGCGTCTTTACTCAAGAGAAGTGGAATGTCAGAGTTCACAACATCAGTGATAATACTGACTTCAATATCAGTGTTAACAATGGTAGAATCACCTTATAGAGTGAGTTCAGTTTATTTCCATCGCTGAATTTAAAGGTTCTCACTCCTTTGTTTTTTACTATTTTTTCTTTTGTGCATCCGTTAATGTTTCAAGAAAACATTTATACCATTTTGTCCCACAAATGGTGCTGGATGCACCACTATCTAGAACTGCAGAGCCAAGTGTCTCACCTAAAAAAATGTCCCTGCCGTTCTTACGTTTTTGTTGACTCATCAAGAACACGTGCGACACGGACAAATCTTCCTCTATTTCGACGCCATCTTTATTCCTGCTACTATGAACGTAAGGACAGTCATAAGACCAGTGAAACCTGCAGCCACAATTAAAACATACTGTAATGTTACCTGATAGGTCTAACGGATTTAATTTCTTTTTGTTAGTGAAGCGTGTTTTATTCTTATATCCCTGTCGTCTTCCAGCACGGTTTATCTTTTCTTGCGAATTATTAAAATGCGAATCACACCAATATGAGGAGCGGCCATAATATACTTCAGTAGGGTCCATTTGGTTATTTTCTATATAGTTAACAATATCCATTTCGTTTTTTACCACAATAGGTGAAGTATTGGGTGATGAATCGCTAGAAGAATGTCCATGCATAATCTTCCGTAACTTTCCGACATGGAAGATAGCGTTAACTCACTGACAGTAGCCTTGACCAATTTTTCGTTATCCGGGGTGATATTGGCACTCAGTGCTCTGAAGGTGAGTACGGATTCTGGTAAAAGAATGTTAAAGTCTTTTAATTTGGCAACAAGTCGGCCAAATTCAATCAGAAAATCTGATGATGATGTCCCAGGCGGTCTCTGAAAGTTTTTAAATGTTTCGTATGCTTGAAAGGCAGATTGGTTTATATCTTCAAGAAAAAGTGTATCCAGTTTTTCATACAACTTTTTCATTCCATCCTCAGAATTAAGAACCACAGTGTCCAATTCCAAAACAGCTTCTCTGGCTGTTCCTTCCAATGACAAAAACACCAGGAGGGCTCTTTTTGTTTTATCCAGTGAAGTCACGAGTTCCTATATGTTCATTTCCTTTCTCCATGTACTATATTTATCCTTAAGCAATGCGGGTGGAGGAAAATACTTAGAAGCCATAGTGTCTTTTAGCTCTGCTACCAATGTAAAATACAAAGAATTCAGACTATAACACTCTGCATACGGAGACGCCTTTTTACACCCATCCTTCTCACACTCACACATAAATCAATATGGCCGTTTGTTTACTTCTGGTCCTGGAATAAAGCTCTCTCTTCTCAAGACTATCAGGGGAGGTAACTTACATGTCTTAACAGGTACAACAAGTGCATTGAAGTCGGAGGAGATTACTTCGAAGAGGACTAGAGATGCATGTGTGTACTATCAATAAAAGTGCCCATACAAAAAAGTCTGGAAACTTATTTAATGATCCTCGTACAAGTTTATATATGTGTATCTATGCATATATATACATATAAATGGATATTTTTATCAACATTAATTTATGTAATTTATCTATGACATTTGAGTAATAGCTATATCTGAAGTGCTGGCCATTGAAGTTTTGTCTCATAATGCCAATTCGAATGCTTTAGCATGACAGATGTTCTGTTTGAAAGATTTAGGCATTCCAGCCTTGTCCAGTAGATTGGCCTGGAATGTATCGCTTGCTACTCCTCTGATGAGCTGGTCCCTTAATGTATATGTCGGACAGGTCATAGTCACATGGAAGACATGTAAAGTTGCAATCTAGGGCTCTGGCTCTGAGGTGGACAAGGTAGTTTTGCATGTGTTCATTTTCATTCTGGGACATAGAGGCTAAAGCAATAAAAATAAAAAGAATCCTTTGCTTGTCACAGGTAATTCCCATATGGGAATTACCTGTGACAATTGAGGAGATTTGGAACAAGCAAAAATAGATATATCACAGAGAAAAAGAAGCAGATTGATGACCCACAGTACAAAAAGATTGATGGTGAAAAGATCTTTTCCATCTGTAGTGGAATTTTGATGCACAGCGAATGCGTGATGATAACAGGAGTGCTGCAAAAAAGAATATTAAAAGACTTTCATACTGGTCACCGGGGTATATCCAGAATAAAAGTTTTAATGAGAAGCTATGTTTTTTGGCCAAATATGGACCAAGAAATTGAAGGAAATGTAAAGTCCTGCAGAGTTTGTGTGATGGTAGAAAAGCACCACCAGTGAAATTTACCTGTTGGCCAAAGACAGAACTTGGTCAAGGCTACAAAGATTTTGCAGGTGCAAGAAAGGGACGATATTATTTAATATGGAAATATATGTATATATATTTGAATATATGTGTAGCTAGGTACATGTACATATTCATGTAAAAATGTACATATTAATATAGATATGTTTTTGTGTGTATGTATATATATATATATGTCTGTGTGTGTGTATATGTTTATATGTACATTGGTTGGTTGGTTGTTTTTTTTACAATGTGTCTACACATTTTGGGTCATTTAACACTGAATTAAGTCATTTTGATAAAAGTTTCAAACAGTTTAGTATAAGTATAATTTTTTGTTTACACACAGTTAAATTTCAAAATAGTTCTATTTCAAACAATTCAGTTTAGCATAAATACACAGGTTCAATGTCAAAAACAGTTCTATATCAAACAATTCAGTTAGCATAAGTATGCAGTTTAGTTCTACTTGACCCAGGTCCACTTCTGGCCAGAGTGGACCTGGGAGCTATGGCAATGAAGGAGTACTCCGCATTACCGAATTCTCGTGCATTAATGGAACCATGCCATCAGATGGTTTAGTGTCATATCCAGATCACTCGTGGAGTGGGGGGGGGGCTTTATCCCTCTGCAGAGATGCATTCTGTGTATTCAACAGCCCCTGCTGACTGGGCAAGTTTATATGTATGTTTAGTCATATGTTTATATATGCATGTATATATAAAAATATATTTGCACTTACATACATATGTATAAATATGTGTGTATATATATATCTATATATATATATATATTTACAAATGTATATGTATGCATTTTTTATCTATGTACATATGTGTATGGATATACGTATGTCTTTATATGTATATACATGCATGTATGTATATAGATTTATATATGTGTATATATGTATGTATATGTTTATACATACATATGTACCTGTATGTATAATCTGTGTGTATACATATATGTATATATGTATAGGTATGTGTACATATGTCTATACATATTTTTATCTGTATACCTGTATATACATATATATTTGTTTATATATATATATATATATATGTTTATATTAGTATATATATGTATGTATGTAAATGTGTCATGAGGTTGACTATGGAATTAGAGGTGAAGAAAAACAATTAAAAAAATAAATGAATAGTTGGACTTTTAACTGTTAAAACTTAATGGATATTAAAGGGAATTTTTTTCACTAACAAGTTAAACTTTAGAAGCCCTGGGAAGCAACATAGTGGATGTATAGTTAGGCAGATGAACCCAATGTTGGGTCAACGGTGCACTTCACCTTATACTGGATGGAAGAACCGTACAGGTCAACGGCCAGGATCATATAGTTCATTCAGGAAACTATTGCTACTCATCTATAAGGGTGGCAACTATTGATGAGATAAAAATAGTGTCAGCGACAGATTACAATGACTCTGACTCAAATGACATGTCCAAACTGCATCACTTTTTGGATAGGCAAACAAGAAGCATGTTCTGTTGAGGTTGGAGCTCTGGTTCCAGTATTTGAAAAATCAGCTACAAGACTCAAGCTTAAATAAACATTACTTAGATGTAGAAGCACATATAATGACATGTAACATTAGAACCTGTAACAAGAGAAGAAACTTACCTCCTGGATCAAAGTGTGTAAGACTATGCCTTGCTTGTCAAGCAGTAAAAAATATGTTCACTTCTGGAGGTAGAAGTTATAGTGTACCGATCTTGTCTCTCACAAGAAGAAATCTACCTTGCATGTAAATTTCTATGTGTCGGAACTTGCATAAAAGAGCATGCCAGCAGCAGGAGTGGCATTGTTGTTGTTCTTTGCGGACTGCTTTTTTGAGTGACTGACTGACAGAAGGAATGAGTTGACCAGTGGTATACTGAGGAAGGGCTGCTAGTTGCGTGTATTGTTATTTTTAGTCAACTGAGGCTACCCAATTGTCTGAGGACTGTACCATTGTTTTGCTTGAACTAGTTCAACAACTGAACCTTAAATAAAATAGGCCAACTAATGGAGCTGACATTGTCTGTAGTATAGCATAATATAGACATTGTATGCATACAAGAACACAGATACTATCATAGCGAAATAGAAATAAGATACCATGATATGGGAATGCCATCATAGGGGGTGTTGGAATGCTTCTCAGTCCTTGTGCCCTAAAATTACTTAATAGCCTTGAGAAAATACAATTGAGAATGATGGTAGCTACATTTGACAGCAACCCCAATTATCTCCTGCTACAGTCCTAACAATGCTAGTGATGAAACAGACCTCATCACCTTCTACAACAAGCTATCCTCCCTTGTACGTAGCATATCCAAACTCAACATTCTAATCATGGGTGAAACATGAATGTTCAAATAGGTAAAGACAAACTCAACAAATTCTGCTAACACAACTCGTCAAACAGAAATGGGGAACATCTAACAGAATTCTTACTTGAAAATGGTCTAACATGCCTTAATACTAAATTCCAGAAAAGGGAAAAGTATGGACCTACACCTACGCAAATAATGCAAAACCACAGATAGATTACATCCTCATAAATAAGAAATGGATCAATAGCGCTTTGAATTGTGAGGCATATTCCTCTTTTGAAGGAGTGCTTCCGATCACAGAATTGTCATATCAGAGATATGACTGAGCCTATGCAGAAATATAACACAAACAACCAAAACCATATACTTTAACTGGTCCTTTTTTAACAACAGAGATATTAGCAATCAATATACGATAACACTAAGAAACAAATTCGATGCTCTTAGGGAGATATCTGAAACGCTTACTCCAAATGACAAATATGAGAACTTTAACATCCACATGGAAGCAGCAGCAGAATGCATAGCAACCAAACTAAGAGCCAAACATAGAGTTCCATGGGAGACATTAGCAGTTAGGAAAAAATGAGACTATGCGAAAAGAGCAGCCCTCTGTAATAAAAGGAACCCAACTAATGCTAACACTTAGAAACTTGAGAATGCACAAAGAGAATTAACAAATAAAAGCATATCAAAAAGAACAAATAGAATACATTCAAGGCCAGATCAATAAAATTAGAAACTCGGTAGAAGATAGACAATCTCAAATAGCATGGCTGACAGTAAATGAAATGAGTAAAAGGAAGAGAACCTCAAGAGCCAAACTAAGAGCTGCAAGCCAAGAAGAATGAATTCAGATGTGGTAAGAACATTTCAAGAATTTGCTTGGAAAATCATCTTAAGTTACAAATAAACCTATCACAAAAATTATTAATAACTAACTAAACATCAAACTAGGACAGTTTACTCAAGAACTCGACGTAGTACTAACAAAAATTAAAAACAATAAAGCTACTAGTCTTGGTGAAATATCTCTAAAAATATGGATGACACTTACTCTGATATTGCAACACCATATATAACTAAAACACAATAGAGAGATGGACAAAAAGCTGCATCCTCTCCTTCTCCAAGAAAGGTGACCACAGAATTTCCAAGAACTACTGAGGCATAACCTTTACTTCCATAGCGGCTAAGATTTATAATGCTCTGCTACTCAACTGCATTGAACCAGAAATTGAGAAAATTCTTAGAAAAAATCAAAATAGTTTTCAGAGAAATCGATCCACAACATCACAAATTCTGTCAACCCATCAAATCATAGTAGGAGTTCATGAAAAAAACCTCAAAGTGACACTCTTGTTTGTTGTTTTCTCCAAGTCATTTGACTCCATACATGGAGGAAAGATGGACCAAATATTTCTAGTGTATGGTCTCCTCAGGGAAACAGTCACAGCCATAAAAACACAAAAGTAAAAGTTTGCTCACTGGATGGCAACATTGACTTCTTTGATATTGTTGCTGGTGTTCTGCAAGGGAATACATTAGCTCCATATCTGTTTATAATTTGCCTATGCTATGTACTTCAATCATCGATAGACTTAATGAAAGAAAATGGCTTTACACTAACAAAGAGAATACTCTGCAGAAACTATTACAGATGCAAACTAGGCAGATAACAACACTTCTTGCAAATACACCTACCCAAGCCGAATCACTGCTGCATAGTCTGGAGCAAGCAGTAGGAGTCATTGGTCTCTGCGTATGCAGACAAAATAGAGTACATGTGTTTTAATTGAAAACAAAACATCTCCACTCTAAATGGTAGTTCTCTGAAACTAGTGGACACATTCACATACCTCAGTAGTAATGTCTCATCTACTGAAAATGACATCAGTATGTACCTAGCAAAGGCATGGACTGCTGCCAATAGGTTAATGACCATATGGAAGTCTGACCTATCTGATGAAATAAAATGCAATTTCTTTCAAGCAGCAGTTGTGTCAGTTCTACTGTATAAATGCATCACATGGATGCTGACTAAATGTTTAGTGAAAAAGGCTAGATGACAACTGCACAAGAATGCTACAAGTTATATTGAACAAATACTGGAAGTAATATCATCCCATGAAACAAAAACTGTACAACCACCTACCTCCCATCTCTAAAATCATCCAAATAAGACGAACAAGACATTCAGGACACTGTTGGAGAAGTAAGGGCAAACTCATAAGTGACATTCTTCTATGAATCTCTTCTCATGGACATACAAGTGTTGGCTGACCAACAAGAACTTAACTACAACACCTCTATACAGACACAGGATGTCGTCTAGAAGACCTGCTAGAAGTGATGGATGATAGAGATGAATGGTGAGAGAGAGTTTGGGAAATCTGTGCTAACAGCACAACACAATCATGATGAAGATGATGATATGTATATATATATATAAGCATGTGTATAGGTATATATATATCTATATATAACCATGTGTATATATATATATATATATATATATGCATTGATATATATATATATGCATTGATGATATATATCAATGCATATATATATATGCATTGATATATATATATATATATATATCTCTAAATTATCCAGTTAGTGTCCAAGGACAGTGTGTGTGGATTATTGTTTTACATAGAATATATGAGGGTAATCATATAAATCTATGAGAGTGCTCAATGTATGGCTATTGTTAGTTCCCTATTTATTCTCTAGGGTATAACAAAATTCACATTCAGTGCGTATATAGTGCAATTAAATGGAGACTCAAACTCGGTTAAGCCGTCATAATAAATTTATTTCGGCGGAGAATATTGTTGGTATATTCTCCGTCTCGTCGGATGACTCGGGACAAAACAGAGCATGTAAAGAGTCATCCGACGAGACGGAGAATATACCAACAATATTCTCCGCCGAAATAAATTTATTATGACGGCTTAACCGAGTTTGAGTCTCCATTTAATTGCACTATATATATATATATGCATTTATATATGAGGTGCATACGATAAGTTTCCAGACTTTTTTCGTTTGGGCACTTTTATTGATAGTACACACATGAAACTCTAGTCCCCTTCGATGTAATCTCCTCCGACTGTAATGCACTTGTTGTACTGTTCCAACAACTTCTGGAAGGCCCCATGGAAGTCCTCTTGTGTGAGCATGTCAATGACCTTCGTCACAGCCTCTTTCATCTCCTCAATTGTCTCATAATGACAGCCTTTGAGCTTAGGGAATAACCAAAAGTCACAGGGAGCAAGGCCTGGACTATAGGGAGGGTGGGGAATTGTCTTGATGCCCATCTTGGTCAAATAGTCTGTGACAGGTTGTATTACACGTAGTTAAATCTCAGTGCATGACCAACCGATTAATGGTGGTAACCATGCCTCAGTTTTAAAATTGACATTGGGTAAATGGCATTCGACCAATACTATATGTTTTTTTTTCTGCTCTATTTTGAACATACTATATTTGAACACTTGAAGCTACCATCATGTGTAGCATATGTTGACCAATAGTAGAAAAAGAATTAGGGAAAAAGAAATGAAGGAAAGAAGGGAAAGAACAAAATCACCATAGACATAATTCTATTTGGAAATGATGGATACCCAACCTGGCCTGGGGACTTATCGTATCTCACATCAATTCCTACTCACTAGCTATAGCATATCAACTAATAAGTTCATAAAGCATTACAATTGCTCCTTCCTTTCGGTGATACAAATATTGGTTATACCTGTCTCACAAATATATTCATCTAGGGGACCTGTGTGTGCCTCAACCTTACCTAACCTAATACATGTTTTTCCAACCTGAATATCTTTATTCATTTCACTTGATCTATTTGTGGCTTCTTTCACATGCAAAAGTTGTGACAATCCTCTCTTTGGAGTGAGTTTGAGTCTCACTGGACGCCCTACTTATATGGTCTTGCACCACATCTCAGCAAAAAGCTTAGTAAATCCTCTCTCTGAGAAATCGTCTTTGTGAGTGGATAAGCAACTAGTCATGCCTTCCATGCTTGTCTCTGTATCAACGGTTGAAATATTCTTATTTGTTGTTCTGCTTTGTGTTATAATCAAGCATTCCATTAATGGAACATCAGCCTTATCATCTGAATTCTCATGCTGATGTTGAAACCTGCACACTGGAAGCTCAGCCTCTTCCGCTGTAGATTCATGGTCAGAATTGCTAGAATCTACAGGAGCAGCCAATACAGTTTTCTGTAATGGCCTCTCTGTAGTAGGAATTTCCCATTCTTCAATGGACACTGCTCAAAGGTGCTTGGCATTTGCCTTTGTGACTAAACCAATCAATTGGTCTCTGATTTTATAAGAGATGGGCCCAGTCTTTTTGACAACCACAGAATATGGCCGCCAATATGTCCATTTCTCTCTCCCATGATGATTTCTGTAGTAAACCAAATTATCAACCTTAAACTCCCCATCCTTAGTCCCTGCAAGGGAGTCATCCATTGCCCTCCATCTTTATTTCTTCATGTTACTCCTAACTGAAGTGAAAGTGTGATGCATTTATTACAGGGCAATTTCATGATGTTCATCACCATAATATATACAATGAGGTCTTAATATATTATCTAACAGCAGATTTACATCCCTGTTATAGAGCAGATAGTATGGAGAAAAACTTGTTTCACTAACATGAAACCTGACAGCTGCCAACATCTGGTTTATGTAAATGTCCCATGATTGCCCGTTGTTCCCAGTTTTCTTTGCCAAAACATCGTTCATCATTCTGTGAAACCTCTTAACCTTACCATTAATCTGAGGGGGTTAAAATGACATTGTCACATGATGCACATTTAGATCCTTTAATATCTTCTTCATGATCTTATTGATATTCTCCAGACTGTTGTCGGTTAAAAGCTGAAGTGGCGCCTCAAACCTCAGGAAATTGATGTTTATTTTTTCCTCAAGCAAAATAAGCATCATTAGATATAAGTAAATGCAATCAACAAATTTTTAAAGGCTTCCATGAAAATAGATTTAACTCATATGAAAAAGGTTAATAATAGAAAAAATTGATTGTGATAACAATCATGGGATAAAATTATTGGTATCAGTATTACTATAGATATTATTGGTTATCTAATAATGGTCACAATAATAATAATAATGATAAACAGTACAAAACAATGCTATAAGGACCAATCATATCAAAGCAAGAATAGATAAGATGTAATAAAACAGCTGATGTAGGTTATGTGGTGATAGAGACGAAACCATCAATCACATAATAAGCGAATGCAGCAAATTAGCACAGAAAGAGTATAAGACTAAACTCGACTGGGTGGGCAAAGTGATCCACTGGGAATTGTGCTAGAAATTTCAATTTGACCATACGAACAAATGGTATATGCGTAACCCAACATCAGTCCTGGAGAATGACACACACAAAATCCGCTGGGATTTTGATATCAAAACGGATCACTTAATTTTGGCCAGACGACCAGACATTATAATAATCAACAAAAAAAAGAGAACTTGCAAAATTGTGAACTTTGCTGTCCTTGACAATCACTGAGTAAAATTAAAAGAAAGTTAAAAGAAGGATAAATACCTCAACCTTACTAAGGAATTGAAAAACTGTGGAACATGAAAGTGACGTTTAATTTTAATTGGTGCTCTTGTTACTGTCACCAAAGAATTAAATAAGGAACTGGAGGACTTGAAAATAAAAGGATGAGTGGAGATCATCCAAACTACGGCATTATTGAGATCAGCCAGAATACTGAGAAGAGTCCTGGAGACTTGAAGAGACTTGTTGTCACTCAAACTCCAGTGAAAGACCATCATGTAAGGCTGATGTGAAAACTCTCAAAAAGTAATAATAATGATAATTAGCAATAATACAGTCACCAACTTTACTTATATTAATAATCATAAATTGAGCACTACTGGAGGCTTATAAAGTCTTCTTATATGGTCTCAAATAGAATCATTCGCAAGTAATCTTGGATATTTTATATGTAGACTCATAGGATGCTAGAAGCTAGGATTGAAAATCGCCCAACTTTACATTAGACTTAGTATCATACCGCTCAGCCAGCAGGCAACCCACGTCAGGCATTATGTAGTAGCTTTTGTTTGTTTATATTTTGCCTTACTGGATACCAGAGTACTCAATTCTTATGAAGAGCTTAGCATTACACAAGTGGCAGCCATTAATTCCTTCACCAGAGTGCTCAACTGCCGTGGGGGGCAGTGTATATATTGTCATTTTCAGACAGACTGTTTTATTGTATCACAACTCTTCAGTGTGGCTAGACATGTGGGGCTCTTGAAGCTGGGATTAAAACCCGCCCAACTAGCCTTGTGGGTAGAGTGTTCACCAATGGTCCGAGAGATCTGGGATCCCATGTTGCATCATACCAAAGACTTTGAAAATGGTACTTGATACGTCCTTGCTTAACACTCAGCAATATAACAATCATCAGGCAGTTAAGAAAACTGCCTGATGATTGTTATTTTGCAAAAAACTCCATAAAACCCAGGGCTCGCAGTCTAAATTCCATGAATTAAATATTTGTATCTAATATATATTTATTTATGATATATATATATATTTAAATGAAAGGAATTAATGTTATATTAGAATTATCATAACTAGAAAATCCAGCAAACATCTACACACGACATACAGAACACTGAACAGCTGTTTTAACCTTATTGGGTCTCATCATCAGTGCACACAGTGATCTCCACCACTGGAGATCGAACCAACAACCACAGTATGCAGAAGCCAAAACTCTACCACTGGGCCACCAGTTCATGTCACATATGACTAGTTAATTCAGCATCGCTTATATATATATATATATATGTGTGTATATATGTATATACATATTGTGACGCGAAAGGTTTACTTTCTTCCCAGAACGGGGTTTTATTTTCGCACGTGTGAAGACAGGGCAGGTTGGCACTTGATCCCTTATAGAATAAGTCCTCATTCAGAGTTTTTCTCTCAGGCATATAAAAACTGATATATTATGTGAGGGATTAAATTAGGGCTAGACTGACCGCCGCTGGCAAGGGGTTCCAAATTTCACACTATCCACACACCCACCAGGCCGCTTTCCTTCCTTCCCCTAGACAATGGAAGATATGGACCTATAGGTTTTAGTCGTAATAATATTATATTATAGTAGTCGGCAACTCCGGCTTCCCGTGTGATATTTTAAAGGAATTAATAGGGCAATTCTAAGCAAGATAACATAAGGCGAATAGAAGCTGAAAAGGAAATGTGACAACAAATTCGTAGCAGACACGGCAAAGAACAACTTAGACCACGTGGTAACATTCAAATACATGAATCCTTTACTATACAAAGAGATACACTTTCAAAGTGTCAAATATATAATGAATTGAACAGTCCATGACATAAATGTCTTTCTCCTTTTCTGTTCTTTCGTTTCTTCAAATTGAGAGAGAGAGAGAGGGGGGTATATAAAATTTGGGTATAAAGGAGAAATAGCCCCAAAGTTACTTATCTTATTTTTCGACAGGGTTCCACTGGAGAATCTTTCTTCTTTCACGGGCTAATAGACTTTATGCTATTTTTAACACTGTCTTGAAGAACTTGGGTCCCTCGTGTCCAAGATATGTTTTTGTCTTCTTCACCTGGAGTAATGGCTATGGGTCTGTCTGCCACGAGCCCTGCCCAAAAACTAACTTTCTTATTTTCTATTTTCGCTGACGGGAAGGAGTCCCTACTTCCGTTTTAGGGTCCCAGCCAATCACTTGGCTTCTCTCTTCCTCCCCCCTGGTGTCCGGCGACCTGAGGTTACTAAGTACCAACATCTGTTGGTATCTCCTCTGTGACCTATATTCTTTCTTAACGGTTCATTCCAACGGGAGGATAGTATTAATCTTATTTCTATCGTCTCCGTGGGATATCACGTGACAATATATATATATGTGTGTGTGTGTTTATATATATACACTCATATACATAACTGCGAAACTCCTGAACTGGGAGGTCAAGACAGCAGGCAAAGCAATCACGAAAGTGCACCTGAAAGGCCCCGTGCATCTCATGATTCAACCATAGCATGTGCCCATCTGGGAACTTGACGAACTTGATGTGCCGATGGGGAAACCTTCGCACTTCTTCTTTATGTGTGAACGTGCTACATTTCACAGCTTTGTTGGGAACTCTTTTTAACCTAATCTAACTACAAAACCCTTGTAGCGCTTGCTAGCCTCATGCTCAAGATCCCACTTAAGTAGATCTATGACTAGGGAATCCCTCCTCTCCACTACACGAGAAAGCCTATCATTGAAGGACTTTGCCTTCTTGGCTCTATCTAAATTGGACTGTTTCCATATTTAATGGCTAACTCCCTAATCCTATACTTATGGGATCCCCACCACTATACCCAGTAACTGTTCACACTAGCGCCCACTGAATTAAGGTTTCTAGCCACTCCTGGAAGTCCCATATCTCGAGTAAGAAGGTACTGAACTTCCAGTAGCTGGTTAGACTAGGCCTATTAACTAACCGCAGACTGTCTCTAACCAGTTTATGGTCAGTCAGCCCTATCCAGTGGAATGTGGGACATCTAACAAATTCTTTGTTTCTTTGTTTAATGGTATATCAACATTTGCAGGTTATTTAATGCCAAAGCCATTCTCCTAGAAGAACAGTAGTGGTACTATTTAACCCATAGCTGGGAGGATAAGGGGGTTCATACCTTTTCTAAGGGTATTTGCCTGAAAGTGAACGTAATAGTGCAACTGGAGTACGAACTTGCTTACTAAGACTCCGCAGTCCAGCGCCTTAAACATTACACCACGAGGACACTCCTCTCTAACGAATTCAGTGTCAGCTCTCCTAACTAACACTGTCCAAGTAAGTCCTGATACAGACACAGGGTGAGCTATCTAGCCACGTCTACATCTCCCTCCCTGGGTTATCTAGACAAAACCTGTCAACCAAATTGTGCTGGGCTATTAGGTCGATCAGGCTGCTTTCACACTTATCTGACCCAATAGCGCCCATCCCGGCCTTATCTATCTTGGGGTCAAGGATTGTATTCCGATCGCCCACTAGAATTATCCATTTTGGATCATCAAGGAATGGCTCCAACTTTCAGAAAAAGGAGTGTCTCTTACCAACGCTATTGAGCACATAAACTGCGACCACCGAAACTCAAAGCTTTTAATGGCAACATCAGCCACAACCAACTGGCTCCTGTCACCTGCTAAGACAAGATCGACAATTACATTAAGGCTATGTCCAACTAGCAGAGAGACCCCAGTGCTGCAGCTGCTGCTGAATGCTGAAAAGACCTTAAAGTCATCCCTCAGTACCTGACAGTCCTCTGTGTAAGTGAAGGGAGTCTCTTGCTGTACAGCAACATCCACACAAAGGTTCAAGAGTTCACCAAGCAAGTGCTTGGATCCCTCAGTCCCCTTGCATTCAAAGAGGCAAGGTTTAGAGACATCAAACCCACTTACCTTACTCACTGTCAACTATGGTATGGAAGTCGTCGGGGATGAGGATGTCAATGGCATGCCTCAAAGATCCAGTGCCGAGCTCAGTCATGACTCAGCCGTCCCTGGACACTCCTCTGACATCTAGAGGATACCGCAGCCTTAGGGACCTACAAAAACAAGGATGAACATAAATGGGGATCTTTCCTGAACAAAATGACAATATTTTTTTCAAGGAGGGGTGTCCAACTCCACCAACCTAATGTCCGCCCAACTGACCTTCTTAAGGAAGTTCCACACAGCCTTTGTGCACCTACCAGCTGAACAAACAAAGGTGATCACCATGTGCATGCCCCTCAATAGGTAAGGGTTGGCTACTTTTTTTTCCTATTGAGTCCAAATTTATGAGCGGTTTTAGTGCTCTGTGGAGCTGAAAGTCTGTGAGGGTACTCCTCAGATTCCACAGAGCACAGTGCGAGTCCTGGGGGGCCTTGTCGGTTCTCTGTTGAGGCCAACTTGGCTCTGTGATGAATCTGTAGGGGTTTTAGGCTGTCTTGATGCTGAATAAGACCGAGAGAACAGACTGGGAGGTGAGAGAGAGAACAGAGAGGGTAGTGTGAAGGAGAAGGGAGGTGTTGATGATTGTTCCACTGGGGGGAAAGTTTGATTTGAGGGGGTTGATGTTTGATTTGAAGGTTTTTTTGGGTGGGAGAAGTGAGGCTGGAGAAGTGGGTGTTGAAGTGATGTCAGTGATGAAGGCTGTTTTTTGGTGACTGGGGTTTTGACTGGGGTTGTAGCTGAGCTAGTGATTTGAGTTGGGACTGAGCTTGTAACTGGGGTTGGTTTTGACTCCTTGCATATTTTTTCTCATTTTTTGGGGGGTTATCTTCACTGTCATTCCTCCTTTTTAAATTGTTTGTGGTCTCCATCTCCTCAGGCTGTTCTTCTGGTGAATGATGTCTTTTCTTTTTCTTTTTTTAATTGGCTGGAGATGATTCTGTTGATGCTGGTGGTTTGGAGGTTACTGCTGTTGTTGATTTTGTTTTTGTTGTTGCTTCTGCAGTTGTTGCTGCTGCTTCTGTTCTTGCTATTGCATTGTTTTTGGGAGGGGGGTTCCTCCCTTTACAGATTACCTTCTTCTTTGTCGGGATGGTCCACAGGCTCCATATCTGGCTTGCTTGGTGAAGTTGCCAAGATTGCTGCTGTAGGTTTGGTGGTCTTTTGAGTGCAGGATCTTGCAAAATGGCCTATCTGCTTGCAGGCCCAACAGAGGTGCCTCCTACCCTCAATGACCACCATCATATTTTGATCGTTGTAGGCAATGATATGAGGAATGGCCTCATTTATTATGTAGTCACCGTGAGCTGTCCCAGCTGCCAATCTTGCTGGCAAAACTTCTTCCATGCCACCATAAGTGCTGAGTAGGCAGCGAGGACATCTCCATTGAGCTCGATCAGGATGTTGTACATGGTGACCCTAATTCTTCTGTGGCCTTTATATTCGGGCCAAAGCTGGAGAAACTTTGTTGTTATTGTGTCCCCGGCCAGCTTTTTGGCTAAATCCTCCAAGAGCAGCAGGACATCCCACATGGTAAAACTTCACCTGCAAAAGTACTGACATGGGACGCCCGCAGTCTTTAAGAACTCCTCAAAGGTCTCTTTCTTTAGCCCAGCCAATCTCCTAGTCCTCAAGTCTGATATGATGAAGGATAGGGTTTTCGGTTCCACTGCCTCAACAAGCTCTGGTATTGGCAGGATCCTATCTTTTTTGAAGTATTGGGCCCACCCTATCCTTCTCATAGTCTTCTACTGTTTTTCTTTTTGGGGACCAGGGAGCGGGTGTTACTGGTTGTTTAGTAGTTCTTTGGCCAGACTGGATAATGCTGCCCGTGGATCAAGTCTTTTCATTTGGTGTTGATGTTAGAGTCAGTCATTCTGGCTTCTGAGAGGGGGCTTCCAGGTCATTTGTTCCAAAAAGGTCCGGTTGTGAGTTGGACTATTCCATAGTTGCTTGAGTCAACTAGGAGGCGTGGCTGAATGTTGGTGAGCTATGAGTTGATATATGAAACTGTAAATAAAGAATGGAATGAAAACTGGTGTTGAGCGAGGCATGTTTGAGTGAAAAAAATGTACACAAAAAAAAAAAGAACCAAAAACAAATGTGGCTTGTCTCATCCCAAAACAAAAATCAAATGAAAATGGTTGGATTGTTTGCAGGGGGTCACTCATGTAAGTTCTGCTATTAGATGTATGCATTTGACAGAAATTGGAACTGTGGTGTGTCAAACCTCATGATTTCCCGGTGCTAAGTGCCCGAGGTTTGTTCTATTTATTCAGCTGCCTCATTTGCATACCATGCTACAGTTGTTTTTCAGCAGAATTCTTGGGTTGAATTTTAGTTTTCATTTAATTTTGAGTCTTTTGTATAATCGTCTTTTGGCTGAATTCTTGGGTTGAATTTTCATCATTTGTTAAACTTAGTGAATTTTGGTAGAGTCGACTTTTGGTTGACTTTAGTTTTATTTCTTGGGGAAACTTCTTGCCTGTTAGAATACTTATCGGCTGTTTAAGAAGCTAGTGATGAACCAGTCTGCTGACTAAATTTTTCCTGCCTTAATAGACTGGCTTCCAAGTTTGCACTGAGAGCTTAGTAGTAACTATAGACAAATGGTGGGAGGTAGCTTTTTGGTGCCTTGTCTGGATTTACTTCTGCTTTTTCTGGCCAAAATTAAGTGCCACACGTAATTTGTTTGTTTCCTTCTTGGAAATGAATTTTTATATATTCCCAACAACAGAAAAAATGCAATTTCCCTGCATTGTGAACATATATCCATTCTTTATTTATTTGTTATTAATATTTTATTTTTTATACATATTAATCATCAGTGGGCCTTTTTCTCTTTCTTGAATTCACTTTTCTTTTGGGGTGTGATGAAGGTTGAACAGTAGATTTAATTGAATTTAAGTTGTCAGGTTTAGGTGAGAGGGGATGATAATCATGAGTCAACTGGAATGGATAAAGATGTTTTATCCAGTGTTTTCATATTAATCCATCTCCCCTTTTCACATTAACTGAATGTATTTTGTTGGTCGGTTTGTTTCCTTGTTAGAAATAATTTTTTATACTATTAGGTGAGTTTAAATCACATTATTGAACATTAAAACTTTAGGTCATCAATCCACTGCTCTACCTTTGATTATAATTTATTTATAAATGTAAACCAGAGTCATTTGTGCTTTTTTATTATTATAGATTTTACTACTATAAAACTGAGTATATATACATTTACCCAAACCCTTCACACCAGGATAATCTAATGCAAGATCAATTTTTGAAAGCAGAGTTTTACAGATTTGAATTCAGAGTTTTTCTTCTAGACCAGATACCACTCCAAAGGTTAAAGAGCCCAGTTTACAGTTCTATTTACCCATAACTGGAGGGAAAATAATTGGATTTATACCTTTCCTAAGAGTATTACTGCTATGTGAAAATACAAACAACCTTGTCTAGGTTTTGAACTTGATTTACCATGTTCATTTCCTATGACAATAATCATTACACCAGAAACACATTCTGAATATATAGAATAATTATCATCTCTCTAAATATGAAAATAATATTCCCATTTTCATAATTGAGAGATAGTAATGCACCTCATTGATTTACCATTTTAGATAAAATTCAGAACTTCTCAGCCACACCTATCCACAATTCAATTATGGCGTTGTTCAGTGTTCAAGATTTGGTAAAGCCAAAAGTTTGAATGTTGATCTCCAAAGTAGATTTGCTTTTTCTATTTTAAAGACTGGCATAATACAATCTTCCTTGATACACTGTCCAAAGCCAAGATTGTTGAGCACTGAATGATGATAAAACTTTCTACATTTGTTATAGTCAGTGAGGTTAGTTGGCTAACCATTGCTTCCCAGCAAGATATTTATCAATTAGTTGTTTATTAATCTTAACTTAGTTATAAAACCACAACTGTGGCAAAATCAGAGAAGAATACTCCTTAATATTCTGCTATGCCAACTGCAAAAATATTCACATCCAAGATTTATAAAGAACTTAGAATTGTTTGTATAAGTTAAGAACTTGTTTATCCTTTGCATAAAAATGTTTTCTATTAAGGATTATGAGATAAAATTTACCTTGACAGAAATAAATAAACCAAGGAAAACATTGAGAATTTAAATTAAATGTATAAAAATTATTTTTGCTTCTATTTTTGAAGTGCAATTTTAAGGTTTTATTTCATTGCAAAGATAAGTATTATTTACTGCTAATGTTCTTTCAAATTCAGAAAATACCTCAGTGAAAAGTCTTCTTCAAACTTTGGTAACAGAGCAATATGGAAAATTATTTAAGGTAATGTATTCTATTTCTATTATTTTATGTTTATTCACATAGACTATAACCCTCTATCTTTATTTAAAAAAAATATAAATATATTTTATTTTCAGCTCTATTCGTCTATTAACATGGTGTGGACTATGCTGATCACATCCTCTCCTAGAGGAATAAGCCCCCCCCCAAAGGGTGTCCTAGGTATGACATTAAACTGCATCTGGTGGTAAGGCTCCTGTTCTAGAGCTCTGGGGAGTGTGAAGTATTTCTTTATTATCATTATTCCTGTGTTCGCTTTAACCTGATTTAATTGATTACAAATTATTATTATTAATTATTTGAAACCTTATAATTGTTCGAAATACTTGAAACCATATAATTTTGTACTAATTATTAGTATTTGATCAGAATATTTAAAACTATATTACTGTAAGCAAATTATTTGTATTGGATAAGAATACTTGAAACTGTATGTAAACAAATGATTCTTATTAAATAAGAATAATTACTTGCAGCTATAATTACGTACAAATGTTTATTAGCATTAATTACCTGAAATCATAAAATTGCTCAAAAAAAAAAAAAGACTTGAACATTAAATAACCCAGCATAGGATAACATGTTATTCTATGCTGGTTGGTTGGTTGCAAGTTGCAAGTTCCAAGTTGCAACCAACCAACCAACCAACCAACTAACTAAACTCAATTATGTGTGGAAGGTGTGAAACAATCAGTTTCTAGTTTACACAGCACATTATCTTATTAAGATAGTTTTAGAGGCCATTTTTTGGCAGCTTAAGAAGGAGTAAAGATAAGTGCTTTTGCCATGAAATAATATCTGCTAGCTATATATGTCGGCCAGTGGTTACTTACTCATTGATACAAGTAAACAAAATTACCAAAATATTACGTTCATGTTTAATGGGGTTTTTAAATCTGATAAAATATCTAAAAAAACGATGTGATCTGTATCAATCTATTTAATGTTAATAGAAAAAATAGCCCCTATCTAGGGTAGTAGTACTTTATTCTCTTTGAAAGTTTTTCTCTTGGAACATCACACACTTATCCCTGTATCCCTTCCATTTTTTTGCCCAGTTGGCTGGGGCTGTAGAATACATCAATGGCTTCTTTGCAGAGGAATAAGAGCCCCCCTCAACAAGTGTCCTGGATGTGACACTAAACCATGTGATGGTGAGGTTTCAGTTATGCTGGAGCTTTGTAGAATGTCGAATACCCCTTCATTGCCATTGCTCCCAGGTCCACTCTAACCTAGAGTGGTAGCACCTGATAGGGTCCTATTGTTATATACTCACATAATAAATATGCTTATATACACATATACATGTTCATGCAAGATACATACTGACGCAATAAATTAATCAGACGCAGTGACAAAGACGGACGCAGGAAGACTTCTTTAACAAATATATACCTCTCACTTTATTGCAAGGGTTCGAAAAGGTTGTGTGGGGTTTTACTGTGAGAGGGAGCTGGAGATCGAACATAACTGCAATATTTTGACCCCAAACTTATGGCCGTCACGTTGTGTCTTTCTTGTTCTTCTGATGCTCAACCGGAGGTCTTGGGGTCCACTCTGCTGGGTGCTGGCTTTCTTTACTGCATCTTATCAGCATCTTCTCTGGATTCCAATTCATCAGGGCTTCCCGTGGGCCCCTTCGCCTGGGTGTGGCTTTCCTTACCACATCTCGTCTATCTCCGTCTAATCTCCAACTCAACTGGCACTCAAACTCAACTCGCTTATATAATCGTTCGACGCCCACTCGATCTTTGAAATTGAATATTTAATTGTCATCAAGCGGAAATAACTGTCATGCAGTTTAGAGGTCACTCTCTTCCGGTGCATCAGTCTATGAGTGTACCATGGGAATTTTTTAGCTCGTCCCATTTCATCAGCCAATTTCTGCCCATGCGATTTCCTCTCATAACTGCCATTAGAATGTGTCACCTCCTTCTGGTGCATCACCTTGGAATGGCATTTTTGGCCGGGTCAAAAGGTCAAAATACAACACTATCTATGGGCCAAATAGAACTAAACTGTGTACTTATGCTAAACTGAATTGTTTGAAATAGAACTGTTTTTGACATTGAGCCTGTGTACTTAGGCTAAACTGAATTGTTTGAAATAGAATTGTTTATATGTATAAAAATGGATTTGGCATTAAATAACCTACAATGGTTGATGTGCCATAAGCCAAAACCAAACCAAACCAAACATTCTGTTTTTCAAAACTGTCTACAAATTCCCCTTTTAGGATTACCATCAGCTGCTTAATTTCATTTAAAGCATTTCAGTGGTAATTTAAGCTTTTGAAAAAGCTAAAAGTTACCAAGAGCCAAATGTAAATGGTAAAGAGAGATGACAAATCTGGGGGTGTTTTAATGTTTTGCCAAAAATTCTGTACAACACATAAGTATTTATGTAATTATTATAAATATACATAAACTCACTCAGTCGTATCTCAAAATTGATTGAATGACACCAGGGGAGAGTTTTCTTTCATGCAAGTGATTTAAGGCCCCTTCTGAATGATTGAAAAATTATATCAAGCCTGCACAACTAGTCCTCAAGATACTCACAATGACTAGATGTATTCTGGTCAAACCCTTTACTAGTAAATACATTACATAGTTGATAGTAATATTTCATAGATAGAAATCTTAGAAATATGTTATATGTCATTATTTGAAGGTCATCTATTAAAGAAGTTAGACTTTGTTTTGTTGTTGGTTTTGTTATATTGTTTTGTTTGTATGTTGGCGACCGTAGTAGAGGGTAACCAGAAGGCTCTCTTTTCAATAGCTACAACACCGAGGTGTAGGGGAGGGCGCCACTCGTTTCCCTGGATTGCTCCACTTTACCCTTGATACGTACCTTATATTGCTGAGTGTTATGCAAGGAACTATCAAGTACCATTTTTAAAGTCTTTGGTATGACGCGACCTGAGATTGAACCCTGGTCTCCTGGACCATTGGCGAACACTCTACCCATTTAGGATCAGACTCTAGTACCTTTCCAACTCTTCTAGTTTGGAATCAGTTATTCTGTCTGACCAAAAATCTTAAATAATAATATTAGATTGAAAGGATTTGGGAAAGTAAGATTTAGGTGAAGGTAGAAAAGGGTATGATGAAAGAAAGATTGGATTTAAAAAAAGCTAGAGAAAAATAAAAATAAAATAAAGTGAAAGGAAAGTAAACACACACACACACACACACACACACACACATATATATGTATATATATAGAGAGAGATAGACAGAGGTGGGCAGAGAAGAATAAGGAAAAAAGAGAGAAAGACTGGTTTGCTGATTGAATATCCAAGAAACAATAAAAAAAAATGAAATGCAGCTACAATACGTTAAAATTCTTTATGGAGAGATTAAGTAAAAGAACAATAAAAAAGAGGACGTTATCGAAAATATTTTTGTATTTCTTATTCCTTTTTTTTTTTTGTATATGAATCTAATTCATGTCTCTATAACATTTATGTAAAAACTGTAGAAGAGAAGATGACTTACTCCATGTCGTGCAAAATAAGTGGTAGGCTTGAGAAAAAAAAGAAATACGGCTGCCCTAACACCTCAATTTAAGATAAAATGCAGTCTTGATCAAGAATTTGAAAGAGTGGCAAATGAAAATTTTTCTAAGTGAATGTACTGGTCAAGAATCCATCCATGGCAAAAACTGTACAGTGCTAATTTTATCTGGTTGAAATCCTCCTTTTCTTCTTTAAGCTGTTGATAGACAGCAAATACACCACTTGTCAGCCTTAAGGAGACTATGTACTCTAGATGTTTCATTTGGCACATCTTGCAGACCAAATTAGCCTTTTCCATCCACTTGACCACTGATGGTCCAGATGCAGAGCCATCGAACTCAGGGATAAATTTGTGGTCAAACTTCCCCCGCTGTCATTTTTGCCAAAATAGCACATGTAGTGTTTTTATGCTTGGTTGATACGTTCACTTTGAAAAATTTGCATGTGTTACTTGTACAAATTCTCATTTGAGGGCACATTTTATCTTAAATTGAGATGTTTGGGCAGCCATGTTTCTTTTTTCTTTTTTTTCTCGAGTCCACCACTCATTTTGTATGCCAGGTATATTCATGCTTGCTTTGCTACATGGGTTAAGTCATCTTCTCTTATAGATAAGAATGGATAAAGACAGGAATGAGAAAATGTTGGCAAATGATAAAAGACAAGCAGAAGTGTGAGATAATGTATAATCTTAATTGTCAGCACCCATAGAAAAATAGATCTAGCCAGTTTTCATAAAAAATATTCAGTTATAATATTTTGCAATATTTAACTCTCATTTTTAATGTTTTGTCCTTTTTTTTTAATATACAAGTCTGAAACGCTCCAAGCCCAAATAGTAATGAAGGGATGTTGTAGTTTGTAAAACATGACCAAAATGGATGATATTGTGGTGATTGAAATGATAAATTAAGTCTTGATATCATCTTCTCCAGTTGAGTGATAAGCTAAATTCCTTTCAAGTAACCATTGAATAGTTTACTGGAAGCTTTGTTGATAAGGATCTGTTTTATTGGACCAAACATTCTTATAAAATTATTTCCATGTGTGTAAAATGCAATCGGAAGTAAAATGTGACTTCTAGTTTCATTGATGAAAAAAAATAGGTAAAAGTTTTTACATCACCTATACTGTGATCCTTCCAACTGCACTTTTTAAGTTTTGGACTATTTGCAGTTTGCAAGTTCAATTCATACACTCTGACTATACTTTATTAATAAATCCTCAATATACAATTTGAATGGGATACTTACAGTTTGGTTGTGGCTTCACATAAAATGTATGATTTTCTCACAAAAACTAGAAAATAGTTATAATGACATTTAGTGATACAAAGTGTTGGAGCCTAAGAAATCCAATTGTTTTATAATTAATCCATGGATTGGAGATTGAATATGGATGATATTCAAGGGTTTGTAATGTGTGAAATACTGATAGCAAGCACTATCTATCATACAAAAACTAAGTTAGATTTAAACAAATTAACAAAGATATTCTTTTTTTCTCTTTCATTAAATAACATCACCAAATTGACTGTTTATATAGTATACAAAGTTTCAGTATTTAAAAACAAAATATTTACATACTTACATCAATAACTATGACAAAAATTCACAATATGCAAGTCACATATTTCTAATGATTTGAGACCTTGCAAAAAAAAATTAATAATAAAATTTCATATAACCAAGCAATGATTTTTTTCTTGCATGTTTTTTTAAACAAGCTTATTAATTATCTGCTGGTGGTTGAATAAATGCCACAAGTTTTAGAATTAACTTTGACAATTACACAGATCTCTTTTGATGAAATTCTCTCTCTCTCTTTTTTTTAAGCCATTGTTTTCAGGTGATAATAGGAATTATGGTAAAAAATATGGGGTCCAGCATTCACCTGCCTTATATTATGAATGGTACTGATTGCATTTCACATAGCACTAATACCGTTGGGAAAGGTATGAATCCAATTATTCTCCCTCCAGCTATGGGTAAATAGTAGGGCAGACTAGGTTCTTCAGCCTTGGTAAGACAACTAGTCTAGGAGAAGGAAAACTCTGAATTCAAACCTGTTAAACTCCGCTTAAAAAAATTGACCTTGTGTCATATCCTGCCCAAGCGGAGGGGTTGGGTAAATATGTATATTATGAATGGTACTATAACAAATAGCATTATAACAGGGTAACAGCCTGTAATAATATAAATTTAAAATCAATTGACATATATTATTATGGTTTGGTTTCTTTGTTTAATAGCATATCAACCCTCATGGGTTATTTAATGCCAAAGCCATTGTGGGGTTTGAAGGTTTTTAGGTAGTCAGTGGCTAAGGGCAAGGCTGTGTTGCCGTAAGATATCTGACTCCATATTTTGGTTATATTATTTTACCCCACGTTGACTGGCTGGCACAATGCCTTGCCCAAAGAAGGTCCAAAAGAAATATACAAAAAGAAAAGATAGAAACAGACAAGAGACGAAAACATTTCTTCCATACTTTCCTTTATTTACTTGGTGAATGGACGAACCAACGCTATGTCCCAAAACATAGCGTGGTGTCCAAAACACCAGACAGTAAAATCGGTGTTGTCGGTTCGACGTCACTACCCGAAAAAGAGGTCGGTTCACAGAAAACCTGAGTATTTATCTCTCTTCACCAGCTCCAAATTCGCCACTCCAAAATCCTTCTAATTTTGGCGCGACCGCTTCTCATTGGCTACTTTACATTTTATTATTTTTCTTTTTTCTGATTTTAACCGGATGGATGCGTGGAGCCTTATGCGTGGCGACGCGTTTATATATTTTGTATCTGTCAGCCGACGAGTCAATATCCGGTTGGGAGTTTTTACTGTTAATTCCTAAATCCCCACAATACATCGCCACCCAAAATAGCGGAGCTATAGGAAGATTCTTAGAGAAAAAATGAATATTTGTAAGGTTGTCGCGGTTCCCTTTAAAATTTTTAAAATTAAAAAATTTTTTTTTTTTTTTTTTTTTTTTTTTTGTGTGTCCAGCCAACCCGCTTTTTTTGCAAAAAGATTGTATTGATTTTTAATTGTCCTATTTTCTAGGAGGATTATTTATCAAATTCTTGTATCTTATTTGCAAATGTTCAATAATTTTGGTAATTTGTTTAGGGTGGCTGGAAAACTAGGACTCGTTGGATATGACGGATTTTATTTCCATTTTTTTTCTTATGTGCATTAATTCCGGTAATACATAGAGTTGTTGAATGTAATCGTCTGATTTGAGAGGATTATTCTTCATTAACTCTTTTGCTTTTTCTTTGGAACTTCTTTTAATATCCGGGAGTAATTTTTATTTATTTTTTAATTTTTTATCCGTGAGTTTTTTTTGTTCTTTTTTTGTGTGTGTGTTCGCTCGCTTGTTTAAACGATACATTTTCTGTAGTAGTGACTACTTTTCTTTATTTTTATTTATTTATTTATTTTTTTTTTTAGTCGCAAGTATTTGCTGGAAATCTTTCTTTTTTTTTGTGTACCTCGTGGTACGTTTTTCTTTTTTTTTTTTTTTTTTAAATATGTCACTTTGGGAAAAAAAGGTTATGAGCCGAGAAAGTGGCATAGAGGAGTAGTGTGAGTATTTTTTTGGGTCCTCTGAAATTTCTAGTAGTAATTGGTGGTTTAGTGAGGTAGTGGGAGAGATAAACCATGTGGCGACAGAAACCGAAATATAAGTATCACCCTACTTATATTTCGGTTTCTGTCGCCACATGAAAGTTTAAAAAAAGTTACCTTATTTTGCAAGTTGGGAAGTGAAAAAGTGTTGAAAGATAATGTTTTGCTTAAAGAAATTCCACGTGCTTTGGTATTTACGTCCAATTTTGTATTCCAGAAGTTAGTTCGGCGGGAACATTTGAAAATTTTTCTCGGTGTTTCGCTGGCTGTTGTTGTTGTTTTTCGTTTTTTTTTTTTTTTTTTTTTGTTCCACGTGGAAAGTCGTCTGTCTCCAGTTTAGGATGTTCTTGTTTTTTTTTCCTTTTAAAAATTTCTTGTTGGGATGTCTTCTTCATTCTGGGTGTTCATTCATTCACGTGTTCAGGGTTCACCAATGTGTTGTTTAAAGGTTTTTTTGCGTCGAGGTCACCAATGTGGGGTTTGAAGGTTTTTAGGTAGTCAGTGGCTAAGGGCAAGGCTGTGTTGCCGTAAGATATCTGACTCCATATTTTGGTTATATTATTTTACCCCACGTTGACTGGCTGGCGCAATGCCTTGCCCAAAGAAGGTCCAAAAGAAATATACAAAAAGAAAAGATAGAAACAGACAAGAGACGAAAACATTTCTTCCATACTTTCCTTTATTTACTTGGTGAATGGACGAACCAACGCTATGTCCCAAAACATAGCGTGGTGTCCAAAACACCAGACAGTAAAATCGGTGTTGTCGGTTCGACGTCACTACCCGAAAAAGAGGTCGGTTCACAGAAAACCTGAGTATTTATCTCTCTTCACCGGCTCCAAATTCGCCACTCCAAAATCCTTCTAATTTTGGCGCGACCGCTTCTCATTGGCTACTTTACATTTTATTATTTTTCTTTTTTTCTGATTTTAACCAGATGGATGCGTGGAGCCTTATGCGTGGCGACGCGTTTATATATTTTGTATCTGGCAGCCGACGAGTCAATATCCGGTTGGGAGTTTTTACTGTTAATTCCTAAATCCCCACACCATCTTTGTAGACGAACAGTTGTAGTACAATTTAACCTCTAACTGGGGGCAATAAGGGAGTCTATACTTTAAGTCTAAGATTTTTTATAGTATTAAAATAATATTAAAAGGATATGTTATATCATCATCATCATCATCATCATACTCTTGGGAAGAGAACAAAATAGTGTTTACTGGAGTTTGTACTCTTTTACTACAATGTTACAGTCCAGCTTATTAGCCACTACAACACAGGGAATATCTCTATATTGTTAATACAAGATATTCTTTTATTTTAAGATCTTATTTTTTATAACAGTTTGTTACAGCAACCAATATGCAACAGATGGTTGTGTCATGATATCAATATCTTAATCATGGTATCAATATAACCTTGTATTCTACTGTCTCAGGTATATTAGAAGATTTTGAATAATTCTTTTAATAGCCATGGTAAATTTCTTTCTTATTGTTTTTCCTTAAAAAAAGAACAAACTCTGTCTACAGTTACAATAAAGGTTTATTTAATGATAAAGAAAAATAATCATATTCTTAGGTTTCTTTTTCAAATGGAGATTAAGAATGATTGTCTCCCTTCCTCACTCCATATTTATGTATGTGTGTGTTAATTTAGCTATTCTTTGTGTTTGACTTCCAAAGAAAGATGAAAAAGACTTTCCTCTAATTCCCTGATATTATGTGTGGGTGTCGTATAACTATCTCAGGGAAACCTATTTGTGCAATGTTTTTCAGGGTGGATCTTCTTTTAGTAAACTAGAAGTGCAGAACTTTTGGAGTGAGGGTTCTTCTTTGGCGAAGCCCAGAGTACCAACTGAAATGTTCTTGTATTTGTAGTTTTATGCACATCTTGCCTTGCAAAGGGTTAATGAACTTCACTACTGGTTTCTCCCCAAACTCATAATTTTACATATCTGTCAAGAAGAGGTCCAAAAAATTTTTGTCACTGTCCATTTTGGAGCATTCTCTAACCTGATCTGCTTTAAACTTATCTGAAACAAATTTTTCATGAGAAAATGTTTCTAAATTCCATCAGATTTTAAAACATAATTTGATTAGCCATTAAAGATTGTACAGCTGTGGAATAATAATAATAATAATAAGAAGAAGAAGAAATAATATCTGATGCTGAACAGTAAGAGTACTAGAAAGATTTTTTATAGTATTAAAATGATATCAAAAGGATATGTTATATCATCATCATCATCATGTCGCGCTGCCAACATGGATCTCCCTGACCCTCTCTCGCCAACTGTCTCTATCGTCCATCGCTCCCAGGAGGTCTTCAAGGCTATAACCTGTATCAGCACAAAGCTGTTGTATATAGGTTTTAGCTGGTCATCCTGCCTTTGCTC
Source organism: Sepioteuthis lessoniana (assembly GCA_963585895.1). Lineage (NCBI taxonomy): Eukaryota > Metazoa > Mollusca > Cephalopoda > Myopsida > Loliginidae > Sepioteuthis > Sepioteuthis lessoniana. Next base: position 2,453,039 of record OY757910.1, on the reverse strand, counting down.
ATCCATGTGAAGGGGTCCATAGGAGTATGTTACTTATGAGCTCGTCCTTACTTCTCCAGTAGTGTCCCACATATCTGGTTTGTCTTTGGATAGTTTTTGTGATGGGTGGTAGGTGGCTCTACAGCTGTTGTTTTGTGAGGTGTTGCCTCCAGGACTTGTTCAATATTGCTTGCAGCATTCATGTGTAATTGTCGTCAAGCTTTTTCTCTATATGTTTTGTTAGCATCCATCTATATAGCAGTATCGACACGACCGCTGCTTGGAAAAAACTGCATTTTATTTTATCGGTTAGGTCTGCCTTCCATATGGTCAATAGCCTCTCTATAGCTGTCCATGCCTTTGCTAGTCGTGTGTTGATGTCTATCTCGGCTGATGAAACACTGCTTCCTAGGTAGGTAAACTTGTCCACTAGTTTCAGAGAACTACCATTTAGTGTGGAGATGTTGCCTCTTTGATTAAAGCACATGTATTCTGTCTTGTCTGTGTTGACATGGAGGCCTATGCCAGCAGCTGCTTGTTCCAGATTATGTACCAGGGTTTTGGCTTGGGCAGGTGTATTTGCCAGAAGTGCTATGTCATTGGCGTAGTCCGCATCAGTAATTGTTTGTGTGGGGTATCTTCTGCTTCTTTCCTTTGCCAGCTTGAAACGATTAACTTTCATTATATCAGTAGATGTCTATTGATATGTTATATAATAGTTGTAAAACTAGAAGGATCTATTACATGGCACAAATGATGCTGGAATGTTATATGCTGGTTGTGTTACTAGAAGTATATGTTATATGGTAATAATATAATCATATAAAGATCTGTTGCAAGATCATGATAGTCCCAGGAGATGTTGTATATCTTTATAGCAATTCTAGTAAATGTTATGCAAGAATAGAATACTACAAGGATGCAGTGGTGCATATTATTTTGCTGAAATTTTCCCTGTATAATGTTCACTTTATTTGATTAATATTCATCACTGAATTAAGTGAAAGGAGATTATCTTTAAAAATATTTAAAAATATTTTTTTTATCTTTAGGTTACAGACTTATTGATTTACTTATGTTAGTTATAAAGTAAGTTAAGTTGGCAACTGTAGTTGAGAGTGACCAGAAGGCTCCCTTTTTAATAGCTACTACAACAAGGTGTAGGGGAGGGCACTACTCCTTTCCCTGGATTGCTCCACTTTACCCTCGTACATACCTCATATTACTGAGTGTTAAGCAAGGAGGTATCAAGTACCATTTTTAAAGTCTTTGGTATGATGCAACCTGGGATTGAACCCAGGTCTCCCGAATCATTGGGAAAATAATAGTATGATAATATTAGAAGGATCTATCATATAACAATATGATAGTAATAGAAGAAGATTTTATATAACAGTAGGATAATAGGATGATGATCATTAATGAAGCCAAAACTCAATAAAGAAAGTAGACAAGATAAAGACTTTTATAGAACCAGCCACATTTTGGGGCGTAAGTTAATAACAGAAGAATGGAATATCAATGAACTACACTTCTGGTTCTGAATTCAGTGTCTCTCTTTTTAGACTGCTTTTCTTAGTAAGGTTAGCGAGTCAGTCTGCCCTACTATATTATCTATATCTAAGGAGAGAATAGATGAATGCATGCCTTTTCAAAGGGTATTAGCACAATGTGAAATGCAAACAATCTTCTCCAGATATTGAACTTGCCACTTTAAATCCATTTCCTTTGATGATAAGAATTACATCAACTGTACCTCTGACAGTATGATACTGATAGAAGAAAATGTTATAGAACAGTATGATTATAATAGAAGACTAAGGTTATATAACGGGGATAGTAAATGCAAAGTTTATACTAATATTGTGCTGTGTTATATATTTTTTAATACTTAAATATTTGTTGGTAAAACTGGTTAAAAGATACCAGTCAAATCAAGATTTACTTTTGAGATTAAAAAAAATTCTTTACTTTTTTCTTTTCAGGACTTTAGTGTGTTTGACACTAAAAAAGATTATTCTATTTCTGTCAAAGATTTTAGAAATACAATTGAAAAGCATTTATTTCCACTGTCAGAAAAAGATTTTGAGGACATATTAAGTAAGGTGAGTGACAAGTTAAACTTATTTTATTTAGAAAACTTTATAGACTTTTATTTAGGAAATTTTACTTAATGCAATAGATAGAGATGATATCTAAAGGTGGAATGAAAATCTGTCCAAATATAACAAAAATTTGGCATAAATATAATCATTATTAGTTGTGACAAAAGATCACTGTAAGGTAATTTCTTTTATTCTTTATTGAAATAATCTGATTTTTGGATGAAAAGATTTTTGATAATGTTGAATCGACCTCGCTACTTTTAAATGATTTGCTTTTAATAAAATATTCTGTTGATCAGAACAAATAATAATTTGAAGGTGTTAAACCAATTAATGATGAAATAGAATCTCTCAGGCTAAAAGTCTAATCCTCTCAATTTATTTTATTATCAGCTTGCTTTGTCATTCTGAAAAATAATATGATTTCTGTTGATTAAATCAATGTTTCCTTGTAGATTTTCACTCTTCACTTGTTCTTGACAATAAAAATCTGCTGTAATTATCTTGCCATATTCTAAAAGCTTATAATGAAAGAAACATATTATGTTCTACTTATTTTAGTATTTAGAGAATTACAGAGACTAATGTGTATGTATACGAGGTCAAGACCAGGCTTTGATGTTATTCAAGGGACGTCACTCATCATATTTATCAAATCTGATAATATAACTTGCAGAGGTGAAACTGGGTAGGTTTGATTGTTATAGGCATAATATTTTGGTTATTGTCAATATGCTGGTTGAGTGAAAGAAGTAGAGGTAGCATCACAAGACAAATTAATGAAGCAGAATTAAATAAGATATCTTCTTGTGGAATGAGAACAATCTACTTCAATGGATTAAATAAAGAGTTCTTAGAATGTCACCAAATATGACAGATTCCTAAAGAATGCCAGAATGTTGAACACCCAAAATATTGTGACTATAACAGCCAAAGATGAGAACAGTAGTCTGAGTAAATCAGTGTATTATAGTTATAATTTCTCATCTCAGAAATTCAGACAGATATTTGGTCCTGAAACCATGTCTGATCACAGAATAATCATCCATTGAAAGAATTGTTACCAATACAGCTGTTTTTTTTTTTTTTTTGCAGCATGTCTATATAATATAATGTATGTATGAGTTAGAAACTAAGTATTAATAGTAGAGGTCATGAAGTGTAAAAAGGAATCATGAAAAGTGTTTTACCCCTGCAGGTTACTGAAAATATGACAAGAATTATAACAGGGTCATATAAACACTGTCTTTTATTCCTTGCTTTGTTAAAACACTCATAACAGAATTTTTGAAAGAATGGATTTGATCTCTGCTAAAGGTTTATTTTCTTTACATCATGCAAATTCTTAAGGAATAAAAGTAATTCCCAAAACATACCTGCTAATAATTATACCAGAAATGTGTTTGATTAATCAACGTTTCAGTATTTATTCATAATATTATTTTTAAAAAGATATAATATAATAAAATATTATGAAATAATACAACAAAATATACCATGCTCATTTGTTATTAACCACATTGATTAAGTCCAAGTATCTTTTTTGGTAATTATCTCTTCTGTTTTAGATTTATTTAAGGAGGATATTTTATGTGTAGAACAGGAAGATTGTATGTGTGTACACATCTGTGCACTTAAAGAAAAAATTTTTTATGCGTATTCATCTTATATATGGGCATATTTTATATGTATTTAATGGGATTACTTTTGTGAATTTTTCACAGAAATAAATTGTTGTATACATGTTTAATAGATATATGAGGTTGTCCAGAAGGTAAAAATATTTCAATAACAAGTTTAGAATAAAATAAAATAAAACCAAAAATGCATATTATGGCAGCCATCTTTACTCAAAGGAGATTAAATGCACTTTGCCAACCTCTAACAATATCATTAATGTATTTACTTTGAAAAAAAATAATCATTCTTCTAGGAGTTAAGAATTTCTCAAAAGGTTTACCATATCATATACATGGTACAATGGGTTAGTTGTTATCTTGATTATGCAAAAATCAAAATAACATCTCATTTTATCAGATATATCTACCAAAATTATATGAAAATATCTTGAAATACTATAGATAAAATGAATTCAAAGAAATTGCTATTGGGTTCAACTACGCTTTCTATATGACTTTGAACTCTCCTACAAGCCTTTCTGATGGTTTCCTTGTTTAAATTGGTAAATGCTGTTGCTATCTTTGCCTTCAGTTCATTAGTTTTGCTTGGAGTTTTGTTGGTCTCTCCAACCGCACAACAGGCATAATAATCAAGAGGATTGCAACCTGGGGAGTTAGGTGGTCAGATGTCAGGGGGTGATGTCATTACAGAAACTTTCTTTCTTATCTTATAGAATAAAAATGATTATAATATCTTTGTCATTAGGAGCCACTTTTATTTTATATCAATTTTTTTAATTATTCTTTTATAGTATCTATTCTTAAATTATCAATTCTTAATGGTTGTATGCATCTCTTTCTTAATTATTAAAAGTTCTGTTGTTTTTATTCTTTTTTTTTTATTTAAATGTGTTATATAATTTTAAGGGGAATTATCCTTCCAAGAATTGTTTTGACTATGGAACTCATTCTTTATGTTGTTATCATAACATTTTGAATAATCCAGACTTTGACTTTCTTCAGATTTTTTGGAAAAAGAGTGAAAGGAGACCTCTTTTCTGAAGAAGGCTGTAAAATGTATAATCTAAAACAATGTTGTTACAATAGAAGTAACACAAATAATGAGTTTAGTAGTCTCAACAACTCTTGGAATTCTTCTTTCATTTGGACTTACTCCTCTTGAATTTTTCTTGACTATTATTTGTTTCAGGTCCTTAGGAATTCTGATGGGACTGTCTGCTATAACAACTTCATGAATCAGTTTTGCAATATGAATCAACCAAATAGTACTGAGCCCTTAGACTCCCTATCAAAAGCAAGGTCCGTATGAACTTTAAGTTTGAAAATTCTTTCCTTTTGATAAATATTGTGATACTACCTTGGACTCCTAAGTTTATAGTCATTTATGTGAATTGAAATTATTTATACCATTCTCTCAGTTGACAATGAGTGGAATCATTATATTAGGTTGTCAAAAAAAAATCTATTTAGTCTATTAGTTTAAAAAAAAATTGACATTTACTTATTGAACAACACTTCAGTTTCGTTTTTCTAGCACTACCTGAAGGTAACTTAATGATTCTATCCTCTCTGGTTTCTTTACTTTTCTATGATAAGATATGCACTAGGTGTCTGTTGTTGTCTTCCAAGGGATTTTTTTTATTAAGAAAATTCTACAAAGACTGTAAACATATTATGGAAACACAAAGACAGCTGAGTGATTCTAACCAGCCATGTTTAAATGGGCCACTTTATTTGGAAAAGGAAAGGGTCTCCTTTTTGGAGGAGAGTTCTACAAGGGAAACATTTCCAAATTCTATTTGACTATAGTTTTATCTAATGTCTAGCTCTAGGTTGTATTTGGTGGTGGTGGTGGTGGGGTTTGATGGCTTGACCCGAACTTGTGATCTCTGAGTATGTGAGTTGGTGTTCACTGGATGGTGACTGGCTTTCGGGCTGATCTCATTGGAGATGACCTCTAGTGGGGAGCTGGCAGGGATCCTTGGTTGTCTAACTACAGTTTTGTTTCCAGTCTGGGAATGGTTGTTTTTAGGTATCATTGGTTGCAATAGATGACCTGTCTAATGTGAGTCTGTACTATATAGGATCTTGGTTCCATGCATGTCCATTTTATAATCACAGGGGTCCATTTACTAGCATCCTGGTTTTGTATATGGACAGGTTTTCCCATATGCAAAGCTCCTTAGTATTTTAATCATGATATAATTTTTGTGTTAATTGCTTTTGGTTTAGGCCATTTGCTATTTCATCTTTCTTTATCTGATGGTTTGTTCAATTGACTTATATGTTGCTGATAAGTTTTTGATTGTACATGAGCTCACCTGGTGAAGTAAGGAAGTCAGTTATTGGTGTAGCTCTAAGGCATAGCAAAACTACATTGATGTTGTGACTGTATTAGGCTACCTTCATGGCAGGCTTCACAGATTGTATCCACTGCATGGCCATCCCATTTGATTGCAGGTATCTTGGGGACAATGCCTTATGTTCAAACTTCCACTTTTTTGCAAAGTCTTGGAACAGGCTGTAGTGGGACCTGTTATTGCTATTAACCCTTTCAGTTACTCCCTGTTCTCCAAATATTTGTTTAGTCATATTGATTACTTCCTGACTAGAGAACTCTGTTAATCTTTGTTTGAATGAGTATTTGGAGTAGAAGTCAACAATTAGTTGATAGTTGTGGTTGTGAAAGTGGAAGAGATCAATGGCTACAATTAGCCATGGTCTTACTGGGATCTCATGCAGTAGGAGTGGTTTGGCACTCTGCTCTTTTTGATGCTCTTGGCAATTGATGCATTGTTGAACAGTTTTGGCAATGTCATTATTGATGCCATGCCAGAACACACAACTTTTTGCTCTTAGTCTGCATTTGTCCCTTGATGACCGTAGTCTTTTTTTATTATTTCCAGCTGCAGAAGTTTAGGAATTATTATCTGATCACTTTTGGGGTGAATTCTATTTTCAATTGTGAGTTCATTGTGGTAGGACCAGTAGGGCAGCAAATCTTGGCTAACATCTTTTTTCGAGTTGGGCCATCCTTGAAGGATCATGTCTCTCAATTTATGTAATATTGAGTCAGTGCTTGTAGCCTGTTGTATCTCTGTCAATTTTTCTGTTGAGACTTGCACAAAGTTGACCGTCATGTCCAAGTCTATGGCTTCCTTTATTCTCTTGTTTGGGAGCCATGATAATCCATCTGCAAGAGTCCTGTCTTTCTCTGGTTGATACATAATGACCATATCATATTCTTGCAGTTGTAGCATCATTTGTTGAAGGTGGGGAGGTGCCCCAGTGGGATTTTTTTAGGAATATCATTTCCAGGACCTTATGATCATTCCCAAGGATAAATGTGAGGCAATATATGTATATTTGGAATTTTTCACACCTGAAAACCACTGCTAATCACTCTCGTTCTGTATTGTCTTAGTACTGCTCTGTTTTTGTGAGGGATGTGGGTGTGAATGCTATGGGTTTGCCTTATTGTATGAATGCAGCTCCAAGGCTTTTGCTGAATCACTGATTCCTTTAGTGGATCAAGTTAAGTGAGCAACATTTCTGTGCTAATTAAACTCCTTATTTGCTATAGGAATTTTTGATGGCTACTTGTTCATTTGTTCGGGATCTTTCTTTTGCAGTTCTCCCAGGGGTGCTGTTGTGAGGTCAGAGACACAAGGGATAAATGGTACCATATAAGGGATGATTTCCAGCACCTTCTGAAGTCCTGCACCATTGTTAGGACTGGGTAAAGATTTTACCTTGTCCACCTTATAGGGATCTGAGTGAAGCCCATTTTCACTAAAGATAACTCCAAAGAAGTGTATTTCCTTCTGGTCTATGGTACATTTAGTACTGTTGAAACATAGACATTCATGTCTGGTTGTGGAGGTTTTGATTGTGCTTCTTGGTTTGTTCATAAACTATTACCTTGATAGCTTTATTCAGGTCCTTAGGGTCTAGGCACATCCTGAATTTTCAACTACTTTTGAGCACAATAACAATGCTGTTGACCCAGTCAGTAGACTCATCTTTATAATAATTCCTTGGGTCACAATATCTTCCAAGTTCTGCTTTGGTTTTATCCTTAAGGTGTGTGTGTGTGGGTAGGTGGAGGGAACATGGATAACTGGGTTACTGTTTGTTTTCAATACAATATGCTATTCTCCAGTAAATTTACCAATTTTGTCAAAATGTCAGGATACATTTCCATGAGGTCTTCTATGGAGTTAATTGGGCATTTTATTTTCTGGATGGCACAATATACAGTTACAACCTTCACCTATCTGAGGGAACAGAGTCTCAATACAGTTGGGTCTTTTAAGGTAACCACATAAAATTTGATATTTCTCCATTCAATTTATGGTTGTACGAACATTTTATGTTCACAGATTCATGTTGGGACATAGTTGCAGCATTGTAGGCACTAAGTATAGCTGTTTCCTGACATGTAGAGTCCAGAGGTGGCTATCCATCTGGGTTGACTTTTTCAGAGGAACGTTTTATGAAAAATACACAAGGGAAGTGTATTCCCTTCCATTCCAGTGTCAACTTTTGCCTTTACCTTGTGGATCCCTGATCTGTTAGGGATTATTGTGTTTAAACTAACAAAAGCTCAAGTCCGGGTATCTTTTCTATTCTGTTATTCAACTGAGTGGAAAGACATTTAATAAAATTGTTCATCTAGTTCATCATTTGGGCTTTGGTTTAGTGCATCTGTATGGTTACTATGAGCCCAGTTGGCTTCTGATCATGGCCCTTGTCTTCTCAGTTCTGGGTCCCTTAATATCATGTGTGTTCTGGGTTGCACATTCTTCATGTTTCCTTTTGTTTTATTTATGCTTGCTTTAGGTCAGTGATTCTTATAGCTGCATACTGAGCTCATTGTACTCCATGCTGGGCTTCCATTCTTTGGTGTGGGGGTATGTCTCCTCACATCATCTGTATTTGATATCATTTGTGGTGTGCTTGATAGCATTTGTACCTTTTCTTTTATGGTCTTGTATATCAGCTAGTTGGCTCATGTGATGTATTGAAACTTTGTGTCATCTGTTCAGAGCTTTCTGTACAGACAACGTCTGGTCTTTCAAGATGAGTTATTTTATTAGCTCAAAATATTTTGTTCCAACAATAATATGTTTGGTTAGTCACTCTTCCATTTCTTTTTCATCTTGAAATTTACTTTTTTTTGCCTATAAATAGCACTTTGCCAGGAAGTCATCAAAATTCTCCTGAGCATATATTTTTAAGCAAAAACAAGTAATTCTGAAGCTTGGGGGAGGGGCTCTAATTGTTCTATGAACTTTTCTCCTGCTATTACTGGATTCTGTTTGTCATTCTTGTTCTTGAACTTCACCGAATTAAAATGTCAAAGGCCTTCTTCACTTGACAATAGTAATATGTGGTCAACCTATTTTTCCTTTGGTATGTTCTGTATAGAGAAATACAGTTTGTAGCACTGTATGGAAAAATGGAATGATTCAATTCTATTCCTGGTTGTCATTCATAACATGACCACCTCAATTGCTAGTTTGGACATTTTGATTTTTTATGTATTTTCTTTTTGGTTGATACTTTTTTTTAATGATGGAGTGGTTTGTTCCAAATAATATAATGACAGATAATGACTATTGTACTCACAGTTTATTGGTGAGGATCACTTTCTGTGAAGTATTTTGTTTGTAAATGTTGGTCCTCATCTTTTAATTTATTACAGTCTTCTTTTACATGTTTTCATTCTTGTCCCACTCCTCTCTGTGTTTCTTGGGCTGGGCATCATTTGGGTTTTTTTCTGCTGCCACCATGTAAACACATTGAGAGAACATGCAGATAGATGTGTGATGCTCGTCAGCCATGTTAGAACTGGCCACTTTATTTGGAAAAGGAAAAGTAAAACCTTTTTTTTTTTGGAGAAGGAGATGATTCCAAATCAAGATAATGACCAAAATAAATGGTAATCCAAAGATTCAGTATCATCTGAATCTTGTAGTTAAGTGTAAACTTGCCAGCTAAGCTGTAACAATTTTTGCCTGGCTACCAAATAAACTTGTTTGATTCAATTGTAAAAAGTTTAGAGAAGTCCCTTTGAATCCCACCATCATTAGTATCATCTTATTTAGCTGTGGACTGACCATTATTATTTTGGTTTTTGGTTAAACAAAAAAGAAGAAAAAAATACTTATGAGTTATATTTCTCTCTTTCCCTGCAAAAGTTGCTTTGTTCTTCTTTTATGTCACTGAAGTTGTTTTCTTTCACTCCAGAACTCAGTTCTTCTTTTTCAGCGAAAAGTCTCTCATCCTCTCAGCATTCTTTCCAGAGGAGTAAGATCCTTATCAAAAGGAATGTCCTGTTTATGACACTGCATCTAGTGGTGAGGCTGTAGTTCTGGAGAACTAGAGCATGTGGAGTGCATCTTCATTTTCATTACTTTTAAGTCTACTCTGATCTGGCATGATAATACCTATTATTGTCACATGGGTGAAATAGATATGTTTAAAAATTATTAGTATTGTTACTGTGTGCTAACAAATGATTATTATTATTAAATTGGAAATCATATGATTATGTATAGATTAATAATATTATTGTTTACAAATAATTATCATTAGTTACTTGAAACCATATAATTGTTTAAAAATAAGACTGATTTTGGCATTACATTACTCAATAAGGGTTGACATGCCAAGCAAGCAAGCAACCAACCAATATTTCACTGTGAACATATTTTCCATTCCAAAATCAATTACTGCTGGCAAAAGATTGATCTGGCTTTGATGTAACCAAATCACTGTCAATTGGTCTTGCAGGAAATTTGTATTAGTTACAAGGCTCTATGAAAAAGGTGTTTGATTCTTTGCCACAGGTACAGATGATACTGGTTTATTTCACATGTATCAGGTTCTCTTGTATTCCACACTGTTGTAAAGTATTCAATTTTCTTCTTTGCTTGTCAATTTGTTTAAAAAATGGCATTTTTGTTTGAATAGTGATTTGCATATGGAAATATGACATTAGCAAATTTTCTTTCTTGTAACAAATTCATATAAAGATTTTATTGTAAATTACTAAGCCTTGTCAGATCTACTTCATCCTTTTATTTCATATAATTAATATTCTTCTTTTTTATATCTTTACAACACTTTTATCATATTCTTGTTTGATTATATATTTAACCCCTTACCCAATGGATGTGACACAAGATTGGTTTAATGTAAGAACTCTGCAGGAAGCAAGCCTCCTTGAGGCTGGTTTGAAATTTAGTTCAGTCTCCCTTAAAGGGGGGGGGTGCCTTAGGCAGTGACTGATAATCCCAACTCTTACTACTTTAAATGATTTTCCAAGTTGGGAAAACATTTACCTTGTCTGACCTCAAACCAGTTTGAGTATGTAACTTGAGAAAGGTAGAGATTTTTTTGGTTTTTAATGGGGTTAATTCCTTTGTACATTTTGCTTTAAAAATTAATTCTAAAAAAAAAAAAAAGAAAATAGATTATCGGAAAAAATAAGAATAATTTCTATTATTCATCTACAGTCTTTTTTTTTAAATGACTTTTAAAATTTTTTTATTAGCAATTGTTTAATTGATAGCTTTTATAATTTTTAAAAATTATTTTTTGATAATATTATTATCAACTTCTCTTTAACTGGCAACATTAGACTTATTGCAATTCACCTAAAAAGTTTACTCAGAAATTAAGATATATTCACCTACAAAAATGAGCTACTTGACAAACATGAATCTAAAATTTTTCCATTCAAAATTTTTTTTGTTATTGTTTGGTCATATTTCCTTTATTTTTGTTATGTATATGTGTTGTTATCAATTTTCCCAATTTTAACTAGGAAATAAAAATTGGCAGCAATTTATTAAAAAAAAAATTGTTTCATTTTAAAATTAAGATATAATTTAGAAAAGATAATATCACATATTAACTTGCCTGCTGAGGGTTTAATGTTAAAACTGAAATGTTTAACATTGGTAAATGATTCAACTATGATTCTACTCATCCTCTGAATATCTTATTTTTTAATATTTATACATTCACACACACATTTACACATATAAACACACATATATAATCTTTAGTTATTATTTAAAGTTGTTTTATAATTCAATATTTTTGCAGCAACCAATCAAAATCAGTTTTAGTCTCTGGATTATATGGTTTTTATCCTGACCATCAAACTATTATAACAATATTAAACCTTTTTTCTCCTTAATAAGCCAGTATACACTAATGATAAAGGGAGATGATAGCAAACTACACTTGTTAAAAATTGCTATTCTTTAACAATATCTTATATCATCAATAACTAAACTTATAAACAACAGCAGTTATGTTTTAAGTATTAACTACTATTTAGTTTGTTAGACATAATAAAATAATAATAGTTTAGTTGGATTTCATTTGAAACCATATATATCAGGGATTATAGTATTTATTATGGAAAGGAGATCTTCAATGTTTTTGTGCCTAAATTTGATTAGTAAAAATTAAAAAGGAAAATTTATAAATCTTTTTCTTTTTTTTTGTTTCTTTTAGAAAAGTTTCTATTTTATTCTCTTCAAGAATCCAATGTCTTCATGTCTGTTCATTTTATGCTTTCATTTTTCAGAGAAGTTACTCCATTTTCAGTGTCACCATTTGAAGAAAGAAAAAATAGACTTGAAAACATTAAACAGCTCCTTAGTGAAAAGGTTTATTTATTTTATTTTTATTGAAATCATTTCCTTATATATCAGCTACATCAATAAGTTGATAGCCTGATGATAAAGAAAGCATTATTTTACTTGACAAATATTTATTCATTAATATAATCTTCTCTCTTGTCCAACAGTGTAGCTAGGCAGGGGTTGGTCTATCCTAGGCAGTACGTTTTTCTTGCAGTGGCACTTTGGGCACTTTTTTAAAGCCTGTATAGGCTGTATTGAAATAAAAATGGAAGAAAATATCAATTGGAGAATTAGACTCCTTAATAGAGTTTCTTCTGTTGGTGGAGTTCTTGTAGAATTGACAGAGCTACCCGCACAACTCAACAAGATTTCAGACTGAAAATTTATATCAAGAGTAGAGCCTCACTGCTGACTATTTACAATAAAGGATCAATTCAAGACACTCAAATACCAAAAAATAATTTTCATTCAACAAATGAATATGTCACATAACCAGTTTATTTTTCATTGTTTCTTTTGTGGTATATCAACTCTTAAAATTATAAAAACTTTTTTCTTCATATAAACGTTTCTCTTGATGATGATCAGAGGTTGAAACTAGTTGGGAACAATTAAAAAATTAATAACTATAAAGAAATATTCTTATTTGTCTTATCACTTTTGTCCATCTCTTTATATATATATATATATATATATATATATATATATATATATATATATATATATTCTTTAAAGAAAAAACCAAAGACCAGTTATTTTAGGATTATGAATTTATTTCCATCCTGTTTTGCGTTTCTCCTTGGAAAATTCCAAAATAAAAAATTAACTGGACCGAATAATACCTATATATATATATATATATATATATATATATATATATATATATATATATATATATATATATATATATATAATTGCAAGCAGAATTTTATTTTCGTTATATTTACTTCTTTTGTATTAAATTTGTCATTTAAGATTAACTGTTAAATTTGGTTTTTCAAATCAAATCATTTTTAAAAATTTATTCATCGTCTGTATTAGAATTTTTTTAGTTTTTTCAGGAGCAAATCTCATTCATATTGTTATATACCCACAGAAAATCTCATTCATATTGTAATATACCCACAGAAAATCTCATTCATATTGTAATATACCCACAGAAAATCTCATTCATATTGTAATATACCCACAGAAAATCTCATTCATATTGTTATATACCCACAGAAAATCTCATTCATATTGTAATATACCCACAGAAAATCTCATTCATATTGTAATATACCCACAGAAAATCTCATTCATATTGTAATATACCCACAGAAAATCTCATTCATATTGTAATATACCCACAGAAAATCTCATTCATATTGTAATATACCCACAGAAAATATCACTCATATTGTAATATACTCACAGAAAATATCACTCATATTGTAATATACCCACCACAGAAAATAGAATAGCAACTGTCTGAAGAATGATGCTGATTTGACTTTGGATCAGTTGTGTAACTGGGAGGAGATGGGACCTACCCTTGAGCAGAACATTTGAGTAACAGGGGTTAGGGTGACAAACTCAATAGCTGCCCCAGGTGGCACACAGTTTATCTACACCATTGTGCTTCTCAATTCATATTAATAACAGGTTGAAAATTTGACAGTAAAAATTTCAGATCAAAGTTTAGCTAATATATGTCAGGTTACACATTTATTGTACGAGTTGTAGTACAAATTTAATGAATACTTTTTAGGATCCAGAAAACCAATATAAAAAATATATATAGTTCATGTAATTCTTCTATTTCCTTAATAGACCTATTATTGATTCACTGATTTTTGTTTTCATTATCATTAGTCTTTTTGTAAGTTGGAAAAAATATTTATTGTTATATTGAAAATAAAATAATAAATATCTGTAACAATTAGAAAATGTAGGTTTTAAAAGTATAATCATATAGTTCAAATCATCTATAATTATTTGGTTAATTTTATTAATTCCATTTTATTGTTCGTATTTGTTTTACAAATAGCATTTTAATATTTACTAATATCACCTTGCTTTGTTTGTATATCATCTCTGACATTCTTTCTTATTTCTTTTTGTTATTTTTAATAATTTCTTTATTTTTTGTTTTATTATTTATGTTATTTTTATTCTTCCTTTTTAATTATTTCTTAATTTTTTCTTTTGATGCTTTATTCTTTATTTTTAATTATCTTTAGTTATTTCTTGTTTATTTTATGTGTTTATTTTTTAAATTATTTTATTATTCATTTCATTTTATTTTTTATTAGATTTTCTTATTTCTTCTTTATATTTTTCTTAACAGTTCTGCAAGAATGTGTCTGCTGTTTTGAGGGCTTTTCATTTTTATGACTACAGCCGAAATGGAAAAATAAGCAAGGGCAATTTTCGTAAAGTCTTGGAAAAATTTGACTTCAAATTGACTAGTCAACAATTTGAACGGTATGTTTAAAAAACAAATGAATGAATAGGGTTGAAAGATAATATAGCAGAATAAGAGAAAATGAATTTTTCTTAAGTTTCAAGTCAGTAACACATGTTCAGTTAAGAGAAGGATAACTTTAATGTTTGAGCAAACTTCTTCTCCTGAAAAGACCAGTCTATGATGTATAAAATCTATTATATCAGTTGGGTGATTATTATCAACCATTTCAATAGGAGTAATTTTTATTTTTATAGTGTTTAAACTAGTTTCTTCATTATACAATCTTGTTAATATAAAAAATACTTAGAAAATATTAAGTGATTCTATGTTGGGAATGTGTGAAATATTAATTAGCTTGTAACTTCACTGCTGTATTTAAACATTTTCCCTTTTTGTTTATATTATACGCACAGGTTTTTTGTTTAGTATCAACAGTAAATGTAACTCTTTCTGAGGTAAAAATCTGTGACTTGTTATCTGACCTTTAAAGGTTATTTGAAGTAAAATATCATAGTGCCAAATGATAGACTATATGATGTTCTATTTATCAATAATATTAGCATGTATCAGTATTTTTTACCCATATTTAAATTAAATGGATATTGAAATATATAAAACACTTTAAATAAACTGAGATATTTCTAGAAAATATGACCAATTCAGATTAACTGTGAAACAGCAAGATATTTGTTCATAAATTAAGAGTGTGCTGTCTTCAAAAATCCATAGTTTAATTGACTGAAAATCCATGCATCTAACCAGCATTATTTTTGTTATATATTAAACAAATTCTTAGACCAATATTAGTACAAACAGTATAATTTAAGAGAGAAAGATACTGGATATATTTTTTATTCACATGAACTAATACTTAGCTGTGATTGATTCATATATCTCACCCATAAATAAGGACACTCCTAACAACTTTTTATAAAAAGTTGATTTTCTTCTAAACCAGAGATACCAGGATTTTATTATTTCACAATCAAAATGAATATTATTAGGTATTATCTATAACCAAAGTCTACATCATTGAAACACTGTAAACACATGAATATGTAGCAGTCTAAAAATAAGTACATTCTTAATATATATATATATATTGTCATCCACAGACAGACTGTTTCGTTGTATCGCAACTCTCCAAGCGTGACAAGACATGCTGGATGCTTCAAGAAGACATTAAACAGCTACCTAGACTGTGCAAGTCTTGATTTGAATAATGTTAGCTATGCAATATAGTATGGAGTCTAAAGTTGCTGTTGTCATAACATGAGTATAACAGGCAAAAGTCCTTGGACTGTCCAAAATTATGTTTGTTAGATGTGGCTACAGGAAATTTACTGAGGTTTGCTACATGTCTCATATATACTTAATGGAGTTAAAATTTAAAATATGCAGAAGCTAATGAAGAAACTGGAAGTCAACAAGTGTTCTTTGAACCAGTTTCCTTTCCTCTGAGGCTTAATTGGAGGAAAGATGTTTTATCTGACACAAGCCACCACCCCTGACAAGCATAAAAGGATATAAATGATCTCTATATATCACACCTTTTAAGACAGTCTTCAGTTTCACTAGAGGTTTTTGCAAACTCCATACAAAATACATTCTATATCTTTAAACAGTCATCACCAGCTTGCATATAAAATGGTAACAACATTTAGTAATTTAGTTGATGACTAATTGAAACAATAGGCATAGATTTAACTTAATGGATACCATTTATGATCATTGATGTTTGGGAGGTGCCCATGGTGTAATGGTTATCGTCACAGGATATGGACATGGCGATCCGAGTTCAATTCCTGAACAAGACTGATTGCATTTCACATAGCACTAATACCGTTGGGAAAGGTATGAATCCAATTATTCTCCCTCCAGCTATGGGTAAATAGTAGGGCGGACTAGGTTCTTCAGCCTTGGTAAGACAACTAGTCTAGGAGAAGGAAAACTCTGAATTCAAACCTGCTAAACTCCGCTTAAAAAATTGACCTTGTGTCATATCCTGCCTGAGCGGAGGGGTTGGGTAAATTGGATGATCATTGATGTATATATACTATAGACATTGAGATTTGTTGCATAGTATCAAACAAAAGAAACATTTTGTGATGTTTGTCTTATTACCTTGAAAATGAGAGATGGTAGGAAATAATGTAAATAATTTTCAATTTGACATGGGATCTATCTATTATGCTGATCTAATTTTCTCATATTTTTATGAAATTGTTTTATGAAATTTGTACAATATAAAATTATATATCATATACTGTAAATAGATTTCAGAAATATCAAAATTTATTTGAACATCTACTTAAATATAAAACACCAATGAATTTATATATATATATATATATATATATATATATATATATATATATATATATATATATATATATATATTCACTTAATACACATCAGAGATTTTATATTTTTATGCATTGGAGGGTTTTCTTTTTTGTTTTATAAATATTTAAATTATGACATGTGAATCTCTACATAAGATAAAAATATTCCCCAGAGTTAACAGTAAAAAGAAGAGAGTTTTTTCAAATTCATCTGAAGAATCCATCAATGACGGTTGAAATGAATTTATAATGGAATATAATTATTGATTTCCTTATTTCTCAATGATATATATATATATATATATATATATATATATGTATATATATATATATATATATATATATATATAATGATAAATGAATATATATATCTAATATTATTATTATATAATAGCTCTATCCTAGATATTGAGCACTCTCCATATTATATTGCACTTGGTTCGACCCCCCCCAAGTGATTTGTGACAACTAACACTCTTATAATATATATATATATATATATATGTATATAATGAGGGTGGGTTGAAAAATTCATATAATAATGTCATATATGTTGTTGAGGACGTTTTTGACCAATGGAATCCAAGCACTACAACACCAATGGAAGAAGTGTGTGAACTTCAAGAGGGTCTATGCTAAAAAATAAACCTTATTTGGTCACATTCCATTAAACTATCTTGGTTAGCTTACAAAACTTTTCAATCAACCCTAGTATATATATATATATATATATATATATATATATATATATATATATATTTAATGTCAGCTATACATCCAGATCTCACTACAAGGTAAATAGAAATTCTCTTGTTATGGTATTTTAGAAGATCAAATTTATCCTTGATTTTTTTCATGGATAATATCTTGAGAGACTACATTATTTATTCTCTCTGTCTTGCTCTTTATTGGCCCAGTTGGGGCTGTAGAATACACTGACTGCATCTCTGCAGAGGGGTAAGACTTCCCCAGCAAGTGTCCTGGATATGGCACTAAAAAATTTGTTGGTGAGGCTTGAGTAATACTGGAGCTTTGGGGAATACAGACGACCCCTTCATTACCATCGCAACTAGGTCCACTCTGGCCTGAAGTGGGAGCACCTGATAAGGTCCTATTTATGGGTCAGATAGAACTGTTTAACATTTAAACTGCATACTTATGCTAAACTGAATTGTTTGAAATAGAACTACATTTAACAGTGTATAAGCAAATGACTGATATTTAATTGAATTGTTAGTGATACATAGCAGTACTTGAAAACATTAAACTGTGTGCAAACAAATGATTAATAGTAAATAGAATTATTTGTAGTAGATAGAAATATATAAAACCATTTAATTGTGTGAAAAAAATGAGCTCAGGATCATTTAAAAACTTATCTACAAAACCTGTTTAGAAATCATATTTATATATATGTATAAAAAGGATTTGACTTTAAATAACCTACTATGGTTGACATGCCATAAAACCAAACCAGCATCTCACCATGCTAACTTGCTCTTTAACTTGATTTTTCCCCCTTTTCCATTAATTTTTTATACTTCAATCTTCTTCCTTCGTTACATTTGTGTTATCTTTCTTTTTTTTCATTTCTCTTTCCTTTCATCTTATTCTTTTTTTCATTTCTCTTTCCTTTCAACTTATTCTTTTTTTCATTTCTCTTTCCTTTCAACTTATTCTTTTTTTCATTTCTCTTTCCTTTCAACTTATTCTTTTTTTCATTTCTCTTTCCTTTCAACTTATTCTTTATTTCATTTCTCTTTCCTTTCAACTTATTCTTTTTTTCATTTCTCTTTCCTTTCAACTTATTCTTTTTTTCATTTCTCTTTCCTTTCAACTTATTCTTTTTTTCATTTCTCTTTCTTTTCAACTTATTCTTTTTTTCATTTCTCTTTCCTTTCAACTTATTCTTTTTTTCATTTCTCTTTCCTTCCAACTTATTCTTTTTTTCATTTCTCTTTCCTTTCAACTTATTCTTTATTTCATTTCTCTTTCCTTCCAACTTATTCTTTTTTTCATTATGCAAACATCTTGAAGATGAGCAGAAGTGCCAATCCACAAGTAAATAATTCTCTCATAAGTATTTATTCTAGTTTAATTATAAAATAGCTTTTTTGCTTTTATATATTTATTTTTTATATTAAAGGAAAAAATTTCTTTTAAAAATTTTTTTAAAAAGGATCTTAAACTTTTTTATTTTTATTTAAAAACTTCAGGTTGTGGCAGAGTGAGAACTTTAGTCATTCTTGTTTGTTGGATTACAAGCATTTCTTACAAAAATTGGTTACATCTGGTAATATCTCAAATTCCTGTTCTGGCAATAAGAATTGTAAGTTGTAAGATTTCATTTTATTTTATTTAAATAAATAAATAAGCAAACAACATTCAGGCTTTTAATGTTATCAATACTATGTAGGGAAGCAAGTTTAAACTATAAAATGACCATTTCAATAAATTGTATTAATTTTTAAAAGAATGGGCTTGAATATTGAAGCCTAAATTGATCCCTTATGATTTATATCCTTTCATCTGAATAGCCTCAACTCAACAGAAACTAAATGCCATTGATTTTACAACCGGTGTTTATAACATTGGAAATTCTTGGATAAACATTCTATCAATTATAAATTGTTGTTTTGAAGATTAAGCATATTTCTTTTTGTGTAACTCTTTATAATATTGTTTCAGTGCCTTCAGCTGCAGATTTTTGGGATCCTAAAACAGGCATAGTAATACAACCAAGTAAGTAGAAGTGTTAAAAGTTTTCTCAATATTTTTAGGTTAGTAGTAATTAGGTGACCACATACCTGCCTCCAGTCAAAGACTCCAGCTGCATGCTTGCCAGACCTTCCATGGAGATAGTTTTGACTAACTCATCAGTTCAGTGTATCAATGTATAACAGCTCAGAAAATACTTAGCATGTTAAAATTTTAAGACAACTTCAAAGCATTTAATGCTGGTTCTTAATTTGTCTTTTAAGACAAACAAAAATTCTAGAAGAAATATTTAACAATATAATTTCATGCTTTCATTTTTCAAAAAATATTCTTAAAAAATTTTGATTCAATATTTCTGATAATACAAAAGCAAAAAATAGAGAAACATAATTTTAAAAAACTACAATAGAATGGATATTTTTCATGAAACTATATTTGATAGTAACTAGGCCATTGGCCTAATGAGTAGAGTGTTTGCCAATGGTCTGGGAGACGGGGTTCAATCCCAGGTCGAGTCATACCAAAGACTCAAAAAATGGTACTTGCTGCCACCTTGCTTAACACTCAGCATTATAAGTTGGGGATCAAGGGTAAAGTGGAGCAATCTAGGGAAAGGAGTAGCGCTCTCCCCTACACCTCAGTGTTGTAGCTATAGAAAAGGGAGCCTTAAGGTCTCCAAATTTACTTTTATATTTGATTCTGGGATTACATAACTTTTTGAGTAGCACTCAAATAAAAACAGTCATAGAAATGAATATCAACATTTCAAGAATATTTTGCTGTTGGTGTATCTATTATTTTGTCTTTATAGCTATTCTTTTTTTAAAATTTATTTTCCACTGCAGTAGGCTGACATTTTAATACTTAAAATGGAGATACATTTCAATCATTGCCTATACCAAAACTATCTTTGTTAGCTATTAAAAAAAGATTAACTAAAAAATAAATGATTTATGACTGAAATTAGATCTTCAGGGTTGAATGTAGTTTTTTATTAATACTTGCTTAAATGTTTCATATTGAGTCACATTATAATTTTAGAATTTATATTAGAATTAATTTGAAATAAATAATAAGGTGATACAATCTATACTTAGCCTTTAATATCACTTTTGAGAGATTATAATAATTGGAGTTAACACAAGAGCAAACTCTACTCTATTATTATCTAATTATTATTATTAAATTGCAAATTGGATTGGAAATGACTTTATTCTCTATTACAATACTAACTTGTTAACAAAACTCTATCTACAATGTGCCATTTTTGCAGTTATACAGTAACATACATACAAAAAATGTATCATTTTATACATAACATCCTGAGTTGGCAAAAACTATATTATGACAAACAATTTTTATTAAAGTGTGGAAATTTTATATTTTATCAATGGCCACACCATACATAAAATTTTAAAAAGCTTAGTGAATATCCTTTTTATGAATTTGGAAAGTAATACTAGTATCTTTTGAATGATAATAAAAATTCTCTCTCTCTCTCTCTCTCTACTTAGGTAAGACAATAAAGAAAAATGTAAAAATTAAGATGTTTCTTGTAAAATATTAAATTTTCCATTTGTTTTCAGCTAGCACATGGCCACCTTATCAAAAATCCTTCCAACTCACTTCTTCTGACGAGAAAGATATTTTGAGATGTCTTGAAATACAAATGAGAGAAGTGGTAAGAAGTTCTTTCATAATGAAATTCATGGAAAAAAATCAAACATTAACATTTTTAAAATAAGTCTTAAAACTTAAAATGATACAACTGTTAAATAGCCATTTAATTTCTTTATATCTCTTTGTAGCTTACTAGTATTACTACTTATTCTTTGTACAATGGAGTTTAATTGTTATCAGACTGTAGCAGAAAGAACTTCGTATTTTTATTTGGGGCGTAAATTAATTTGACCATTATGATCGTCGCATATTTTCACCCAATGACGATGACTTATCCTATTCAGCCCAAACCATTATCCAGGACCACCAAAAAATGGTTAAAACCCGCCAAACTATCTCTTCCTTAGAACCTTTCGAGCAGGACGGACATACTTTCTGTCTGCTCCCTTCATAGCAGCAGAATCTCAACACCATGAGGAAAGCCGTCTAATTTATGGACATTTTGAGTCTACCTTCATAGACCAAGGGTTCCCAGTTGAACATGAATTAGATGCATGTAATCTGCCACTTACAGGACCACTTTTATGTCGCCTTTAACTTTTGCTATGTCTACAGCAACGCGTAATTTCACTCAGACATCCAACTACCTCATTCCTGGGTAACTTTTTCTAGAGACCTTCATGCCTCTCTCCTACAGCAACTAGGACCACACAATTATGGGTGACTATGTCATTCCTGTCCTTAAACAGCAAACACAACTTTTGCTACGTCTATAGCGATGCATATTCAGCTCAGACATTCAACATTGCCTTGACTGTAGTGATACACATTCCACTCAGGCATTTAGCTGCTATAATTCCTTCTCAACTCAACTATTTCCTTGCTTCCTTCCAACGAGACTTGCAGCATAAAGGTACCCTTTATTCTGGCTGCCATTAAATCTTCTTGAAAACCTTACGGCATCTTCGTTCTTCTCCTTTATTTCCAACAATATAGTGAGGAGGTAATGTAACAACTCTCCCTTGCTAAAAGACTAATAAATATAAATCAGTATTACCATTACTATAGTAGTGAATTCAATCTTCATTTGTGGCCTTGTGACATACTACATTAAATTTATGGAATATCATTGGTTCATACATTTTCTCCTCACCCCAGTTGGCTGGGGTTGTAGAATACACTGACTGCATCTCTGTAGAAGGGTAACCCACCCCCAACAAGTACCCTGGATATGACAGTAAACAATGGTGAGGCTCCTGCCTTGGAGATTTGGGGAATGTTGAGTACCTTTTCATTGCCATTGTTCCCAGATCCACTCTGACCTGGAGTGGTAGCACCTGATAGGGTCCTACTATGGGGAAAAAAACTTTAAACTGAATGCAGACAAATGACTTTGGTAAAATTGAATTATTAGAAACAGAACTGTTTGATTATTTAACTCTGTAAACAAATGACTGATGTTTAATTGAATTGTTAGTGATACATAGCAATAATTGAAACTATTTAACTGTGTATAAAAGAATGAGTCATGTTGAATTGAATTATTAGTGTTGATTAGCAATACTTGAAACTCTTCAAGTGTGCCTAAAATGAATTATTGGTATAACATAGCAATACTTGGAATCATTTGACTGTGTGCAAATGAATGAATAGTGTTCAACAGAATGATTAGTGTTAAATAGCAACTTGGAACCAATTCAGTGTCTGCAAACAAATGATTGCTATTGAATAGAATTATAAGTGTTTGGTAAGAATAATTAAAACCATTTAACTGTGTAGAACCAATAGCAATACGCGTTTGCAAATAAATTAGTTTTAACTCATTTAAAAATGAAATCACCTCCAAACTATTCAATTACAAATCATATATATATATATATATATATATATATATATATATATATATATATATATATCCATTTAAATGTGTGCAAACAAATGATCAATTGTAAAAAGAACTTTGTTTAATACAAATACTTGAAACCATTTAACTGTGTGCAAAAAGAGCTTAATCTCATTTAAAAGTGTTATCTGCAAAATGTGTTTACAAATCATATGCATTTAATATATATTTATAAAGAGGATTTGGCCTTTAGGTAACCAACAATGGTTGATATGTCATAAAATCCAACCAACCAACCATTTTGTCCTGAAGTAATGGTTAGCAAGCTTGTATCACATTACTGTTGTAATAAGTTGGATCTTCACTGAGTGCCCTATACCTGTTGGCCTGTATAACACTAAGTT
Organism: Sepioteuthis lessoniana; assembly: GCA_963585895.1. NCBI lineage: Eukaryota > Metazoa > Mollusca > Cephalopoda > Myopsida > Loliginidae > Sepioteuthis > Sepioteuthis lessoniana. The sequence goes on along the minus strand of OY757910.1, from coordinate 2,429,270 downwards.
CAAGTGTATATATTGACACAATCAAGTTGAAAGGTAGAAATTTTGATACTCATAATGTAACAACCCTCCAACTAAAATATGGTTGTCACCATAAAATTTCAATATGGCAGTTACTATAAACTTTCACTCTCCACCAGGTTATCAGCCATATGTCATCTTGATGGTTGTATTTGTTATTATAGTGTTCTATCATGTTCGTTTGGCCAACTTGGAGAGAACAAGGCTTACAAAATTAACAACAAAGAGCAAATACCATGATGTAGTTGCAAACCTGATTTTATTCAATTCTGGCTTGGGCTCGGGTGAGGTATAATTGCAAAGAACAGAGACTCTGTGATATGATTTGTAAGATTCTCCTCTATGTGAAAGCTACCAAAGTGTTACAGGAAAGATCAAAGCTGTATCCTCTGTCTCAGGAATTCTTCTCAACTCTTATTGATGTGAGAGCCTCTTCTTCTTTTTGTGGGCTTTGTGAAATAAACACATCCTCTGAACACAGTCTATCTTGCTTCTTTATATCCCATGGTCCATAGGACAAAATGCTGAGAATTTAACATTTATTAAAAAAAAATCACTTTAAGGTTTAACATCTCAATATTTTGAGAGCTAGAATTACTCAACTTGGCATACTCACCCTGGAACTGATTCTAGAAGTGAATTGACTTGGAAAACCAGATTTCCTTCATACAGCCCTCAAAGAAATTCCAATTGGTAGTTTACATGAGCAAGACATATTAATCCATTCTCATGATCCCCTAGAAAAAAAGGAATGATGGGATGTTTGATAATTTCAGTTCCTGTGGCCATTTCCTTTTTCAATTACTTGATAAATATTATTACTTTAACTCTAGAATTCACATCATCATGACATGTGGATGCTACCACATGTTTCTGTCACAGTCTACCTATCACGCCACGCCACTTGCTAATTTTTGTTTATGTTTCAGCTTTGACTGTCTTATTAGTTGTGTATTGAAAATATGATAATAAAATAATTCAATTGGATACATTAAATGATATTATGTAATAAAATTATATGTATTTTAAATGAAATGGAACTATTTATTGACTTCTGCTGCCTATCTGAGACCTAAATTGTATGCCTGTAAGTCTGAAGGAGTAGCCTTAGCCTAAATATTTTACTGTTTCAAAAGCACACATTATATAATGTTTGAATCCTTAATTATAGATTCAAAATTGATTTTAAAAAGCTGAACATTTACACTAGTATATACGTGTCCATAATGTATTGTTGTATTGGTTTGTAAGAGTCACAGTTATGTTTATCCCTCACTCTATGATAAAATGTGAGAAATACCCTCTTGTCAAGATTTTTAGGAAAATAAAGGAACTTTCAATGATGTCTTTAATTTTTGTAAATTATTGTGTGACAAGAAACCCATAAATAGAGGATTTCATTATGAAGTATTTAGTTTTTTTAATTTTTCAACAGCTCATGCTGACATTGTATGTGTTGTTTTGCATTAATAAATGACCTTTCAATATTGGAGACTACTTATCATGAAATTCATGTCTTTAGATTCAGATCTTAAAGTAGTTTAATTGCATTTAGCAATAAGAATTTTATTTTACTCAAAGAGTAACAGCTCATACTGACATTGTATGTGTTCTTTTGCATTGATATATCATATATGTTAATGAAAAGAAACATTTCACATCCACATACTCTTCTGTAAGAAAAGAATTTAGATGTTTTAAATCTTAATTCTTTACAACTATAACAAAACACTCTGATGGTTGCTAATTTTATGGTTTTATTTTTAGCTGAAAAAAATAAATTTGTGTTATATGTTTATCTTTCTCTTTTCCTTGGATACTACTTTATTTTCAGTAAACAGGAGTGACAAAAGGATTAATAAACTATAAAATCACAAAAAATTACATAGATATTAGACTTAAATATTAGTGTTACTGTGATTAATGCAGAGAGCAAGACAGCCATAAAGATTATTGACCATTGAAAGGCAATAAAGTTGCATGTAAAGAGATTGATAATGATGATGACATAATGACAATTACATTCAAAGTCAAATCTCATTATTCATTGATAACATTATAAACGTCTATGTATTTACTTGTGTTCAGCTTTTTGAAATCAATTTTTAATCTATAATTAAGAGGTCAAATATTATACAATATTGAGCCCTCACTTATGGTTCTTTTCCAACAGGCTGCACAAGAGATGCATACGGCATATCAACAATCTGTATGACCAGTCTATCAAAGAATGCTTAGCAACAAATTTTATTGTCACTAATAAAAACTACTATAAGCCATACTCTAAACTTCAACCTTCCTTTTTTCTGTACAACAGCAAATAAAAATACGAATATATGCTCTGAGGGCCAAACTTCCCTTCCTATAACAGTTTTCTAATGTACCTTTAAGGGCTTCTGTAAACAACTTTTTTGTCAAATGGACATTTAGACAACAAAATTGCTTTACATATTCTTCAAAAATGTCCTCTTCCTTGTTTAACCTCTTTGCCTGTTTTAATTTCCTTCTATTGTTTCATTAAAACAGCAGGCAATATAATGTTATATTCATCAGGACAGCCTTTCCTTCATCTCTTTCTTTCTCCACTCTGCATTACTATACATGAATATAATATGACCAACAGATAAGAACTGAAAGTATTGATTAATGAATTGTTGAAATTGATGATAATGATATATCTGGTTTTATAAGAGACATACTATCACAATGAAGATATTGATAAAAGTTCATCTGTTTATTAAGATGCCATAATGGTTTTGATTTCTGAGGAAGACTTAATGTTTTTTTGTCTCATGTAAAGGTTGTTTATATTTAACTAGAGATGTATTATGGGTTATTTATTTAGCCCAAAACATTGTGTTGTATATAAAACAGTAGTATCCTTATAGTTGTTTAATTGGCCCAGGTCATATACATTTGTATGGAGTTGTTTAACATCCTCATTACCAGTGGGTTTTTTCAAATTCCAATTCCTGTGTAAGCCAATAATAGAAAAATACAGAATGCAAGAATTCTTAATAGCATTGAGAAAACAATTATTAGTCACAGCAAAATGCAAAAGATAAAATGGAGGTAAAGTGCAAATTTCAAAAAGAGAAAATTTTGTATTAACATAATTTAACACTAGATAGATAAATTAGTAAAGATTTTTTGGTACTGAACATGTTAATCCCAATCTGCAAATATTTACATAAATACTCACCAGTAAACAGTAAACCTAGTTGAAGTTTATCTAAGTACAGAAGGAAGAATTACTTTTATATCCTATTTAGAAAGTTTACAGTAAAAAATATCTTGAGAGAGAAATGGGTTCCAACAAACTGTAATTTTAATGGAACACTTCATATAACTGTGGTGTACAATGGTCCAGTAAGTATCAAGTGATTACATTTAATACTATTTTATTGTACAAGATATATTAGATTACTATTAATATATCATAAACTATTTGCTGAAGGCTGATTAAGATATAACAACTATTTACAGTTGTTGCTTCTGAGTAATAAAGTAATTTTGGGAAAGTGGCTTGCTCAAGTGATCTCTCATCAGCTCACTTCTTGTGGCATGCTAGTGACTTGACATTCTTATGTCAAAATATTTGTTCATGTGATGGAATTCAGGAAGAAATAGATTTATGCTTATGCACAACATGCTGGACATGAAGTGAATACATGCAACCTCAACCAACACTTGAACTCACTTGGCTGCTTTTCTATGCTTATAACCACTACACTACCTTGCACCTTTTTGACTATTTACTAACAAATAGTTTTTAATTGCTAAATGGTTGACTAAGTAACATTCAACTCTTCAAAATATTATCCTTACAGAATTGCCTTTCTTTCTGATTTTAGATTTACCGCCATCATTACAGAATTCGTAAAGCTTTTGAAAATGCTGACCCCAAGCTCCAAGGATTTGTTTGCATAGAAGACTTGAAGAAAATTTTAGAATCATACATGAGCCCCATGTCAGATGAACTTTTTGGCAATCTTATGAAATGGTAATTTATTTGTTAATGTCTTTATTATAGCTCTTATCTTGAAACTTTTTTTCACAGGACTGATGATCAAGTCTGTTTCAGTCTAATAAGGGAGATAATCCTTAAATATAATACGTTTTTTATTAAAAGGTGGCATCATAAACTATATTGTTTCTTTCTTAATTTTTGTATTTGTGGAAGATATCTGTTAGGCCATTTATTTTTTAATCTTGTGTGATCGCTTATTTTCCCTTGGATAATAAATGATGTACCTTAAATTGTGGTGTTCCAGTCAAGCTCAAGATTTTTAGCCCAAAATTAAAGCTGTACCTGCTGTATAGGTTGACCCTCAAATCTAGAATAGGCTGCTGTGTTGGCCTGGTTTGTTCTTCCTGTTAGCTGTCAGATATGGCATGTGATAGAGCGTTTAATATAATAGTTAATTTGTATAACAGTTATATTATTTTATATTAATCTGTATTAATTTGTTAAAAATGTTCATCAAATTAAAGTTTAAGTTATAAATGTTTGTAATAAACTGCTGGAGTTTGGGGAAGTAGTGTATATCAATTATTAGGTGTACTGTTCCACTGGTTGACCAGTTTGTGGTAGTAAAGGTTTAGATTTTAGTTTTGTCATATAAGTCGAACCCTAGTTTTGTTAGTGATTTTTTTCAGGTTAAAAAGGTTGACTTTTATACTGCAATTTACGATAATCATAAAGCAAAAAGGTTTTAGCAAGAATGCAGAGGGCAATTCTTTGTTCCCATAAGACAAGTATAAGCAGCTGTTTCCTGGTGAAACCCTTCTCAATAAATAAATAAATAATAAATACAATGAAAAAATAAATAAATAGAAAAAAATTAAATAAAAACCAATAAACAATTTTTAAAAAATTAAGAATCATAATCTTATATTTTAGATCGTATAACTTGTTGTAAAATGTAATATTTCCCTCATTTTGCACACCGTCCTATAAAATATGACTAATTCATAAAAAGGGTCTCATCTATGGATCAAATAAATCTAAGAAGTACTACCACTCCAGGTCATAGTGAGAGTTAGCAATAAAGAGATAATCCACACCCCTCAAATCTCTAGAACTTGAGCTTCATCATTAGATGCAGATTAGCATTATACCCACCCAGGATACCTTTGTGGTGGGGAGGTAATCTTACTCCTCTGTTGGTATTCTAAGCTGTTAAATGTAATATTTCTACCATTTGCAATTTTGAAAATAAATTATCTTTGATGCAAGAGTTTCCATTTTATAGTTTTTTGTTTACTTTTATAAAGGTCTTGTACAAATGTATAGATAATTTAGCGATAAATGTTAACAATATTTTTTGTATAAAAATATTTGTTAATTAAATTAATTGTATAAATGTCACATTCATAATTGCAATTAGTCTAATATAAAATAAATCAAATAATATAATTGTTGGGGTATTTTGTTGGACCATTCATGGCATTTTTCAGGACTATAGGGTTTTTTTGGTAGTGACCATTTCTTCTCCAAGTAACAAATGCCAGTTTGCACTGAACTTTAATATTACATGAATAGCAAGTTGTAATATTTTTCATTATATTATTATATAAAATATCAAGTTAATCATCGGACAGATAGCAATTGGTAATATTATGTTATCAAGTTATATATACATGAGATTCTATAGAGTTTTATTTAGGAACAATTGCATAAAAAATTAAAAAGGCTTCCCCTCGTGTAAATCATCTATTTTAAAAATAGTATTGCATTGTTTGATATGAGATAAAACAAGATGATATGAGACACAAGTACTCGAGGAACATCATTCGCTATAGATAGTTATTTGGCTTGAGGTGAAAAGGAATCAAACCTTATCACATAAAATTCTATTTATGGCAGTCAGTTTCTGGGTGTTTACTTTACAATTTTGTAGGTGTTTTTTTAATTACATTTGCACTTTCTTTGCCTCTAACAACATTGGGGTCATCTGCAGGTCATAGCATATTGCTCTTTACATGTGCCAGGCAACACAGTTGTTACTTTACAAGAGAAATTTATATTGATCTATAGAAAAAAATATTTATAATAAATCCAAGACTGAATTCATTAACACTTTAAAATGTTGTCAAATAGAAGAGTAAAGACTGATATAGTTTGGCACTAGTGTTATTGCTGGAGTTTCCATTCCAGAATGAAATTGAGGACAATGTTGGGCCGCCTTTGACTTTCCAGCTTCTGGTTTTGAATTCTGTTACCCTTCTCTGAGATTGTTTACCCACTGTAATATCCTAACTAACAAAAGGGAAATAACCTCTGATGCCACAGGGGTTACGGCCTCTACCACATCCGGGGGATTTGGTCAATAAAGGAATATACCAGGCATAGCAGCAGATGTTCGCTTTCCCTCTGTCTTTAATCATCATCCATCTTATCGATTCATCTTGGTAATAGTCCATACCTAGCAAGTATCCATTACCTCAGATATAAAGACTTTACACCCACCAAAGTTAGGGATCCCTATTTTAGTCATAGCTGCAAAGAGAAGAGATAGAATCATGTCTTTACAAGGGCATTATAATTGTTATTACTTAGAATATTCAGATCATTGACCTCATCTTTATTGTTATACTCATGTTTCAGCCACTATGTCCTTCAACTTCCTTTAGGTGTTTCATGTTGAACTTGGGAGTCCACACAGAATCTCAAATTGAACCCTCTGAACCACAGTGATTAGACTCTTCTAATTCTGTTAACTATGACTGGGTACAAGTGTTAAGTTATAGTAAGTATTCCTTGTTATTTTTACCTGGAGTTGAGATTGAACCTGCTTCACTCAGAAGCAACTATAACTTAACGCTTGTACCCAGTCATGGTTAACAGAATTACCTCTGTGGTTCAAATAATGGGTTAAGTTCTAGATTCTGTGTGGACTCCCGACTTCGACATGAAACACCTGAAGAAGGCCAAAGGACATATTGGCCGAAACGTTGTGAGTATAGCAATAAAGATGAGGTCAACTGTCCAAGTATTCTAAGTAATAACAATTATCAAACTTCATCCCAGAAATTTAAACAAATAAGGGCATATTATAATGGTACTGAGATACAAAAATATGTTGTTTATTTTATGGTGATCTAAAAATTCTATAAAAAATGTTGTTAATATCTGAGTTTGCTTTCATTTTTATAATTGATTAAAAATAAAAATCTATGTAAAAATTCTTCCTATAAAAGAGCTTAGGTTGGGGAGATGTCTTGCAACTCACATATCAATTTAAACTTTTATTTAATGCTTTGTTTTCAGTCTTGGTCTCCAACCAAAAGGCTTAATTGCCTGGCAGGTCTTTCTCAACAGGTTCCAATGTCCAAAGGAGATGGCTTCTGTTAAAACAGTAGATTTCATGGACATTCCAAGGTAGGTTTATATTTTTAAAGTTTAAAACCATTTGATGGCAAAATTGAAGTCTGGTTTCTAAGTTTTTGACAATGTGATAGTGACACCTGAATTAATTTTAATGTTTCCAATTCTTCATGTTTGCATATAAATGTATTGATACAACAATGGCCATTTTTCAAGGTGTAATAGTTAGCAAGCTAGGCTAGTTGACCATTAGTGAGTTTGAATTGCACTGGTTTCCTCCATACGTTTGACCTTGTGCTAAACTAAGTTACATTTAATGAATGATTATATAGGTACATAAATAAGTCCATATCCTAATGATGAAAGAAAAAAAAGAAAAAATTATTTTATACAACATACATTTATCTTTTAGTATAATCTTTTTTCTTGTCAATGCAATTATTTCAGTAATGAATATTAATCATATAGATCAAACATTATATCGTGTGAAAGTATAAGATTAAAAAAAAATTGGCTAATAATTGCGTGTTATGTTATGGAGTTATTGATAGAGTTCCATATACTTTGATTACTAGTTTTATAAAAATGAGATGGATTGCTAAGGGGAATAACTTTTTTGGTTTGAAATCTTTTTTCTATTCCTCTTATAATAATAGGATTTATATATGTACTAAAGAGATAAATATTGAATGTTTAATTAGTTAAGAAAAGAAAAAAAAAACAAAAAGAAAACAAAAAAACAAAAAACAAATATGTAACTTAGGATTAAAATCTTTTATTTCTTTCACTGGATTTTAAGAAAAATTCTAAGGAAAGATAAACTAAGTTATCTCCCATTATCTATCATTAAACATTTCAATCATTGTTCAAATAATTGAACCTCTTCTTCCTGTTGTTGAGATCTTGTTACCACAATGTTTTAGCCAATATATTTTAAAGGCATTTGACATTGTTATCAAAAAAGATATCTTTCTCTCTTTCTTATGTATTATATATCTAAAGAAGACTGCTGAATGGGTTGGCCAAAATATTGTAGTAACATAATATATATATATATATATATATATATATATATATATATATATTTCTGAAAAAATTGGGAATGTTAATGACTCTTATCAAAGTTATAGACAATATATGAATAAATTTTAATTAGATTATCTACTATCTTAATCCAAGATAAAATTTCTAATTTGATTTTGTGATAATGTGTTTTGTTTCTTTAATTTTTTTTGCTTATTTTCTTATTATAAAACTAGCTTCAATACTTGTCTATGCTTGATAAGAAGTTAAGACTTGGGTCACAGATGATTACAATCATAGTAAAACATTTCCTTAGTTCTGATGCTAATTGTTTCTGTCAAAGAAAAATCCACATCATAGAAAAGTAATTTAATTTTTTGTATCATTAATTCATAATTTAACTGAAAACTCATTGTTTTTAAATAGTTTGGTTATTTGTCCAGATTATTATTCCTTAAAACGCAATAATGCTATATGATTATTTTACATCTCCAGCTCCATATAAACCTAATTAGCAATATTTAATTAAATGTGTATAATTATCTTAGTAAGACAAATAATTTAGAAATTCAAATTCTGTACAATTGTCTTGTAGTAACACGACTTCCTGTTGTTTATTGTTATTGATATCACCCCATTTTCAATGAGAAATTTTCTTTCCCTAAGAAAAACAAAGATCTTTTTAATATTAAAACCTTCTTCAAAACAAAGAAATTCAACTGTCTAAACAAAACTAGGAATGTTAATGACTGTTTTTAAAGTTATAGAGAAATTTCCAATATTTGCGATTGAACTGATAACCACTGACTCCTTGCTGTTTCTGAAGAAGTTTCAATGTAAAGTATGTAGAAGTATGTGGCTTTCCCTACTACTTCTCGTCTCCACTGGAACTCGAACTCTCTGGCCGGAACTCAACTGCCTCAACTTCTGTCTTGACTGCGTTATATAATAGTTCAACGCCTACACGATCGCCCACTCGATCTTTGAAATCGAATGTTTAATTGTCATCAAGCGGAAATAACTGTCATGCAGTTCAGAGGTCACTCTCTTCCGGTGCGTCAGTCTATGAGAGTATCATGGGATATTTTTACCTTGTCCTATTTCATCAGCCAATTTCCGCCCACGCGATTTCCTCTCATAACTGCCATTGGAATGTATCACTTCCTTCCGGTGCATCACCTTGAATGGCATTTTTGGCTGGGTCAAAAGGTCAAAACATAACACTTCCTTCAATAAATTTCACTGTCGTTATTACTAATGCTACTAGTGAAATAAAGAGTGACAGAAATAAGATGAAAGTAATAAAGTTAAAAATTAATTATTGACATTCCTTCATCTACAAAATTTAACTATTAGTTTAGTTCAACAAAGATGCTGGTATCTGTAGAATATAAAGAATCCAAGTAAAAATAGATAATTGATTATCAATTCATATAGAATCCTTATTTCTATTCAACAGAGAAATTATCCCGTTGAAAAATACCAATACGTATGTTGATGCCAATACTGTGTTGTTTCATCTTAGTCAAAGCCTCATTCATCAATATGGATCAATTCAAAATGCTTTTAGAAAATTAGATCATGTAAGTATTTATAGCATTTTGTAATTTTTTAAATTTTTATTGTGATAAACAATTAAGATTTGGTGACTAAACATACATTTGCATTATAAATCTTTTTGTGCTCTTAAATGTAAACAAGTAAAATGTTAAAAATAGAATTTAAAAGAGCAAAAAAGATGGTTGGTTTGGGTTGGGTTGGTTGGGTTTTATGGCATATCAACCTTTGTAGGTTATTTAACACCAAATCCATTTTTATGTAAATAATCAGTTCTATTTCAAACAATTCAGTTTAGCATGAGAACACAGTTTAATTGTCAAAAACATTTCTATTTCAAACAATTCAGTTTATTCAAACAGTTCTAATTCAGCTAATTCAGTTTAGTATAAGTACAGATTTTGTTTACACACAGTTAAATATCAAAACAGTTCTATGTTAAACAATTCAGTTTAGTGTAAATACAGTTTCAATGTCAAAAAACAGTTCTATTTCAAACAATTCAGTTTAGCATAAGTACGCAGTTTAAATGTAAGTATGGTTTAATTGTCAAAAACATTTCTATTTTAAGCCATTCAGTTTAGTGAAACATTTCAATTTAGCATAAGTATGCTGTTAGTTCTATTTAACCCATAGATAGGGCCCTATCAGGTACTACCAAGCTGGGCCAGAGTGGACCTGGGAGTGATGGCAATAAAGGGGTACTCCACATTCCCTAAAGTTGCAGCATTACTGGAACCTCACCATCAGATTGTTTAGTGTCATATCCAGGGCACTCGTTGGTGGGGTCTTACCCCTCTGCAGAGAAGCAGTCGGTGTATTCTACAGCCCCAGCTGACTGGGCCCACCAAAAAAGAATAAGAAAGGCTACATATCAATCATCAGAATTCAAATCTAGGTTAAAGCCATTATTTTGAATGCTGGTTTTCTAGGCTAGCAATCTTCCTTTATTTAACCTTGTCCTGTATGTACGATGTTTGGTGAATATAAAGAATAAGAAAGAGTAAAGAGAATTTAACTTATCTGAATACTGAGATGAAGCATTCTCATTACATAATTTTGATTCATCTTTTTTTCATCACAACTTTCTCAGTCAAATATCCTTTCAATATTAAAGTAAGTTGATTGAAGAACAAATAAAAATGTCCTTCCTCTTACAGTTTCTAGTAAATGATCACTATTATTGACTACCGAAAAAAGTTGTTGAAGCAACAATAAATTTAGTGATTTCTGTATGTTGTTCTATATATGCATGTTTTATAAAACATGATAGACCAGTAATTTTTTTCATTTAACTTTTCTTGTTTACATCAAGAGAATGCATATCTTGATTTAATCAAATATTGTTCAAATGTTTAAGGTTGAGCATTTTCGACCTTACTCTGACCACTATCTAAATCAGAGGACAAAACTATGGATGTTTTTTTTTAATTTTTAGTTTTTAAAAGTAGTATAATAGAATTTGCTCTCTCTCTCTCTCTCACTCTCTCTCTCTCTCTCTCTAAGATGTTCAAATATTATCTACACATGTGCTTTGCAGGATTTTCATCTATGTTTAAAATATTTGTGATACCAATTCTTTTATATATATATATATATATTTATATATATATATATATATATATATATGACCTCACACAAATTAACCCATATATATATAAGTAAGGTATGAGGTATAATCCAACAAATATGTTGTATAAAGAAAATGGAAAGAAAAATACACATAAATAGATGAGAAAAGATTTTTTAATTAATTAGGTCACCAGGCAGAATGATAAGGTTTTGTATTTTATATCACTGCATATTCTTAAGGGGCTGCAATATCACACAAGTGTCACAAACAAATAGGATATGCTCTCATGATATTGAGAAAGTAAAGCTACAATAACATCATTCAATCAGAAAACAGTTCAGAATCATCTCATCAAAATTACTTAAATCTTAGACTGAGATTGTAAATTAATTGAAAAGAATCAGTGTTTGGAAAATACAGAATCACACAGAATTCCTTTATTTGTTTGCAGGAAATTACCAGTTTAAAAAATAGTCTTTATAGATTGAATAATTTAGAAATTTATCTAAATTTTTTTGCTGAAGTCCACATTCATTATTTTGTCATTGTCCTTTGTCATTTAATTCAAATCTTACATAAATTTTTCATTTCTGGACTCATGATAATTAACAGAAAATTTGGAAATACAAAATGAATTATATGAAGAGGTTACATTTCCATCTGGCATTCCTATAATAGGAGGAAATCCAAAGTCTGCTGGTATCCTAAGGTACTGCTGGAATACTTTTGGTTAGTGGTCATGATTCTTTGGTCCCAAAACTGTACCTGACCCTAGAGTTAAAATCTGATGAAAGTTTTGTTGGTAGTACAGCTATTTTTTCTTCTCTCTCTCTCATGTGGATTAAATTATATATAAGGTCGTTCAGTGTATTTAAACTTTGTATTTATATCTATATCTATTTTCAGTATCAATTTCTAAAATGTTCTGATCTTTTTAGCATGGACGAGGCTGGCTGACAAGGCTAGATGTTGAAGCTGAATTGAAAAAGTTATACTCCTGTTTAAATGAAAGAGAATACCAAGAAGTGTGTATCATATTGGATCCAGAGCATAGGAACAAAATTTATCTCCCAAAATTCATGGAAGTCCTTAAAGAAGAAGCCAAAGAGGTAAACTGAATAGAAATAATAATTTTGAAGTTGAATTTTTTTATAGATTTCAGGTACAGATAATTCTGCTTTTAATGTATAAAAGTTGATTGTTGATGAGTTTTAAAATTTAGTTCTTATCTCGAAAATGTGTTAAATGCTACAAGATATTTGAACTAAGGTTGGTTAGTTGGATTTTATGGCATATCAACCTTTGTTGGTTATATATTGCCAAATCCTGTTTATATATATATATATATATATGATTTTTCAGCTAATAGTTTGTTGGTAACATTTTAAACAAGACATAGTTCATTTATTTCCTCATCGTTAAATAGTTTGAAGTATTGCTATCTAACACTATAATTCTATTTGATATTAATCATTTATTTGCACACAGTTAAATGGTTTCAAGTACTGCTAACACTAATTTTTTTATTTACAAACAATTAGATGGTTTCAAGTATTGCTATGTAACACTAAATGGTTAAATGGTTAAACATTTCTATTTGATTCATAGATAGGACCCTCACAGATTCTACCATTTCCAGTCAGAGTGGACCTGACAGTAATGGCAATGAAGGGTACTTCATATTCCTCTAAAGTTCTAGGACTGAAGAATCACTATCAGATGGTTTAGTGTCATATCCAGGACACTAATCGAGGGTGGGGTCTTACCCCTTTGCAAAGATGCAGTCAGCATATTCTACCATTCTAGCTGACTGGGTTGATTTGAATAAGAATGGGAAAGGAAATTATATATGCTAAGAAAAAAAAAATCAAATTTTTTTTTATCCATAATTATTTATTTTCTCTGACACATGGTTTCTTTGATATGATAAGATTAGACTGATCCTTAGCTAAGGATCTATTTTTCCTGAACTCCTTTTTATGTTGAACAGTTTCAATTTTGAACTTATCAATTATTAGAATTTCTGCTTACTCTCACTATTCTAGATTTATTCAGGCTGATATTTGATATATCTGGCACCAAATTTAACTAGAGAAACTTAGTAATCTATGGACAAGGCACATTAATGATTACTATGTTTCAGCGATGGAGTTAATAGCACCATAACTTTATGTCAGTACTTACCAACTTGTGATGATGTTTTACTGATACCACTAGGAATTATTAACAGATGTAATCTCAGTAGGCTCATAAAACACAACTCTAATCCAATTAACTAACTAAACTGGAACCAACTGATGACTCGTCAACTGAATATGTATTTCTGGTGGATGAATAGAAAAATGAGTTCTAATATGATATAGATTGTGTAGTGTTGTCCTTTCAGTAAAAGGGCAAGTGGATTCAGCTGAAAAGAATCAGCTTTGTATTTTTCTATTTAAAAGCAATTTTTTACCTGGATGAATTAAAGAATTCTTGTTAGTATTGTACTCACAGAAGTCAATGATAAATGTATATGTAAGATGAAGTGACTAAAAATTAGAGACACCACCTAATAATATATATATATATATATATATATATATATATATATGTATATCTTTCCTTTACCAGATTAATGACAACTACACAGCATGACATCTACAAAGTGTTAGGATTCTAGCCTGGCAAAGGGCAAAAAAACTACTGTACTGCTATTTCAATTATTTTAGAAATTTATATAGTTTATGAATTCTGTATTCTAACCTTTGATTTTAATTCTTCTTATCCTCTCTTTGATTTAGTTTCCAGTACCTGAATCAATTCCAGAACACAGTCCAGTTCCACCGAAAACAATGTCTTGGGGAAAAGTATGTAATTAGTTGTTAACATTTTTCTATTCCACTGGTATAAAAAGAAAGAATCATTATTGGATGTTACTTTCATTTTATTTCAGAGCACCTTTGGTGGGGGGTGTAACGGTCAACAAGCTTGACTAGCAAACCTACTCGTATGAGTTTGAGTCTTATTAGGTGCCCCATTCATTCGGCCTTGTGCCACATCGAAGCAAAGAGCTTTGTAAATTACTACTTACATTTATTTCATGAATGACTTTGGGTTTGCATGAAAATAATCTATTCTTTTTACAGTGTGGGATTTTTTTTAATCATAATTTCCAGTCTTATGAATCAAGAAGACTATGTATTATTTTTGCTTATTCTATTTATTTCCTTAAAAAGCCTAAATCATTAAAACATATTATCATATGTCTGATATTAAGTGATAATCTAACACAGGTCATCTTTAATGTAGATTCAAGTTTACCAGACACATTCAGTTAGGCATTAGCCAAAATATTACATTTATGAGGATCATTCAATAAGTTTCCAGACTTTTTTTTGTATGGACACTTTTTTTATTGATAGTACACACATGAAACTCTAGTTCCCTTCGAAGTAATCTCCTCCGGCTGCAATGCACTTGTTGTACCATTCCAACAACTTCTGGAAGGCCCCATGGAAGTCCTCTTGTGTGAGCGTATCAATGACCTTTGTCACAGCCTCTTTCATCTCCTCAATTGTCTCATAACGACAGCCTCTGAGCTTAGAGAATAACCAAAAGTCACAGGGAGCAAGGTCTAGACTATAGGGAGGGTGAGGAACTGTGTTGATCAAATCTTGGTCAAATAGTCTGTGACAGGGATGGAGTTGTGGACTGGTGTATTGTCCTGGTGGAAATACCACTGGCCCGATTTGAAGAGTGCTGTCCTCTTCTGACGGAATCTCTTCCTGAACTCCCTTAAAACCTCAACATAGTAACCTTTGGCCAATGAACTCTGGTGTATTGACTTCCTTACTCCTCCCACACCTCTCATCATCCCTCACAGACTCCCTGCCTTCTTTGAATCTCTTATGCCACTCAAAAACTGATACTCAATTCATGCAAGATGGTCGAAAAGCAGTCTGAAGCATTCCATACGTTTCTGTGGCATTTTTTCCAAGTTTAAAACAGGATTTTATTGCATATTGTTCTTCTAAAGTGTCCTCACGTCCAGATTGCATTTTTGAAATCCACCAGCTGTGACAATGAGGCTTTAGTAGGGTGTATTCCAATTGCTGCTGTAGCTGTTGATTTGAACCTGAAATCATAAAAATTAGTCAGTCATCTCATAAGATGTATAGCAATAACATAGTGAATTTTCAAGAGTCTACGATAATTTTAAATGCCTGTACAAAAAAGTCTGGAAACTTATTGAATGCACCACGTATTTAAAGCACCATTCTAATACCACAATGAAATAATTGAAATATTTTTCATTCAGCGATAATATATTGTAAAGTAAAGATAATAATAAGTCTAAAAAAAATAAAATGACACTTTATGAAATGAAAAAAAATCAAAGAGATGATTAATTGGTAAAAAATATAAAGATATTTGCATATTTGCAATAAGTAAGAAAATAAGTTAATCTACAGTAAATCTTTACTGAGAACCAACATAGTTTTGTGTTTTGTCATATTAGCGAAATATTTTGTCAGTAATTCAAGGAGAATTATTACTTTTACTATTTTCATCATGTAGAAATTGCTTTGAATCACTTTCCAATTCACTGTTATAATAAGATACAAGATAAAGAAATTGCTTATAAACTATCTTGTCAAAAAACAAATTCCTTCTGAAATATTTCATTAGCCATCCCTATGTAAGTTATTATCAGTTTGGCAAACAAAATTACAAAGTTTTTCTTGAATAAAGAAAAAAATCATAATTGATCTGATGAGGGCTTTGTTGACTGCTTAGTTATTACTTTTTGTATTTCTTGCAGCATTAACATGTGTATATAATATATATATATATCAGGATCATTCAATAAATATGGAGAATTTTTTTAAAAAGGCAAATGTAAACTCTACATTGTTTGGAATTGGTTCATAATAAAAATTGTTTTAATCTTGGAAAGATTTTTGTCTGGAGGCTATTCAAAATGGCGATGATTTCTTCATTTGTAACAGCTCCAAAAATATAGCTACTATAGAAAGAAAAATTTAATAATGTATCAAGATATCAAAATGGTCCATGGAAAATGGTTTCAAAATCTCTAATAACAAAACCAAATGCATGCACTTGTGCCAAATCCAAAAAATGTATAATCAACCTACCCTAATACTAAATGGTACTGAAATATCCATAACCCATCAATACTAATTCTTAGGCATTACTCATAACTCAAAACTGTTCTTTGTCCCTCATATGAAACAACTGAGGATCAAATGCAACCAAGCTATCCAATTCCTGAGAACCATAGCTAACACAGACTGTGGTGTTAACAACAAAACCTTAATCAAACTATACAGATGTCTAATACAATCGAAACTTGGTTATGGCTGTTTCATATATTGAGCAACCAGAAAGTCCTACCTCAGAGAACTTGAAACTATCCAAGTACTCCGTATTGCCCTAGGAGTCTTTACTATTTCTCCAATTAAAAGTTTATAAATAGAAGCCAATCAATCCCCATTTTCCTTGAGAAGTTATAAACCTTCTCTCCAATAATTTACCAAACTGATTTCATGTCCCTCCAAACCTGTTTGAAAAGGCCATCAAACCTCTTAATCTAAGAATTCAAACCCTCTTCTATTAAATCAAAATCTACCCCAAAATAATACATAATACCATCATCCCCATGGGTCATAAATCAACCCATAGTAAAACTAGAACTAACCAGATTATTAAAAATCAAAACACACCTCATCACTTTCCAAGAGAAATTCCTCAACATCCAAAATAACTTCCTGGATCATCACTACATTGTAATTTATGAAAAGCTTGGGAGCTACAGTCTTTGGGGTAGCACCAGGAACTTCCTGCAGCGAACCCTGAAGGTGAGTTTGGAATGAATAAACAGGCTTATGACATCCACAAATGTTTTTTGTTGATAATTCCCAAAGTTTCATCTTACATGAGATGAAACTTCATCGGTGACCGTTTTTTTCTTTTATTTCAATGTGGAAAACATTTTTGTTTGTATGAGCAGCCTCTTTTCGGACAAAATATCCACCAGCTGGATACACAAAGTACATGCATTATGACTTAATATGGACAAATCGAAGGGTTTTTACTGGCACTAGGTGATTGGATCACCTATGCTGAGAGACTTTCATACTATTTCGAAGCTAACAGTATTACAGATACAAATAGAAAAAAAGCAGTACTGTTTATTGGCAGAAAAAAAGTTGAATTTCGACCTGGCTAGACAGATAGGCCTGGTGATGGAAAGTGCTGACAAAAATGTTCACGACATAGCAGCCTTCTCCAACACCACTACATTCACACAGCCAAATATATGCTGCATCGACAGAGGAAATTCTGGTTGAAGAAAAAGCAAAAAACCATTTTTTCAATGTGACTGCAAACACTCACCGGATTATTGTTATTTCAGGAATGCAACTTGCAACTTCTGCCAGAAAACTGGCCACATTTTAGCAGCCTGCCTGAAAAGGAAAGGTACTAAGGTACCAGAAATTAACGAATACATAAGATCGACAGAGATGAGCATGACGACAACACATACTCTATTACTTCAGGAGACACTGCTTCAGTGCACAAACTCTTCCGCATCTCACAAAAAAAAAAATTTGACCCTCTAATGGTATTGGTGGACATCAATGACAGATGGGTAGAGATGGAAATTGACACAGGTGCTGCAGTATCACTAATCAGTCAAACTATTTTTGACAGCTGAAAAAAATTTTAGCCATCTAGATAAGGAAGGACTTGGCATCATCTTTGGAGTAAAAAATTCTGCCAGTACCTACTCGGACGGACTTTCTGGAGTGTTGTCTTTTCAACCCAACAAGGCCTATCCTTGATAGCCTGCCACCAAGAATCATCAGGTAGTCCCTGTTGATGAGTTCATATAATTATAGCATCTTTTACAAACTGGGAACAAACATTGTTGCTGCTGATGCAATGAGCTATCTACCTCTACAAGAAAATCTACAAGTCCCAATGCCAGGGTGCATCATTTACCTAATGGATCACCTGGATTACACTACTGTGGATTCTATCAATATTCGCAGATGTACCTCAAAGGATCCAGTCCTTTCAAAGGTCTACCAAGTTGTACAATCATGAACAAATCTACCAGAGGGGCTCCTCTACTCAGCGTTTCATACAAAGAGATACAAACTGAGCATTGAAAATCGATGCCTGCTCTGGGGATCTTGAGTGATAATACCACACACTCTTAGACAACAAGTCCTGAAGGAGTTACACCAATGCCACCCAGGTATGGTAAGAAAATAATAGCATCATTCTCACCTGGATACCAATCCACAATGGTATACATGGAAATAAAAGGTAGACAAAGCTGCAAAAAAAGCACTCCTGACAGACATATCCAATCCAAAAATCCCATACACTGATCTAAAACCAACCATTAACAAATTCATATTTGACAAATGGCAAAAATCATAGGACAATCAAATAAACAATAAGTTATTATTGGTGAGTGGCTGGCAGGTTACAGAAGAAAAAGAAAAGAAGTGATACTCATCAGACTTTGCATTGCCCACACCCACATTCATCATCATCATCATATCGTGCTGGCAGCACGGATATCCCTGACCCTCTCTCGCCACTCCTCCCTATCCTTCATTGCCCTAGGTAGGTCTTCAGGACAACAACCTGTATCCTCACATAGCTGCTGAATGTACGTTCGAGCTGGTCGTCCTGCTTTTGCGCGGCCATGTGTGGGGATCTATAAGAGTACATCTCTTATGAGTTCATCTCTGCTTCTCCAGCAGTGTCCTGCATGTCTGGTTCGTCTAACTTGAATAGTTTTCGTGATAGGGGGCAGGTGGCCGTACAGTTAGTGTCTTGTGGGGTGTTGCTGCCAGGACTTGTTCAGGATTGCACGCAGCATTCTTGTGTAATTGCCATCTAGTTTCTTCTCCAGCCATTTTGTTAGCGTCCATGTAGTGCATCCATATAGCAGTATCGATGTGACCGCTGCCTGGTAGAAACTGCGTTTCATTTTATCGGTTAGGTCTGATTTCCATATAGTCGATAGCCTATTGATAGCTGTCCATGCTTTCGTTAACCTCGTTTCGATGTCCTTTTCGGTTGATTCGACGCTGCTTCCTAGGTACGTGAATTTGTCTACAAGTTTAAGAGGGGTTCCTTCTAGAGTGGAGATGTCCCCCGTTTGGTTATAGCACATATATTCCGTTTTGTGTGCATTAACATGGAGGCCTATGCTTGCTGCTGCTCGTTCCAAACTATGCAGAAGTGTTTCGGCTTGGTCAGGTGTATTTGCCAGTATCGCTATGTCATCGGCGTAGTCGGCGTCGGTAATTGTTGTTGCGGGGTATCTTCTGCTTCTTTTCTTCATCAGTTCGAAGCCATTCTCTTTGATTTTGTCAATCGATGTTCTAAGTACGTAGTCTAGACAAATGATAAAGAGGTACGGAGCCAGCGTGTCCCCTTGTAGTACTCCTGCTACAATGTCGAAGTATTCTGTGTCTCCATCTGGTGATCGTACTTTTACTTTAGTGTTTCTATAGAGAATCGTTATTTCCTAAAAATGGAAAACACCCAATATGCTCAATGTGCAAAGTACTCCTTACAGTTAAATACATTCTCATAAACTGTGACAGGTTGAGACAAACTCACTAAAGATATTACCAGACAAGCAACTTAAAGGACCTTTTTCAAAAACACCAAACCAGAGGACATCTTGAGTTTTCTAAAAACAACCTACCTGATCAAATATAATAAAACTTAATAAAAACCCATACTCTAAACCCTAAAACACAGAAAAAAGCATTTCCAATCTAAACCTTTCTGGCATTAAATTGCCCCACAGTGTTTGATATGTTAAATAAAACTCAAACTCAAAATGGCAGCAAATCAAACAGAGTACTCCAGGCTTAAACAGAGGTGCTTAAACTGAGAAGTGCAAACCATCTAAAATTTATAGAAAAATGTGTGATGTGTGGGAAGAGGTATATCTTAGTCAAAAATGTTTACAAATGTACTTAACATGGGTGTACTACTACTACAAGTCTGAATTGAAAAGACAGTTCATAGAGTGAAAACAGATTGACTCTCCAGTAAAGAAACACATTTGGTTGCTGTGGTCAGTGAAAACATCATTCTGACAGTCTTCTGGGACATGAAAGGACTTATAATTATTGATTTCCTTGAAAAGGTGCAACTGTAAACAGCACTTCCTACTGCCAACCAACTCCTTAGCCAAAATTCACCTTGTTTACTGAATGACCCTCATTATATATATATATCCATAGACTAACAGTTATTAGCTGAATTTTGTTTTGGAGTTTTTACTGTGTAATGTTTGATCAAAATAATTAATAAAGAAGCATTAAGTTAAGTGCATTGACAAGAAAGAAGATTATGTTGAAAATTGATAGTTCTTTTCACAATTAGACTGGGTTTATTGATTTACCTATATGTATAGTTAAAGCAGTTTTTCATATCTTACTTAATATATGATGTTGATAGATTATAGATTTGTAGTATTATTAATTATTTTACTGCCTGATTTGTAAAACTTACATTAATTACTTAATATTATCAATCAGAAAAATATTTGAGTTATTACCCCACTGTGTTGTTCAGTTAAACTACTCTGCTCTTATAGGAACCATTTGAAACAAATTCAAAAAATGATTGCTGTAAATGAAACAAAATGTAAAATTGTATGTAATACCAGTGTGTTTCAACGTTTTATGTATATGATACCAGTATGTATCAACGTTTAATGTATATGATACCAGTATGTATCAATCTTTAATGTATGTGATACCAGTATGTATCAATCTTTAGTGTATGTGATACCAGTATGTATCAACCTTTAATGTATATGATACCAGTATGTAGCAATCTTTAATGTATATGATACCAGTATGTATCAACTTTTAGTGTATGTGATACCAGTATGTATCAATCTTTAATGTATATGATACCAGTATGTATCAACTTTTAGTGTATGTGATACCAGTATGTATCGATCTTTAATGTATGTGATACCAGTATGTATCAATCTTTAGTGTATGTGATACCAGTATGTATCAATCTTTAATGTATATGATACCAATATGTATCAACTTTTAGTGTACGTGATACCTGTATGTGATACCAGTATGTATCAATCTTTAGTGTATGTGATACCAGTATGTATCAATCTTTAATGTATATGATACCAATATGTATCAACTTTTAGTGTACGTGATACCAGTATGTATCAATCTTTAATGTATATGATACCAGTATGTATCAATCTTTAATGTATATGATACCAGTATGTATCAATCTTTAGTTTATGTGATACCAGTATGTATCAATCTTTAATGTATATGATACCAGTATGTAGCAATCTTTAATGTATATGATACCAGTATGTATCAATCTTTAGTGTATGTGATACCAGTATGTATCAATCTTTAGTGTATGTGATACCAGTATGTATCAATCTTTAGTGTATGTGGTACCAGTATGTACCAAGCTTTAATGAATCCTTTTAACAATAAGGAAATTTAACCCGTCAATTTTAAAATGAATCTGTTATAACAAAAAAAGATTATAAGAAAAAAAGCAGTTTTTATGAACAGGTGAATTTAAAAGATTCTTTCATCAAAAGAACTTTGTGAATGAGAATAAAATTAATATTATCTTAAATTTATAATTAGATGAATCTCGTGCACTTTGTATAGTGTAATGTTTGTGAGTTTGATTCTCCATACTTCTGGCTTTGTGCCAAATTAAGCTAAGCTTAGTAAATAAGGACTTATAGTCAAGTAATGCTTTAAGCATCAGTTATCACTAGATTACCCAAGTTAAACAGTAATGAGCCTACTCAATTCTGAGATGGTTGACCATTTAGGAACAGCAAATACCATAAGCAATCTGAGATCTATTTGCTAGACTAAGTTTCATAATTTCTATAATTAAATGAAACTTGGTGATGGCTATAGAAGTACAGTCTGAAATTTGCAACTGACATTAAGATAAATATTAGTAGAAAAAATGATTATAGACAATGGTTCAACAAATAAATTCAATATTGGTATTGATAGTACTTGTGTATATAAATTTTAAACATGGTACAAAATTTGGTGTTATGAGAGAATAAAGAATAAAAGCTATGTGGATAGATTTGGGCTTTTGTATCCAGTTATTTATATGACCTAATAGGTAATGAATATTTATTGACCAGCTTCCTGAAGAAAAAGGACTTTTTTTAAGTCTCACCAGAGGCTTATTCTTTATTTCTGATCTGTACTATTTACTGATTGTTGTAGAATTGATGGTCTAGAAGTTACTATTAAAAAGCAACTGAAAGTAAGATGAAAGAAATATTAGTTAAAACATTAATAAGAGGCTAAAAGTAATATAGACGTTTTTTGTTAATTTAGCATAATATAACATAAGACTGCAATAGTAATGCATCTTGTGAAAGTTGCTCTTGCTGTAGTTGCTTATGATTTAACAATTAAAACCATTGTTGTCAGAGGGATTCCCTGTGGTGTATTGCTTAAATTGCTGGACTGTTACATCATAGTAAACAAGTTTAAACTCTTGTTATGCTATTACATTCACTTTCAGACTAATGCCTTTTTGGAAAGCTATGAACTCCTTTATCCTCCTTGTGATTGTATAGTACTACTACTATCTTTCTACAAGGACAGCTTTGGTATTAAATAACCCACAAAGGTTTGATATTAGAATATAAGCAGCATATTTAAGCTAATCCCAATTTTGTACTATTAAAGTTCTTACTAAAAAAAATCAACCATACAAAGAAAGTTTCAAACTGTGAGATAATTTAATCTCATTACAATTTGAACACATAAAGACTAATTACTTTTTCTGAAGAAATATCAGCTTTCTTGAACAACATAATAAAAATTTACTTAATTCAAGTGAAAATTGATAATATTGAGTTAACATTCAAAATTAACTGTTTATCCTTAAAAAAAATAGATTATAACATTAGAAAGAATTTAATTGACTCCATGTTTCATACAAAACTTTAAAGTTGTATTTGATGATGCTGATTTTATCAATAAGCTAACAATTTAATGTTGTATATAAAATGATTTTATTAGTTTTATGTAAAATTCTTATTGACGCATAAACAAAAATTTCTTTTGCATTTTAAATGTTATTTCCCCAGTTACTGTGCTCTTTGAAATATTTGAAACCCAAATTTAGATTTTTAACTCTCTTTTTATGTATTGTAATATCAATTTGATTATAATACACTTAATATTTACTGTTATATTTCTGAAACAGGTTGAACAGATTTTAAAAGAAAATCTTGTGTCTAAGTATGAAGAATTGAAAAGTAAAATTGATTTGGCATCCATTAAAGAGAAAGGCTTTCTGTCCTCCAAATCTTTAAAAAGTATTTTAGATACAGTTGTGTTTCCAATTGAAGAGCAGCATTTTCAGAGGTGGGTCTTTCACACTTTCTCCATTAAAAATATTTGTATTACATTATCAGTGTATATTTTTATAACTTTTATTACAATTTTGTCAATTATTATTTATGGTATATAGCTTGAAGTATTATCAACATTTCAAATTGTTTGGACAAGTGTAAAATTTTGGAGCATTGAGTACAAGGCTTATAATAAATTTGATCCCAAGGTCAACACTTGTAGTATGATGGGAATTTTGACTGATAGGAGTCATGGGCCAATCCCTTCCAGTGTAGGAATATGAAAATTGAGAATGAAACCGGAAAACAATGATTTGGAATTATGAGTGAGTATCTATGTTCTGACTGTATAATGAGATTATCATGTGATGAGAGAGACAGTCAGAGATTGAGTTAGATTATTTAATTATTTGGAACCTTGACACTCAAGTGGCGAGTCAACTAACCAGGCTGCATTTGGGGGATATAGATTTTGGACAATGAGATTTCTTCTTCTCTTTCCTGATATGACAATAAAACAAACATACTTTTCTGAGCTGTTTGAAAATGGAAACATCTAAATAAAAGTAGAAGTTTAAAATACAAATGCATGTTAGTCAACTTCTTTTATCACTCGAGATCAAGTAACAACCTTTGAGTCACCTGAAAGCATAAGCAAATATCTTCATGTTCTTAATCTTATTACTATAATGTTTCTGGTAATCTTCTCAAATGAACTCTGATCAAATTGGCATATTAACAATTATTCTGTCATCATTTTCTAATGAAATAAATCCTTACCTCTTTTCTGACAAAAGATTAAAAAAAAATAGATCACTCAAAATGTGGTAACAACATCAAAAAACTTTAATATTTCTTTTTGTTAACTTATTCCTTCCAACTATGGGTTAATTGATACCACTACTGTCCTTCTACAATGATGGCTTTGGCATTTAATAACCCATAAAAGTTGATATGCCATTAGATAAAGAAACCAAACCAATACATAAGTGTAGTTTAGTTTTCATTGAATCTTTCACTATTGTTTTTTGCCAGACTCAAGTAAACTTAGTAAATAACTAAATTAGAATAAAAGAGCAGATCTTATAGGTTTATATATATTAAATACCCTTAGTAGGATTGTTGACCCTATACCAATTGGATTATACCATAATGATGGTATTTTATATATCCCTAATAGTGTTTTAGTATACAGAAAAAGATTATAAGAGCTTTTAAATTCTTAGGATTTAAAATTGAAATTTTTTCTAATATCAAAAGAGCTAATTTTCTAGATATTACACTTAAGCTCTCTGACGACTCTTTTAGGCCATTCCTTGAAACAAATCAATATCCCTCCTATATTCATGTAAATTCTAATCACCCAAATTCAATAATTAAACAAATCCCGAAAGCTGTTAATACGAGAATAAGGAGATTATCATCAAATAAGAAAATTTTCCATGAAAGTAGAAAAATGTATATTGAAGACCTCAAGAATAGTTTACTTATCTTGAGCCAAAAAAGATTTTATGTAGTAGTAGTAGTAGTAGTAGTAACAACAACAACAACAACAACAACAACAACAACAATAACAATAATGATAATAATAATAATAATATTTTTTTTTGTCTTAGTCTATTTGTAAATGAAAAAAAATTATTTAATCCATTTACTTGTTTGATCTGAAGAAGTCCTGTTAATTTTTTAGAGTATTGATTTATATCAATGTTTTTAATAGGATGGAAATAAATTTATTATCTTAATGTGACCAATTGTTTTTTTTAAGAGAATATATATATATATATATATATATATACATGTATTTAAAAAGTAAAGTTGGCAACCGTAGTCAAGGGTGACCTGAAGGCTCCCTTTTCGATAGCTACTACACCGAGGTGTAGGGGAGGGCACTACTCCTTTCCCTAGATTGTTCCACTTTACCCTTGATCCTTACCTTATAATGCTGAATGTTTGGTAAAGCAGCATCAAGTACCATTTTTTTAGTCTTTGTATGACTTGACCTGGGATTGAATCCCCATCTCCTGGACCACTGGCGAACACTCTACTCATTATATATGATATTACATGATTAAAAAGTATACATCTCTCAAAATTTGTTAATTTTAGTCAATGCAAATAATTGTTTATTTTTTCTAATTTTGTCTAATTTTCAATAATAAGTTGATATCTGTTCCACTTGGAAAATATAATATTCCTAATGGTATTCAAGTCAACTATGACCAAGAGTTGAATTGCTCCAACAACAAATTCAATGTCCACATAAGATTTATCTTTTTTGCAGCAAATATATAAACATTGTTAAACATGAAAATGGGAACATTATTATTATACCTAATGAGATTCCCTTGTTGACTGCTCTTAAACACAGCCTATAAGTGGTTAAGTTTATGGATTTTTTGCACATTTCTTCCTGTTCACAGATTATTTAAGGTCTCTTGAAAAACTCTTATATTTCTACATTGAAAACAAATTTTTAATCAGTCTCTTTTGTTTGTTAGCAGAGCATGTGTCATTTCTTGCAAAGTGTCTCATTTTTCAACATTAAAGCATTGTTTCTCAGTAGGTGTTTGTTTTTTATTCTCTTGGAAACTGACCCAATAAATTTATTAGGGATAGTTGTAGGAAGTCTAGTATTCTGAGAGAAATCAAATATATACAGTCAATAGGTATAAAATTTTATAGTCAACATGAAAAAAATACAAGAAATACATAACATTGTTCTTTAATGGGGTTATTAAATGTCCCATAGAATAAATTGACAACACAGTTTTTCACAAATATGAATTACTACTGAAAATAAGAGTTTGTGCACCTTATATTTGCACTGTATTATACACAGCAGCTGCATTTTTGTGTCTGTTTTGGATGAGGAAAGTAAGCTGAGATCTCAGATACATGTAGCTTCATCAGCTGTCAGCTTGAAAAGAGTCTTTTTTGTGCTTTTGATGGTGAAGGGAGATAATCTCTTCTAAACAAGGGTTGATAAATGTATGGGTAAAATTACCACCTACACATACACCTTAAATAGGATTTTCTTGACTTTTGATTTAGATTTATTTTAATGTACAACAACAACAACAAAAATTCTTAAAAAGTAGAAGCATGAATTCTTGGACTTGACTAGCAGCAGAATGTATACTGTTCTGAAAAAAAAAACAGTCATCAAATATATTGCATAATGAAAACAAGTTGAAGAATAGTTTTTAAAGGAAGTCTTTATGGATGAATAAAACTGTAAGGAAATGCACTGTAAGCAATGTAAAAGTCCAGAATATGCATGTGTGAAAAAAATTATGTCTGGCCATTTTGCATGTCTTCTGAATCTTGTGACAGTCTGTGTTGGTTTATCCTAGGGTTGTCTTTTTCTATGACTGCTTGGAGTCGACATAGTTGTTGCCAGTAGATGTTCTAGTGCTGAAGTAGTTTTGTCAAGCAATGGGCTTTTAAGAAAAGCAGGTTCAAGCCTATCGAAAGAAACATTGTGAGCTTTATTTTAATGAGTATTGTATATCTCTTGAGAACTTTAAATGGTGCCTCAGATGAGGCATAAAGACATGAGAACAAGTTTGAAAAACCTTAGGGATGTATATGGACTCCTGTTTTGGAAGTTGAGGAGTGTATGCTAGATTTTCAATTTTTATTGTCAGCCTATCCACAAAATAAGGAATGTTCAAGACTCTTTTAGATGGGTCATGAAAATATTAACCAGGTAACCTGAAAGGGGTATCATATACCATTTCCAGAGATGAATAGTTGAAGTCTGTCTTTATTATTGCTTGTAGACCAAGGAGGACAAATAGAAGGTTCTATAACCAACCAATCATACTGATTTAATTTGATTTTAAAGCCATTTTTTTTGCTGTGGGGCAATCATTTCACCCTGTTGTTCTCCTTTGGATAACATACAGTGATACAAATTTTCTTGCTACAAAAAAACTTCATAAGTTGGATTCAAATTGTTGTCCTCTGTCAGTGAAGATGGTAGAAGGACCACCAAAATGTAAAACCCCTCTGGTCATAAAGTTTTTTCAGGTGTATACACTGTAATATCCTTCATGGAGATTTCCAGCAAGAAAATTGGTCCACACATTTCGACATATAAAAAACCCACCACAACTAGGAAATGAGTCAGTGATGTCATAATATGTAAATAAGCAAATTGTTAGAAGAGAGAAAGAGCCTTTAGTTTTTAGACATGGGACACAGGTTTTTGTTAAAAAATGAATGTTTGATTTCATGTAAAACTGAACAAATCTGTAAGAGGCTTGATGGCAGTATTTTCACTTGAATAAAACATGTTATGAAGCATGGAAAAAATCTCTGTTGCTCTGTATCTGAATTAAAAAGGGACACAACTTCTTGGTACTATGCTATATCATGGTTGCTGTTAGGATGTAAATTTAAAAGATGAAGAGTTATTTACTAGTAAATTCTCCAGTTGTTTTTCTGTTCACTGTTTTTTGATGAAGGATTGATAATCAACACTAGGGTCCATCAGCCTTGGTATAATCAACACTAGGGTCCAACAGCCTTGGGATAATCAACACTAGGGATCCAATAGCCTTGGTATAATCAACACTAGGGTCCAACAGCCTTGGGATAATCAACACTAGGGTCCAACAGCCTTGGGATAATCAACACTAGGGATCCAACAGCCTTGGGATAATCAACACTAGGGATCCAACAGCCTTGGGATAATCAACACTAGGGTCCATCAGCCTTGGGATAATCAACACTAGGGTCCAACAGCCTTGGGATATACCTTCCACAGTAATGTTGTCAATTCTTCTCATGAATTATATGTCAGAGGTGAAACTGAAGTTGATACCCAAAATGCTACATCTCCCATGGCAAATATTTATTCAAATTGAAACAAAATATATCAGTAAAGAAAGATTTGTGACCAGTTAAAATGTAGAATGTTCATCCCACTAGGAAATGCTGAAAGTAGCAAACTGCTGAGTCAGCTGCCATGAGTTCCGGTCCAAAAATAATGTATCTTGAGTTGACAATTTCCTGGAGAAGAAAATGGTTTCCAAGAACCATTAATGTTGCATAGGTTAAGATGATGCTTCAAATGGCCAGCAAATCCATTATTATACATATGCTCAAAAGGGCTGATATTTAAGGCATTTTTGACTCTATATGTATGCATGATGAATTTGTTGGCTACTTGAAGCACATTTTACCCTTGCTCCTTATTTTATCTGTTGCATTAGAAAGAATTAAGGAAATCCGAGTACCATTGTCTACCAAGAAACTTATGCCTGATATTATGTCTGTGATATAAAGTAAACAAATTAATTCTTCTATGCTACCAACAGTTAGCAGCTTAGGTGTTTCCTTTTCTTTTTTTAATATTTTTATAGGTACATGGAAGCCTAAAAGAGACATGCTTCTCTCCATTTGTTCTATGCTATTGGCATAAATATGTCAACTTATGATCTATGGACTTTTTTACTTGTTAGTCATGACTTACTGAGCATCTGCATAGAACATTGTTTAATTTGTGACAGGTCATAAATCTATTTATTTAATTTTTCTTTCAATTTGACTAAAGCTTCATCATCCAAGTAATGAACTCTTAATACTAACATTGGCTGGAAGGAAAGCATGTTGGCCATCTAAGTTTTCCAAGAAGATGTCATCTGCCAAAGAAGCTTGCTCTGATTTATAGTTGGCCAATAACTATTGAAAAAAAGATATCATTCACTATGTCATCACCTTCGTTATTGCAAACCAAAAGATACAAAAATAGAGGCTCTTCATGTTCTCAACAATCTCCTTATTGAGGAATTGCAACAATTTCTTCCTTTTTATCAAGGAGGCCCTTGCAGTGATTTTCAACTTATCAAAACCATAACTAATAATTAAGTCCTGAGTATCTGTAACACTGTCTTGGGGTAGGGAGGTATAGAAACTGTCAGTAGAATTTTTAATCTGCAAAGTGATGCCTTTAACCTCTGCAAGTCACCTCAATTTTTGTCAAATATGATGTCAGGTCAGTCTGAGCAAATCTCCAACAGATATTATGTCTCTAGTTGGCATATTCATAATTGAAAAAAAAAATTGAGTTAACATCTCTAAATAAGGGATACAGTAACTCGACTGCAAAAAAGAAAAGCAAGATGGTTGCTATTATCTTTAAAAATCAAATTACATGTCTCACAAACAAAATACATTCAGCGATGGGGAGAGAGAGAAAGGAGACTAAATTATATGTGTTAGGTTTGCCATGCCATAAAATAAGGATAAAGTAAGAGTTCTCATTGGGTGCCCCTTTCATATGGCCTTGTGCCACATCTAAGCAAAAAGCTTAGTAAATTACTAAAGTAAGAGTTCCCTAGAAAGGGAGGTAATCTTAAATAAAGGGAGGTTACTTTCGATTACTTATTACAATGAAATCCAAATGAATCCTCACTTAGTCCACTCTTTTAGAACTGTAACTGCCAAAAATGTCTTTGTCCTACTGGTATCAGTTTGTTTAGTTTTTCAACCCCGTCACTCTCTCTTTCTCTCTCTCACTCTCTCTCTCTCTCTCTCTCTCCATTGCAGCCTTCTTGTCACTCCAATCAAGCAGTTTTTACATTGTGATTTTTTAAAAGCATGTTTTCAAAACTCTGGTCATAGGTTGCATGATGTCATAAGTTGAACATGGCATACATAGACAAAGTTTTGACTATTATTATCATTATCCACTAACTTTATTGTTATTCCACCATTTCTCAGCTAATTTAATTATTTCCTTTAAGTAAACTAGATATTTTTGCAAATAGGAGAACATTTTACAAAAATTTTATATTTTTAACTTGAATTTTGTTTTAGAAATATCATGAAGAAAGAAATTGTCAGTGATCAAGAATGTATCATTACTAACTGAATATTATAAGTGTAGTTAATATTGAAGAGCAGTGTTTCATTATTGAAATGTATTGTAAATTGGTTTTAATATAGGAATACATTGAAAATGAAGACTAAAGAGATTGTCAGTGTTATTGACAGAATGAAATTATTGTATGTATCAAGTATAATAAATCCATTCATTAAAACATTTAATTTTTAAGATATATTCACAAAGGAGACCAATGTTTATCTTGTGAAGAATATGTTTTTTAAACTTTTGATTATGTTCTCTTTTTTTCAGTTTGCTCACACGATACACAACACCCAGAAAAGATGGTCTTGTTGATTGTCAGAAGTTTTTCAACAATCTGGTTGGCAGCCAAAATCTATTTGTTATTCCAACTGAAAGCTTTCAAGAAAAAGTTCCTCAAAATTGCTGCATGCAACCAGCAAAAAAGAATATGTATTCTAGGTTTGTATAAACACTGACTATTTGAAATTCAAACAAACTGATTAATTATTGAAACTTAAGTTCAAATTGACATTATAGTTTATTGTGCATCTCTGATCCAATATGTACAAGAACAAAAGAATTTCATCTTATTAGCTACGGTCAAATCAAATTGTCACATGACAGTAGATTCTTAATGTACTATGATAGATCTCTCATAGGTTTTTCTTGTGGTAATGTATTTATCATATTCACAAAGATTTTAATATCCTTCATTGTAATATATACTTATTATAAATACTTAAGTAAATATGTATGTAAAAATTATTTGATATTAAATGATGAAAATATTTTTTAAGTGTAAGTATATGTAGTTATGTTTTATTTATGCTAAAATTTTACTGATATATATTTATACATATAAAATGAAATATATAAAATTATGTATGTGTAAATTAAAACATTAATATATGATATATTCATATTTGTACATGCAAGCATACACGTGTTTAAGGTTTGAAGTTGATTTTTTGTATTATCTTCTGTTTCTCACACGTATACATGAATTTATGCATATTCTTATTTTTATGAATATGTGTAAATTGGAATATTTATTTAAATACCCATGGTGTCTCACTGTGTTGTAGTGGTTACTTTTATAGCCATCACAAGTCATAAATATGTGAAGAAACAGAAAATATGTTTTTTATTGCTTAAGATTGCAGGAGCAACCATTAAGGATTTTGTTCACTGAAGGGATCTGAATTAACTTGTTAATTTGGCAACAATTTCAGATCAAATCTGAACAAGATTTTAAAAAGATAAAAAAAGAACCTTATTTTTTTAGAAACTTAGCATTCAGAACCCTCAAACATGATTGAATGCATTATGTTCATTGTAATAAATTTTGGTTGCTGTTGAATAATAATCATGTTTCAACTCTCAATATTAAAAATGATAAGCAAATTGTTTGATTTGGTTTGGTTTGGTTTGTTTATTGGCATATCAACTTATATGGGTTATTTAATGTCAAAGCCATCCTTCTAGAAGAACAGTAGTTGTACTATTTAACCCATAGATAGGAGGATAAGGGAATTCATACCTTTCCCAATGGTATTTGTCTGAGTGTGAATGTAATAGCGTGCCTGGATTTCAGATTCACTTACTACAATCCTGCAGTCCATTGCTTTAACCATTACACCATGAGGACCCCCTACCCTTTGTCGTCTTGAATTAATGCTTATGATAAGTACTATGAATATATATGTATATTGGTTCCTAACTGCAAGTGACTAAGATAACCAAATAGTAGTCCATATTCATCTACTGGAAATGTTACATTATTTTCAAACCTTTTCCTGAATGTTTCTTATTATGTTTAGACCCAACAGAACCAAGAAGTATTTTGGGAAAACTGAGTTAGATTTTAAATCATAGAAAAGATATCAAAAGAAAAAACACAAACATTGAAAGATAACAAGTTAAAGGAATAGGAAAGTTCTAGGCCAACAAAAATATTCAGAAACACTTAATCTTTTATATCAGAGAGACAAGTGGATTTTCTGTCCAGGGATGATAACTTGAATACTATGCTCATCCGAGCTTGTGTGTGTGTGTGTGTGTGTGTGTGTGTGTGTGTGTGTGTGTGTGTGTTCATAGTACTTATCATAAGCATTAATATATATACGAGGATCATTCAATAAGTTTCCAGACTTTTTTCGTATGGGCACTTTTATTGATAGTACACACATGAAACTCTAGTCCCCTTCGAAGTAATCTCCTCCAGCTGCAATGCACTTGTTGTACCATTCCAACAACATCTGGAAGGCCCCATGGAAATCCTCTTGTGTGATCATGTCAATGACCTTCGTTACAGCCTCTTTCATCTCCTCAATTGTCTCATAACGACAGCCTCACAGGGGGCAAGGTCTAGACTATAGGGAGGCTGAGGAACTGTGTTGATCAAATCTTGGTCAAATAGTCTGTGACAAAGATGGAGTTGTGGACTGGTGCATTGTCCTGGTGGAAATGCCACTGACCCGATTTGAAGAGTGCTGGCCTTTTCCCATGGAATCTCTTTCTGAACTCCCTTAAAATCTCAACATAGTAACCCTAACCCTAACCGTTTGGCCAATGAACTCTGGTGTATTGACTTTCTTATTCCTCCCACCCCTCTCATCATCTTTCACAGACTCCCTGCCTTCCTTGAATCTCTTATGCCACTCAAAAACTGATATTTGATTCATACAAGATGGTCGAAAAGCAGTCTGAAGCATTCCATACGTTTCTGTGGCAGCATTTTTTCCAAGTTTAAAACAGAATTTTATTTCATATCATTCTTCTAAAGTGTCTTCATGTTCAAATTGCATTTTTGAAATTCACCAGCTGTGATAATCAGGCTTTAGTAGAGTGTATTCCAATTGCTGCTATAGCTGTTCATTTGAACCTGAAATCATAAAAATTAGTCAGTCATCTCATAAGATGTATAGCAATAACATACTGAATTTTCAAGAGTCTACAACAAGTTTAAATGCCTGTACAAAAAAAGTCTGGAAACTTATTGAATGTACCACGTATATATATAATCAAATATCTTATGTAGATATTAACTCTCTTGTGTATGAAATTGTTGTAGGTTTCGTACTGTGATGTATATGGTTGATAAGTGCTAATCCAATTTCTTTCCTCAAAACTGTTCATCCGCTATATCGGACACCAAGAATCTCTAAAGAACACAGTCCCACTCTCTCACTGCATTTCAATTATATACACTCCATTTTTCATACATCCAGATATTTGAAATTTAGTCTATCAATTTCTGCCTTTTTACATCTGGGCACCTGAACCAAACCACATGTCCCAAAGAATGTTCAAGTCATCTTTTCTGTAACTTTAAAGATATGTTTGATCTAAGCAGGTCAGATACAACTGGGTTCTCGTACATTTGTGTACATTATATACCAATACTTCACTTCTTTTCATTTCATAGTGATTTGTAGTGCTAAATCAAAAATGGCCTCAGGTTTGCTCCATCCTTTATAGGTTTTTCACTGTTTACCATAAACTTTTAATGTTTTAATATGTGACTAAATAAAAGAAATAAAGGAGAATTACCATATGAAACTTATTTCATAATTAGTTTTAAATATATTGAAAAAATTTATCAAACTTTATGTAGTGGAAAAGCTTAGCAGTTATTTTCTTTTGGAAATAAAGCTATATTTCTTTTTATTTACTGTTTCTGTTTTTTAATGATGTAGCATCCAGCAATAATTCCCCATCATATTAACATAATAAATGGTATCATCACAAAACTGAGGCTGTTGTAGAAAACACAAAGAGTAAAATATTCTGGATTTTGAGTTCCAGAGTAACCTATCCATCCAAATGATTAGATTGGATCTGATAGTTGTAAATAAGGAAAAAAGGATCTACCCAATCATGGATATAGTTGTTCCAGTGAATCATAATGTCCATCCAAAATAAACTGACTTTAATAATTTGAACAGTTGAAACTGTTCTAACCACAATGTTGTTAGGGTCTTCAATGTTACTGAGAAAGGTGATGGAAATTTGAAGAAACTTGCTGTCACATAATTTCCATCAATAAACATTAGAGATTTGGTGTGAAGAGGCAAATGCATTTCTTGTCTAATGCATATAAAATATCTACTCATGTTCAACTTCCCTTTTCTCCTTTTTTCTTTCCTTTCTTCCAGTTAAGGTAAGTGACTTTTCAACCTTTAATTTCTATATTTAAACAACAATAATGATATTTTGTTATTGTCATTTTTCAGTGAACAACCACCAAGCAGTTCTTCTCTTGTTACGGCCCAGAAATTTTCTCATATTCTAGCTGAGAGATCCCAAAATGCTGGTCAAAATATCACCAAAGTAAATATTTTTTTTAAAATTACAATTTTTAAATTTATGATCTACATCATTAAAATTTTTAAAATTTCATTGCATATGGGAACTACCTTTAAAAAGAATTCCAAATATCATGAAGATCTTTATTGAAATAATTTCTTGGTGTTCACATGTAAATGTAATTATTTGGAATAAAAATGCTTGATTTTTCTTTAATTCTAATTATGATGCACATTAATTTCTCAACATTTATTTTGTTTTCTTGGGAGATTTTTAATATACTGAAACTGAATTTTGAAAAATTATGTTTATTTTTAGTGTAAACTTTGGTAGAAGTTTTTTTTAACCTTTTTATTATGATAACTCAATATAAGTGTGAAGCAACTGTGTTGTTTACCAATGTAATAAGAAGTGACTAACCTGCTAACATTATTCAAATGGTTATGTTGAAAAAGAAGAAATGAAGTCAAGTTGTTGAGTATATTTTTTCTTGTAATTTTTTTAGTATATTTTAAAAAAGTATATATTTTTTAATTTATGTACCACAAATAGAAAGGATAGGGAAGATTTGTGAAGGTTTTTAGACTTTAGAAGAGATAAAATCCTTAGGAGACCAGAATATTTCTGTCAGGATGTATGAAAATAGAATCAGTTATATACTAATTTGTTGTATTAGTCATTAACATTTTACTCATTGAGTTCTTTTATGTATTATATTTTTTGATTGATTTAACTGCATTGTGTGTAATGCTGTGACTAACATATTAAAAGAATCAGTTGGCTAGTTAAAAGATGTACACCATGACCCTCTTCATCAATAGGATAACTGATGACTGACAACTGTTTTCTTTCAATTTAAGCAAATACAGTCTCCTCAATGCTAACCTCTTCACTCATGTTTTTTTCTGAAATTGGTTTGCCAATTTTTCTCACACCACAGCAGGATTGTTAAGATCCCTAATTAAATACAGGTGGGACAATTCAACTCCACAATTATTGCTAAGGCACAGTCTTTCTGCAACAGGTATTTTGAGTACAAGTTTGCATCTGCTTTGAGGTCAGGAATAATCTTTGACTCATTAACTATGTTCCATAGATCCTGTTTAATCAATACCATTTTGCATTGCACTTTCCAAGTGGTATAATTAGCTCCATTCAATGGGACAAAATTAGAAAGTTTCATTTCCATTGCCATATTCAATTTTACGCTTTACAACTTGGCAAAACTCTCTTCCATGAGTGGCAAATTCAAAATGGCCATTAAGATGCTAGGAGGTGACCTTCAAGTCTAGTGTATTTTGGACCTATAACGTTTGTTAATCAATAATGAAACAAGTTAGATAGCAAACATAAATATATGTTATTTTGTGTGAATGCAGGTATTCAACTTGGTCTTCAAGATAGGAGGATAAACTCAACAAAGAAACAGACATATGTTATCCTGTGTAATACATGAAGAAACATCTTTATTTTTCAAGACTATACAACCATGCACCCTCTCATAACAAGAAAGATTAGGGGTAGATAACTCTGGTCCTTTTATCCAACTAAATAGTGCCCCTGTGACCAGAGTGCTATTTTCAATAATTGATTGCAAATAGATATGTGAATTGATAAGGGGAAATATTCTATAATTAACATTTAACATTTATCTCTTTTGAGAAATAATAATGGTTAGGATGAACATGAATGCAGAACCTACCTATTAATATTAAGTTGCTAAATGGATTGAAAATTGTTTAATTCTTTAAATCAGAACATCTTAATGCCTGTGCACTCCCCTCAGCCCACAAAAAAAATCATTCTTGTTCCAATGTGCCCATTTTTGCTGTCTTATGGTCACTTACATACAAAAATTAGATCATTTTGGTTTTTCTTTTAGAATTATTTGACATACCGTAAAGCAGGCAAAGATATTCTTACCTTGGAGACTTTAGAGAAATTGCTGAAAAGTTTTGGTATTTGTATTAGTGGAAGTGAGTTGAATAAATTATGGAAAAGGTAGGTACATATTTTAATCTGTTCGTAAAATGATTTAATTACCATTTCCACTGTAAATTAATTAATTAAAGGAATTAATGCAAGCTATACTGACAATATAAGGGATAATTTGTGTACCATTGTATGCTGCCCGTAAATTATATAATTGAAATTGTATGCTATACTTAGTTGTATTCTTGTTCATATTTATTTGCCCACATCAATATAATAATTTACTTCTTTAATTCAATCGTGTATGCCATAGTCTGTTTGTATATATTTATGATAACCTGTTCTATTTTGTAATAGTGAAATAATGCAATAGCACTGAATGCTGTTATCTTACATAAGAGTGAATATACATTCTGTACATGTTATATACAACAGTAAATGCATTGCAACTGATTTTACAATAGAAATTATAAATGGTTTTATTATAGAAATACATTGACAATCAGAAAAACGGTGAAGAGAAATGTAAACTATAATAAGAAAATAAGGATATTATTTATTTGTCATTCTTGTTCAGTTTCAAAAATATTCAATTGAAGAAATTATATTATGAAAATAGTTTTGATCTGATTGACATTTCAAAAGGGTTTCAGAAACTTGCAAGAGTCTGCAGAACATACTTTGAGAAATGCCACAATAAAAGGTTTAAAAGATATAGAAACATTGTAAAAAGTGATGAAAGTATTTGAAGAATCATTATTTTATGAATGGTTATTTTTGAGAGATTTTAGATGATATTAATGGTTATCTAAAGGTTACAGAATATGAATATGAACAAATTTGACCATTTGATTTTGATTAGAGTAGAAAAGAAAAGAAAAGAAAAAATTAAATACAAACCATGTTTGATACTAAAATCTTCTTTCAATTATGTTTACCTTATGTGTTGACGATGCATCCTTTTGGACAATATTCAGGTTTTATTTTTATCTCTAGTTTCATCAATTTTTATTATTTTTGCAACAATTTTTTTTCAAAATGATCTTAGCAAGACTGAAAAGTAAAAGCTGAAACCAACAAAACGTTGGAGGAATGTCTTATATATAAGTAAGTCATATGTTTAAGTAAGAAAAGAAAAAGAGAAGAAATTATCATTTCTGTCAAGAAGAAAAACATGAACAGTTTTAGAGTTTAATTCATCAATTACAATTTTTTATAGATCTCTCTTGTTGATATGTTAGTATGATAGGATAAAAAAGAAATGAGGCTTGTTCTTAATTGGCCATGAAAGCCCAGTCAGTTAGGGCTGTAGAATATTCTGAGTGCAGCTCTGCAGAGGGGTAAGACAAAAGTGTTCTGGATATGAAACTAAATAATCTGATGGTGAGGTTTCAGTAATGCTGGAGCTTTGGGAAATTTGGAGCACCCCTTCATTGCCATCACTCCCAGGTCCACTCTGACCTGGAGTGGTAGCATCTGATAGGGTCCTATCTATGGGTCAAATAGAACTGTTTGACATTCAAACTGAGTGAAGACAAATGACTTATGCCAAATTGAATTGCTAGAAATAGAACTGTTTGATCATTAAACTGTGTGCAAACAAATGATTGATATTTAATTGAATTCTTAGTGATTCATAGCAATACTTGGAACCATTTAACTGTGTGCAAACAAATGAGTAATGTTGAATAGAATAAGTAGTGTTAAATTGCAATACTTGGAACCCACTTCACTATGTGCAAACAAATAATTAGTATTGGATAGAATTATGTGTTCATCATCATCATCATGTCATGCCACTAGCACGGATTTCCCTGACCCTCTCTTGCCACTCATCTCTATCATCCACTGCTCCTGGAAAGTCTTCCATCCTTTATCAGTTCAGAGTTGTTGTAGATAGGTTCTAGCTGCTCATTCAACTTTTGCTCGTTCGTGTGACAGAGACCACAGGAATACATCACCTATGAGTTCATCCTTACTTCTCCAGCAGTGTTCTGCCTGTCTGGTTCGTCTTATTTGGATGGTTCTAGAGATGGTAGGTAGGTAGCCATACAGCTGCTGTTTTGTGGGACTGGTCTGACTTCTATATGACTGATAGCCTATTGATAGCTGTTCATGCCTTTGCTAGTTGCGTGTTGATGTCATTTTCAGTTGCTGAGATGCTGCTTCTGAGGTAGGTGAACTTGTCCACCACTTTCAGAGAACCACCATTTAGTGTGGAGATGTCACCTCTTTGATTAAAACACATGTATTCTATTTTGTCTGTGTTTACATGGAGGCCTATGCCACCAGCTGCATGTTCCAGACTATGTAGCAGGGATTTGGCCTGATTTAGTGTATTTGTCATCATTGTAATCAGCCTCCATAATAGTTTGTGCAGGGTATCCCCTGCTTCTTGCCTTTGCCAGCATAAAGCCATTTTCTTTCATTAAATCTATAGACTTTTGAAGCACATAGTCTAGGCAGATAATAAACAGGTATGGCACTAATGTATCCTCTTGCAGCATACCTGCGACAATGTTAAAAGTAGTCAGGGTTTCCATCTGGTGAGTGAACTTTTACTTTTATGTTTTTATATAGCATCATTATGCCTGCGACAATTTCTTTGGGAAGACCGTAGTCGAGAAGTATTTGTATCACCTCAAGGTTTTTTGCACAAACACCTTCTAAAATTAGACAGATAGTCAAAATTTGTGATGTCATGGATCAATTTCTCCAAAAGCCATTTTGGTTCTTCCTAAGTATTCTCTCAGTTTTAGGTTCTATATGGTTGAGTAGCAGAGCATTGTAGGTCATGACCACTATAGACATAAGGGTTATACCTCGGTAGTTCTTGGCTATTCCGAGTAAGTGTTTCTGATACCTCTTGAAGTGCATCGAATTTGTTCCTTAGTGTCAACGTATATTTATCGCTAATATCCCTAGTTAGATAGCAATAACTGAAAACATTTAACTGTGTAGAAATAATAGTAATATTAGTGTGCAAACAAATTAGTTCTAACTCATTTAAAAATGAAATTACCGATAAAGTAATCTCTTAGATTTCATGTATATCTGTTTAAATGCATGCAAACAAACGACTGATGTTAAATTGTTAGTGTTTGAGAGCAATACTTGAAACCATCTAATTGTATACAAATAAATGATTAACAGTAAATAGAATTATTTGTATTAGAAATACTTAAAACCATATATGTGCAAAAAGACAAGTTCAGACTCGTTTAAAAATATTATTAACAAAATAGGTTTATGAATCATATATATTGAATATATATGTATAAAGAGGATTTGGCATTAAATAACTTACAATGGTTGATATCCCATAAAACCAAACCATATCAAACTATTAATTGGCTATAAGTGGGTAGATTTACATTCTGACGTTAATTTTGAAAGCTTCAGGTGAGGCACCATAACAAGCAACATAATCCCATTAGCCAGCCAAAAGTGCTTGTTTGAGCTACAAGGATCAGCCATTTATTTTCAAAATGGCTGAAGCCCATCAGTTTTCTATATTTTAACATCACTGGTATTTGGATTTGTAATTATATATATATTTCATTCTCTGATCTTCAGGCATCAAGTGTATCAACTAGGGGTGTTTAGGTGCTAGTCTAGTACCAGTAACCTTTGCTCCCAAGGTCTACAAAAACCTAATCATCAAAGTAAAAGATCCTGGGTGATTTTTAGAGAAGTTACTTTGGAAAAAAGTGTGAAAAACATAGTAATTCTTTGCTTAACTTAATTATGTTAATTAAAGTGAGTTGTTCTATTTTGTCACAGGTGAGAATTGTTTATATATATGATTTATCAGAATTCCATTTCTAATATTTTATTATTCAGATGTGATCCTGAAGAAAAAGGTTATGCTTTTTATGAAGATTTTCTGAATGGCTGTGGCCTTGAAGAAGTTTATAAGAGAAACAATGAAGTTGGTAGTCTTGGTTACATTCTTATGTGGAAAGTAGCTGGTGAAAAAAGTCCTTATTCTGTTGGGAGTACGTCTATTAGTACAAAGTAAGTAAAATGCATTCATCTTGCGATTTCAAACTAAAGATAAAAGATGTAATGCCATTAGTTTAACTTTTTATTGTAACATTTTAGAATATGTTTTTAACAAGGAAAATATTAAAAATGCAACTATTGGATGTATCAAGTAGTTTAATTTTTTAATCACCTAAGATGGGGAATCTGTTGAGAGTGTCTGTATATTTTAATAAGTTTTCAAATGCTGATGATCAGATAAATAGAAGCCAGGATGTTGTGGCATTTGGATCTTGTGTGCTAAAAGACAAGCCTCAAATAACCAAGACTCATTGGGGAAAAAATAAGCAGATCTATAAAGGATGACACTTTAGGTGTGAGGAACAATGTGTAGAAAATTGCTCAGAGACCAAGTCTGATATAATTTGTTATAGATGTAACCAGCCTGACTATATTGGAAGATATTGTATGTGGTAACTATCCCTTTGGAAAACTAAAAATACTCCTGAACTTATAATTCACTGTGGGAATTTTGGTAGTGGAGAAGAATGCAAGAACTCTTGTTGACATGGGTTGTACAACTATCTTAGGTGTTGATGAATTAGTGAACATCTGGAATATAATTGGGAGCATTAAAACAATTGACAGAAGAGACTTTGTGTTTAAAGGAACCAGAACTGTAAAACTAATGGTACAGGATCAACGACTTTGGAGGCATTACAATTAGTGAAGAACAAGTAAGATTTGGTGGGGTAAGTGTATGATGAAAAAAAACAGAATCATGTGATTATTCCAGTAAACGCTAAAGAGAAGGATCTTTCTTGCAAATTTGAAGGTAAGAAATAGACAGTTGCATAATCATGGAAGGGATGTTGTTACAAGCATTCTCAAATTCAAAAGGGAGCTAGAGAGGTGGATAGAAAAAGGTATTCTCATACCCTGAAGAGGGAAGTGGAAAGGGAAGTGTTGCTATTCATGGCTGTAGTTCAGTCAACAAAGAAAAATCTCGGACCAGTTCTTGCCATGAACAACTATGTGGCATGTCATTTAAGTGGAAACTCAACAGATGTGTACAGAGAGACCTGAAGAAAATTGAGGTAAATGATGAGGGCTTCAAAAATTTGTAGATGTGAAGTAAGCCTATCTACAAGTTTATGTGGTAAAAAGACTGCAGAGGTATTTGTTGGTAAATAGACAAAGACAGGGTGTATTGCCTGTCAGACTGGGATTTGGGTTAAACTGTGCACCTAAAATATTGATGTTTATCATCAAAGCAATTTTAGAAAAAGGCAACAAAGTGCCAAGGGCTATAAATTTGTATATTAACAATATATTGACAATATATTAGTGGTTGAAACAAATAATGATCTATAGAATAACTGAATATTTGAAAAAGATTTGCCCAAATGCAAAACCATTGGAAAATTTATGAGGTGTGGAATTGAGATTCAAATTGGAAAAAAATTGGAGAGCTAATTTTCCAGGAAGGAAATAAAATCCCTGAGTTGAAAGAGAGTCTGAATAGGTGGAAATGATTCTATATGTGGGCGTCTGGCAATCCATATCCTGTTGCTAAAAAGCTTCTAGAGTTGAAAGAGAGTCTGAATAGATGGGAAAGCTTCTCTATATGTTGGGGTTTGGCAGTTTACATCCTGTTGCTAGATGGTCATGAACAGCCTTTAGGATATGTCCTATTGTTAGATGGCTGTGAACAGTTCGTATGACACATTGCTGGAAAGCCGGAAACAACTGGTAGAGAGCCGTGAATAGCTTATGTTGAAAGAGGAGCTGAAAGAGTGAGCTAGAGAGGAAGGTGAGTTAAGGCAAGAGAAGTTGCTAAGATATATTGTGGATGATGTAAGAGAAGACGACACAGTAGAAGGGAACTGGTATATACCCAAGTCAAAAAAGGGGAG
The DNA here is from genome assembly GCA_963585895.1 of Sepioteuthis lessoniana. Lineage (NCBI taxonomy): Eukaryota > Metazoa > Mollusca > Cephalopoda > Myopsida > Loliginidae > Sepioteuthis > Sepioteuthis lessoniana. The sequence goes on along the minus strand of OY757910.1, from coordinate 2,386,325 downwards.
TTGTGTAGTAAAATGTTAAGGTGAAAGATACAACATTGCTGAGGAAAACAAAAGACTTCAATCATGTAAATGTAGATGAATTAGATGCGATAGTTTAGAGTAGTGGTTCTAAAAGTGAGCGGAACCGGGGGGGGGGGCAATATAAACTTTCAGAGGGGCACTGGTGAGTAAACAATTGGATGGGGGCGTTGAAATTGTGAATGGGGCATTGGAGCAATTACAGTAAAATGTGACATTGGTGTTGGTAGAAAGGCCGGTTTTAATTAAGCATCTCCCAGTCACTGCAACTAGACGTACGTGTCACGTCTGTATCCAGAACTCTCTGCGTAAAGGGCAATTTTCCCCTGGTCATCGCTTTCCCCTTTGTTTATTTCCCGTTTTCTCGCTGCAACGTTAAACTTTCTGCCCCTTTTTAACTCTGTTACTTTTATTTCTCATTTCTTCTTCCCTTCTTAATTTCTTTTTCGGGTTGCCTTAAGCTCTGCTCTTGGGAGTTTATCCTCTCTTTATCAATTAATCCCAAACTCGGCATCGCGAAAGCAATGAGACTTATTCTTCTCGGCAGGACTTTCAACCATTCTGCCAGACATTTTTCTTCCCAACAACACGCATTCTTTCCTTCTCGCTTCAGTCACCCCTTCAACATGACTCTGGTATGTTTCATTTGCCTTATCTCACCATGTTTACTTCCTACTTGTTGCCTTCAATTTAAATATTATCAGAATATTATTCCTATTTACCATGCTACTTGCTTTTACCCACTTTATTACTTGGTAGTAAACTAAAATTCTAATTGTTACAGTCGCTTTACTTTCCCTCCCTTCCTCTCTTTCTTCTTTGCCTTTCTCTTTCTCCCCTGAAATTTCTACTTATTTCTTCCCCTTCGTCGCAGTGAAAATTTCTTTGTTTTTATTTTTTCTTTCAGAAATTTACCTATCTCACGTTGGAATAAATTTTTCTTTCATAATTTTGGAATTAGTTAGTGTTCCTTTATGCATGAGTCTGAGTTTATTCTGGCTGTCAAAGCAAGATGTTTATTAACATTTGGCGAGGGCAGCATACATACATGGCAACCCCAGGAGCATCGAAAAAGAAGTGTAGGCAATACTCTGTGGAGTACTTGAAGTATGGATTTATACAATCACCGACCAATCCACAACAACCCATGTGCTTGGTTTGTGAGAAAAACTTGTCTAATGAAGCAATGAAGCCGTCTAGGCTCCTCAAACATTTACAGAAGATTCATCCTGATAAATCTGGTAAAACACTGGCGTTCTTTCATTCTCTTCGAGATCGATTTTTGAAGTGAAAAACAATGAATATGTTTACTTCCTCATCAAACAATTCAGATGAGAGTCTGAAGGCTTCTTACAACATTTCTTTGCTGGTAGCGAAAACTGGCAAACCCCACACTATTGGAGAAGAACTGATTCTGCCTGCAGTTAAAGAGGTTATTAAAACAGTCCTGCACGAATCTCCTGAACAAGTCATAAAATTGATTCTTCTCAGTGACAACTCAGTTCAATGAAGAGTAGAGAAAATGGCTGAAAACGTCAAAGAGACCCTCAGTAAGATGTTGATGACAACTGAGTTCAGTTTGCAATTGGACGAATCCACTCTTCCAGGAAACAAATCGCTACTTCTCGCATATGTACGCTTCATCAAGGGTGGGTCACTGTGTCAAGAATTATTGTTTGCACGTCTCCTGGAAACAGATACCAAAGGAGAATCAGTGTATCGAGCTGTGGAGGACTATTTCCAGAAAAAAGCATTCCACTTACAAACATCATCTCATGTGCTACAGATGGTGCTCTGTCCATGGTTGGTCGCCACTGTGGATTTCTAAGTTATTTGAAAAAAGCTGTTCCAAAAGTCCTCACAGTTCACTGTGTGATCCATCGACAACATTTAGTGGCAAAGAATTTGAGTGAGAAGCTACATGAATCCTTATCGACTGTGATTACTGCAGTCAACAAAATCAAAGCGAATGCTCTCAATTCTCGACTGTTCCATCAGCTATGTATTGAAAATGACGAAGATTTTTAATGCCTGCTTCTCCATACAGAAGTTAGGTGGTTGTTGAAAGGTAACTGTTTAAAAAGGTTTTACACACTGTTTAAGAGTGTTCTGGATTTTTTTCAAGAATCCAACCCTGAGCTTTATGACAAACTAAAATCGAGTAAAACAGATATTGCTTACCTCACTGAAATGTTTTCTAAATTCAATGAAGTGATTTTGCAGCTTCAAGGTGATGAGACTTCATTAATCAAAGCCAAGTCCGACCTCTTGGCATTCCTCTCAAAATTACAGCTCTACAGCAGGAACTTTGGACACCACGAATTCCGTCAGTTTCCTTGTTTGTCTGATTTGGAGAAGAAAACAGGAGTGAAGGACAATGACATTGCCGTGTACTGCGCTCATTTAGCAGAACTCCACAGGGATATGTCAGTCAGATTCAATGACCTATTTTCTCTTGAAATCCCTGGTTGGGTGATCGATCCGTTTACTCAACCCAGCTCAGAGGTGCCAACCCATCTAGAAGAAGAACTTGTAAGTTTGCAAAATGACGAGGATCTGAAACCAAAGTTCAAAACCTTTTACCAAGCCTTTTGGATGCAAACAGCGATCCCAAAACGCTACCCAACCCTGTGGAAAGACATCAAGTTGTTTTTCATTGCTTTTCTGACTTCTTACCTGGTTGAGAGGGGATTCAGCGCTGTGTCCAGGCTCCTCACCAAACAAAGAAACAAACTCAACATAACAGAGCGTGGTGATCTGAGACTGCTCCTGACAAACCTTCATCCTGATGTTAACAGTTTGATTGCAATGCACCAAGCCCACCCATCTCATTAAGCAGGGTAGTTGTTAATGATTACTTGTTCAGTTTTACAATTTATTTCATGTTCAGTTCAAGGTGTTTGTGATTGAAAAATAAATGTTAACCATTTTTGTTTGTTAAAATTGTTTTTTATACTCTTCAAACTGTTTGTGATTGAAGAATCAACCAATTCTTATGACATTTAACATTACCGTTGTTCTGGCGTTCGTTAGAAGAGGGGGGCGCTGGCATTTTGGTCCGACGGTGAAGGGGGGGGTGGCAAAAAAAGTTTGAAAACCACTGGTCAATTTTGCTTTAAAATAACGAGTTAGATGATATTAGAATTGAAACTGATTCAGGTACAGTGTTCAAGTGGTTGAGATCAGTGATCAGTTGTGAAAAGAGCATTTGAATGATTGGATACAGGTGAAATTATTATATATTTGATGTCTGAGAATCCTGTTAGAGCTACCTTTGGGGAAGAATAAGGCTAATGCTCACACTAAAACCTGGTTGAATATTCCAGTAGATATTAACAGAAAGGTAGTCCTGATGTGCTGTCTAGGAGAAACCTGGATCAGAAAAAAATGCACCGTATGCATTTAAGAAGGGACAGAAGTTTATATCTGACCAAGAAGGTTGATCCTGATATGACAAACAAAACTATTTGGAAGGTTGTTAGGAGTAGTGAAAGGTGTCAACTGGTCAACTCTGTCTGAAGTATACATGAAAAAAAAAGATATTGAAAGAGAGAGTAATTGAAAAAGGTTAGCCATTAATGTTACATACTACAGACTACAATTGTATTTTTCAATAACTGATTGTGGACCAGGAAGCAACTGTATGAAAGAAATTAGAGTAGGGACAACAATTGAAATTGTTGGTGTATTGAATTAAATATTTTTAGAGAGAAGAATGATAGATGAGATATTGATAGACAGCAGTACTTCCCTTCATTCAGGATTGTTAAAAGGAATGCTTGATATTACACAGCTGTATACAAACCTACTGGTAAATGGGTGGTAGAAAGACACCACCAAATAATTAAAGCTGTGACTGAAAGGTAGAATATTTTGCCAATGGAGGTTGTATTTTGGTACAATATTTTGCCTAGATTGTATCAGGCCGAAAATTCAGTACCTCACAAGTCAATATGAGTACAGACCTTCATGCACTGTATCAATAACTATGGACAAGAAAAAAAGTAATGCATCTGTTCAAATTGGGGATGAAGTCAGACAAGATACTTGGTACTCATTGCATATTTCAATGCAGAAAGCTGATTATCATGTAATCTTGAAACAACGTATGAATTGACAAAGTTCCAGGGCATGTTCTGGATATACAATATATAGTTTTCAGTTTGTCTGTTGAGGGATTTTGAAGATGAAGGATAAAGAAATGATGGCCAAACACTACAAAGATCATTAAAAGTCTGTGATGCTTGCAACGTAAGTTACATGATTGTATAATGGATTGAAAAGCAGGATTAAAATTTGTAAATAGAATTTAAGTTTTTAGGTTGTTGTTACTTACTGGTTGTTAAGATGATCTTGTAAGATCAGGAGAATGTAGGATGTAAATTAATTGATGGATGATTAATTTGGTTGGTGCAAAAAAATAAGAGGTGGATAATATAAGTCTGGACAAACCATATGTTGTTTCTTTTTATCCTCTGAGTCAAGGTGGAGTTCATGATGTGTGCATGGCAATTGTGAAGTCTAGAAAATTTTGTCCTCAAAATTGGTTGTTTATAGTAGAGAAAGGGACTGGGAAAATTTTAAATGTTAGTGATTCTTCACACTTTATTTAAAGTTTGTTTAACATTACACAACCTTTTCTCATAAGTTTTAAGGATCATTGAAAGTAAATCTTTTTTTTTGTCTATGAGTGAACTGATTCCTTTTACATGTGCTTTTCTGATTTCATCAATTTAACTTATGATCATGTTTAAAATTATTAACTATTCAGTTTGATTTATAATTAAGTAGTAATAAGAATCGATAAAAGAGGAAGATGGAATTAATACTATACACTGATGCGCTCAGTTTAGTATACTTTTCTTAGTTGTCATAGTCTTAACATTTTCGCCTTTGTTTATTCTGATCTTCTTCAGGTGTCTTTTATAATTGGTAACCTTCTAGAAATTTCAAACCAAACTTTTCATTCAATCCATTGTAGTCGATTGTTCTTATTCTGCAATCTGTGATTTATGTTAGTGATTTTCTTTGTCTCTTCAACCAAACAGATTATATGGCAATTCAACAAAAGGGTTGTTTTCATTACCCTCATCAATGTATAATAATCATAATTTTCTATCTTAGAAATACTTATCATATAATATTTGTAGTGTTACTGTTCTATAATCTCTTAAAAGCAGATTATGAATAAAAGTATGTAATTCAAGTAATTCATTTTATTTTGCCTCAGAAAATTTTCTTTTTTCTTTTGAATTCTATTTTTTACTCCAGAAGTAAAAGTGAAAGGAAATTTGATGGCATTTCACCTGAATTTCTTCTGAGAGAAATGATTATAAAGTCACCCCATAATATTTGGAAGGTAAGGTATATATTTTTTATTTATTAGATTCCTCTGTTTGCTACTGTAGATAATTTGTTTTGTAATTATGTTATTCTTTTTCAATACAGCTGCATCTTGTCATTAAATCAGAATAAATTTCTCGTGAATGTTTGCAAAATTTTGTGCTTTATGTGTATATCTATCTTTTAATTTATTAAAACAACTAACACATTTATGTATATAATTATATTTGCTAAACTTTTATTTCAGTAATCTAATTGGCCACTAATGTAATCTCCAAAGGGTCCTCAATTAAAGAATTTTAGAGAAACAAGCAAAATGATGAGCACTCCATTTATACTGAGCTAGCAAGAAGGATAATTCTCACATACTATTTTAAAATAACTTAAAGGGTAAAATAATGAACACAGTTTTTCATTGCAGGTTGGTGAATGCTATATACAATGACTTCTCTTATGGTAAGATTTCAGGACTGAGATTCTTAGATAAAGAACACCTTTCTTTATTAGAGAACATGCAAGTTGGTGATTTTTTAGACATCCATTCATTGTCAGATAGTTCTTTATTAACATTTCAGATAATATAGCAGTCTTTTATCAAAAGTTTGTATGCTTTAATATATTCATTCATAAACACTTACATTATCTTTTTTGCATATTATTGGGATGTTGTTCAAAGCATTTTTAAGATGCAATAGTTTAAGAAGAAATTTTCTATAATGTATACATGCTTCTGACATGTCAATCGTTGCTTGTATCTTAATGGTTTCTTTGAATTTATCTCAATTGTCCAGAAATAAGTGTGTGGTTGCCATTATGACCAACAAGAAAGATCACATATCTTTGCTGGGATCCCTCATCACTCAAATCTGCAAATGATGCATTATTGTAGACAACAAGTTTTAATCATCTCAAGTCTCCTAGATTCTATAGAATTAGCTGAAATGTCTCTTATTTTTGCTTTCTTCTCAGATTTATTTACTTGTTTGATACTTTCAACTTAGCTTTCCTTGAGAGATAAACTTAAATCACAGCAAAGCTCAAAACTAGTCTGGTCTCAGAATGAGGGAACCAGTTTAATTGACCAATAAACTTCTTAACATTAGTATAATCTAATTCTGAGAGCTTTTCTTCATTTTCTTTGTTGTTAAGGACTATAGATTCTGGAAAGATCTTTGTTCCTGCCCAGAAAAAGTAAACACTGATTATATATAGAGATAGTATCTCTTTAATTTCAGTCTGGCACTTTTTAACTAAATTACCACAATCGATAGTCATCATTTAGGCCATATACATATTTGCAGATTTTTCAAAGACAATTGCTGGGTTTATTAGTTTCAGATGGGGGAACAAGGTAAATAGTTCTAGTGAAACCATTTGTTTGTATGAAAGTTGTTTTGAAGTTCATGGAGTTACAAGTTCAACCACAAAATGATTGACAGAATGATATGCAGATCCTCCTTGGAGTACAGAAGGGAATCTATTTAAATCAATTTAGCTTCTTTACCTTCAAATCCCATTAAAATCACATTTTTTTTGACAACTGCACTTTTTGTGGCACAACCATTTCAATCCATATTCACCTCATGGTTATTCTGTTCTGTCACAAATCAGGAAACTATGAAAAAATTCTTTTTCTCCTGTAAAACTTCCTTCTTGGCTTTCTCCATTTTTTGGTTACAGGTAGCGGACAATTGTGTTGGTCCTTTTTGCAGAATCATTTTCTTGTCTATTCTATGATGTTATGCATGAGTTTTGAATATGAAAAGGCTGGATTTGACCAGAATGTTAGGTGACCCAAAAACTCAAAAGGAAATTAATTCTGCATATGTAGAAGAAGATTAAAAAAAAGATTAATATAGATTAGGATCCACATATCTTTGTTATTGACATGCTATGACAGTATGGTCACTGGGGTCAGATGTGATATCCCTGGGGTCTCCCCAAGAGAGCAAAACTCAAAGTAGATTACTACATAAACAAATATATAATGCATGTTGGAAAGCCAATACAAAGTGTCGTCTTCTTCCCAGTGAAACATTCATGATGTATTTGTTCTTCCCAGTTGATTTCCTTGGTAAGCCTTTTTCATCGTGAATTCTTATCATTAGCCAATTTACAATCTATTTCCTCTCTCAGTTTGGTAAAGTTTGGTAAGAGATATAGACTCCCTAGGTATAAATACCATATCATTTTTCTATGAATGACTGCTGGACCTTAGTGATGAACTTGTCTCTTGTCCCACTATTGGAATATGTTACGTTTCATTCCGATCATCATCAAAAGAGTCTCCGTGGCATAATGATGAAAGTCTTGGACTGTGGCCTCAAAGTAAGCATGTTTAAACTCAGACGGCATTATTACATTCACTTTCAGACCGATACCCTCCCTTATCTCCCCTGCTATTCTTCTACAAGGATGGCTTTGACATTAGATAACCTAAAAGGGTTGGTATGCCATTAAACAAATAAATCAAAGCAATCATCATCAGAATACTCTTCTGATTATTTTTTATTTTATTTTCAACATTAAATCTCTTCATAAGTTTTTGTAGATAATAGAATTTTCTCACTTAAAGATTCCTCCTAGTTACTGTAAGTATACAGCTTCAGGTAACATGGATACAATCTCATGTAGGTTCCTCTATATTTTACTAAAACTTGTTTGTTATCCCAACCTATCACAGATACCAGACTCATCCATCTGTTGGATTTATTTATTTTGAAAAAAAAAACAAAAACTAAATTGCTATTGTTATGGTGAATATGGAGGGCGCTGCACAATCAAAAACTGCTGATAAGAAAGTATCAAAAATTGGTTTTGTTTTCTTTATTTGATGACATATCAACCTCTGTGGCTTATTTAATATCAAAGTCATCCTTTTAGAAGAACAGTGGTGTTTCTATTTAACCCATAGCCGAGAAGAACAAGAGGGTTCATATCTTTACCAAGGGTATTAGTTTGAGAGTGAACATTATCCCATAATTGTAGTTTGAAATGAATTACCACAACCAGAAAATCTGGTGAGTACTTACACACGACATATGGAAACACTGGACAGCTGTTTTGACCTTATTAGGTTTCATCAGTAGTGTATACTGTGATCTCCACCACTAGAGATCGAACCAGTGACCACAGATTGCTGAACCAAAACTCTACAACTGAGCCAACAGTCCATATCGCACACAAGTGACACTAAATTAACTAGTCATGGTAATCTACTGATGAGACCTAATAAGGTTGAAACAGCTGTCGTTCAGTGTTTCCATATGTTGTGCGTAAGTGTTCACCAGATTTTTGGGTCATGGTAATTCAATTCACAATATAATTTCCTCTATTAAAAAAAAAAAAAACAAAACAAAAAAGAAAATGTAGATTTGTAGTTTGAACTTGCCTTTTTTTGAGGCTGCAGTCAAGCACTTCATTCATTTTGTCATGGAGTCTCTCCCTGAATTGGCACACTGACTCATCTGGATTAAGTTTCGACATTATCACTTTATTGTATAAGTTTCCCAGCTCTGTGCGTTTATTTATTTAAATTTTAAAATAAAAAAATTCTTTGTACATTTTTATCCCACCTCATATATATATGTATATATATATATAGGGTTATATGGTCTCATAAAAGTTGTTTGTTACAGTTTCAATTAATAGCATATAACTAAGATAATAATAATATATATGATGTATAGAGCATTCCCAATAAATGAATACATTTACAATGGAACGTTGTATCCAAACAATACTGAAAACAGTTTATTACAACTTTTTTCATCTTATAAGATGTGTGTATTGTTGCTAAAAGGTTGTATATATAACTATTTTAAATGCTGATTTTCAAGGAAAGCAAGCAGGCTTTTTCCATTTGGGAGACTAACAAATGCAATTTTCTCATCTCTATTTCTTATCATTTGATGACAATGTGTTTGACTAATCTAAGCTTACAACTCAGATACAGTCATAAATATTTTACATTCCCTTATATTTTACATGTACAGAAATTATTTGATGATCCTTTCTATCATAATATGTTAAAAATTCTTTATTCACTCATTAATTATTCTTATCAGTAATTTTATTGAGTGTAAATTTATTTCTTAAATAATTTTTTCAGTCTATGTCAAATTTGGATATGAACAAAACTGGGAAAATTTTAGTCTCAGATGTTCGAAGGATGCTGAAGGGATATGGAATAAGAATGACTGATGACCAGTGGAATTCTATTATGAATGTTATTGGTACCGAAGGAAAAGATATGTTAGATCTCAAGACGTTCATTGAATATGTTATGCATGGTCAGGTAAGTCAAAACTGGCTGCTATTATTCATATTGTCTCTTTTATATGCTATTAAAACCAAAACCATCTTATGTGTGTGTGTGTATGTAATGGTTTTCAGTTTTGATAGCATATAACTAAAGCAATATTAAGATATATTATATATAGAGTATTGCTAATCCACTAATTGCATTGAAAATAAAATTGTATATATATATTTAAAGAATGTACTTACTTTTGGAGTGCTATATATTTATAATTTTATTTAGAGCATCTCAATAATGTAGATTTTGGTAATAAATAATAACTAATAATGTCTGTTTAAAGGTCAACTAGCAATAATAAAATCCTGATATATTTGGTTTAGAAGAAAAACTTTTTATTAAAAAATGATGGGGTATATTTATTTGTTAGTTCTATATGTTGCATATCCATGATATACGAATATGGCCATGTGCGAAATGGACATGGAATGTTGGTAACATATATACATAATGTTCATATAGAAAACTCAGAACATAGGAATCTTGAAATTCGAAAACATGTAACGACTTCTTTGTTCAGGTACGAAACCTTTTTATTACTTTTGAGTTAGAGGTTTCGACATAAGGAGAGAGACACAATCTTTTTATGCTGGCTTCTTCATCTGGCCCCTATCTCATGCAAATTCGTCTCGTCTCTGCGAGCCCCAAAAGTTGAACCTCCTCGTTCGTTGTCTGGTTTCAACTCCCTTCACTTTCCTCGAAATCCCCAAAATCCTCAGCGTGCTTCCGGTGCGTGACGTCACCCGCACTTGTAACCCTGTTTCCCATCTTGGCTTATTGTGAGTGACACATCCGCCCCGCGCGCGTGTTAACACCTGCATCAATGTTGCACCTAAATAACCCATGTGCTGAGCCGAAAGGTTCTCAGCCTAACTAAACCCAAAGGCATGAACTGAAATCCCTCGGCTATTATATTACATACAGTAGGTGTGTTTTTGACTCTGTCAACTGTAAATTGCAGTGTACAAGTTAACCTAGCATATAAGTTGATTTTTAGCTCAAAATTCTGGGTTAGACCTATGCATGCTGTATTAACCTCTAAAAATAGAATTGGCCACTGTTGATGTTCTGGTTAGTGTTGACAGTCACTGCATCAACTATTGGAAATGGTGCGTGATATACCTTTAATAATTAATTTATATTATAGTTCTATTATTTTATATTAATCTTTGTTAAACACAAGTTTAAGATGGAAATATTTGCAGCAGTTGTGCTTGTGTTACAGTAAGTGGTGTATATCAATTGTTAGGAGTGCTGTTCTTTTGGTTGATCACTCTCTAGTAAAAGTTTGGATTTTAGGACTGCTGAATAAGTTATGTGTCTTTGTTGGGTTATTCATTCTGTTTGGGTTATTCATTCAGTTTGGGTTTTGGTTTTAGATATCTGACTCCATTAGTTTTTTCTTACTCCATCTTAATTCGCTGGCATCTTCTTGTCTGTAGAAGGCTGCAAAAGAATTCCTGAATGACAGACAGAGAAGATGATAACTTTTATATTCTAACTTTATTTCTGTGTTCAAAAACCATTCTGTAGGTGAGGAAATTCTTTCTGAACCCAAATGAAATGGTTGTGTCTCTCTGACAAGGCATTAGAAACTATGCTTATTGTTTTTGGGTAGATATGTCCAAATTTGGTGGTTTTAGTAGTGGGTGATGTCCATTTGATGCTTTTAATGTAGGCTGCTGTTAACAGAGACATCTACTACTGGTGTGAAAGTGAGCCAACATGTCACTATGTGGATATGTGGTTTTCCTGCCAGCAGCAGGAGAAAGTAGGTCTTTCCAATTCAATAGTCACTGCTGAAAGAGTACGAATTTCTTTCTCATGCCCTTAAATCTGTTTTCAGGCATGTGCAGTTCCAAATTTCCTGTAAGGGGCTTCTGGGAACTTCTACACTTCCTGAATTTACTTTATTCAGTTTATCTAATTTTTTTTTTCTAATCACCACAAAGTCACTCCCTCATTTTGTAGAAATTTTTCAAGCTTAAAAGGCCAACTTGTATACTGCAATTTATGATGTGTGTGTGTGCGTGTGTATATATATATATATATATATATATGTTTGTTTGTGCAATTCTGATCATCCACCCAATAAAGCTTTATATACCTTATTAACACACACACACAAAAATAAATATATAAATAAAATGTCCAACAGAATAGAAAACAAAATGTAAAAATGAATTTGGTGGAGGCAGAAGCAGATATTTATATAATTCCTTACAGCAATTATAAAAATCAGAGAAACATTTAGATGTTTAGAAAAGCATTTTGAAAAATTAATATGATTTAAATACACTTGGTTACACATTAGTTTGGAAAATTGCACAATTTTAATTTATAAGAGACTTTCATGTTACCTTAAACATAAAACAAGAAATATTGAAAACTTATGAAATCTGCTATAATATCTCTTTGTATCAAAGAATCAATTAATGACACAGAAAATATGTCTATGTATATTCACTCACATATGGATACATACACACTTGTGAGTGAATTAATAAGTCTGTCACTTGATATGGAGTTATTAGTTGAATTTTGCTCTGAAATGTTCACTATATTCAATCTTGATGATTAATATTTGTACTGAATTAAGTGCATTGACAAGAAAGAAAGTTATCTTAAAAAAATGAATATTTGTGCCAAATAAATTCTTTTTTCACACTAATCACTATTCTCTCTCAGAGATTTCTCTCTTTAATAGCATTTTAACATGTTAATTTCTTTCTTTCAAATAGGGTCAACCAGGCACTTCAAATACTTCTCAAAAGTTTTATACACTCCAAGATGTAGAGAAGATGATGAAACAGATTGTTTTGGAACGCAAAAGTGATTTCCTTGCAGCCTTTCGTGATGCTGATTATAATTCCTTGAATGTTGTCTGTAAAGAAGACTTTGAAAGTATTTTAAGCAAGTTTAATATTCGAATGGATAAAGAAATGGTAATTGATTTTTTAATGATTTCTTGGAAGACTAAATCTGGTAATTTTTTTAATATATTGCAAACAAGAATATCTTATTGTGTGCCAAAGAAAAAAAAATTTTTGATTAAATTTAATTTTCATCTTCCCTTTTACTTTCTTACAATCCTTTACTGGATCTTTACCCAAGACCTAGCATGAGGGGAAATAGTGTTTATATATATTCTATGTATTTATGATTTTTGCTGATTTTTTATGTTATTTTTCCAATCACATTGATAGTTACTCTCCAAAGGAGAAGAGAAATTCTGTAAAGTGTAGTTTTTTGTATTTCATATTGACTGGGGCTGCTTATTACTGGCATAATGATAATTTTAAAGTGCCAAATTTTTCCAATTTTCTATTTCCAGGTTTCTTCTTCTTCTTCTTCTTCTTCTTCTTCTTCTTCTTCTTCTTCTTCTTCTTCTTCTTCATCATTTTGTCTGAATTTCTGAGATGAGTTCTTTTTTCAGGACAGTTTCTATATCTTCAATTAATGTCTTTGTCCCAACCTTCCATTATTGCTTCATCCAGCTTTCTCTCTGTTGAATTTAAAAAAAAAAGATGTTGTTACTATTATACATTGATTTTTTTGGACTAATTTGATGGCTTTGTTACAATATATTGGCTGTTGTACTCTCCATCTTTCCTTCCTTTTTGAATTAAATATTCTAGGTATATGTCTTTATCTAAAAGACATTTTATAAACAAAAATACAATAGAAATAGAAATTAGATAAGATGTTTATATCACAGAAGGAAGGAATATTATCACTTGTTTATAAAAAATATAACTCTTTTCTTTATTGCCATGAAAGTGTTGAAATGGCTGCATGAGAGAGAGACGCAGAGACACAGGACTGCTATGATTTACACCATGTGGAGATAGACATATTCAGAGCCTTGCTTTTTTTATGGGAGGCTTGATACAGAGCTGTTTCTCAGCCTGTAAGGGTAGGCACCTGCCCCCCCCTCTCCCGTTCACCTGTCTACTCACTGCTCTCCAAATGATTGACTGCCTGACTCTTCTTGTCAATATATAATTTTCTGAATGCCAACATATGTACCTTCTGGTTCCCAATTCACATGATTGATTTCTGCTGTCCCTTGTTTACACAGGTGCAATATCCTGTTTTGAAATCCCTAACTAATGGGTCTGTTAATATGTAACACTCCTCCTTATCCTATTTTTGAATATGTGAACATTTCCTTTGTGTCTTTCTCCATCTCTCTCTCCACTTACATCTCACAAAAATTTCATAAGAAACAACAACAGCAAAATAAAACAATCATAATACAATTTAGAAGGTAACGTTTTCATTATATATCACTAGCCTGTTCTAGCTATTATCTCTATGCCATTTCTTTGTGTGGTTGGCTGTTCCCACATACATGCATCAAAAAATACAATACAAATACATTTCTCATTTGAAAAAACACCATAGGGTCCTCTGCAATTTCTTTGAGGAAACTAAAAACATCACAGAACCAACGTCTTGGTTCCAAAATCCTGGTTACAAATCCTGTGACCCTGGTCATTCCAGCAATACATTTTGCCTAGATTCCTTATGACCATGCACCAGTCATTCGCTCCACAGATTCCTATGTGGAGTAAGTGAAGAGTTAACGCAAAATTCAAAAAATATTACATTCATGGTTCAGTCACCTAAAACACATACTCACATGTAAATATTTATACATACATATATATATATTTAGATATATATATATATACACATAAATGAATGTATGTTATTGCGCCACATTCCACTTGTCATTTATTCATTATAAATTACACCAACAAAGAAAATATAAAACACAGACATAGCTGTTGCCATGAAATGTGTTACATTATTCAAGAGGAGCCCTCATCGCTTTTTCAACAAAAGCACATGTAAGGGGGGTTTCTCCCCACCGTTACAAGAAAAACAGCAATGTGCTGGAAGGTGTGTTACTGCACTCCCCAAGATTACACTCAAAAAGGGCTTTTGACCACTCCCAACTGACCCTCAACTTGCCTTCCTCTTCTCTCTTTGCAGGTGACCCACACACTCACATTCATATATATATATATATATATATATATACAAACACACACACACATGAATGCACATTATTGTGCCACACAACCTCTTCATTGCCACATCTCCAGTATAATCCCAACACAATTTAGGTGAAATCCTAGACAACCATCCTCGAAATTAGCCCCAACCCATACAAAAACCAGCAAGGTGACTTAATATCCAAAAAATATTTCATTTTACCTTGAAAACTTCCGTGGAACCATTGATCTACTTTTTGCCTAAAAATTAAAATCACAATTAAGATAAAAATTAAAATCAAAATCCACGTAAATTGAAGAGGGGGAAAAAAATGAAAATGACGCCTTGATTTAAAACAATTTTTCCCTACTAAATTTTTCAGCAGTTGGGTGAGAAAAAAATTTTCAAAAATACATACACTGAACAATGCAAAAATGTCCACTAAAACAATTCACAACTATTTAAAAAAATGTCAAGATGAATGTTCACTCTATTAAAAAAAAGTTTCTTCCTCCTTTTCCCTTTCATCACTTTTTCTCATGCAAAAGTGCAAGGTATGTGCGTGTATCAACTGTCTCGTTCTCTTTTTTCCCCCTTTTTCTTTTCCAACTACTAAAAATTTTATTTTTCAATTCTGAGTTGTGGTTCTGTCTCTTTTTAACTTTCATAACTCATAAAAATTATTTTTCTTTTCTTATAACTCTCGTTTCTATATATACATATATATATATATATATACACACACATGGTACATTAAATAAGTTTAAATAAATTAAATAAGACTTTTTTGTACAGGAATTTAAAATTGTCGTAGACTCTTGAAAATTCGGTATGTTATTGCTATACATTTTATGAGATGACTGACCAATTGTTATGATTTCAGGTTCAAATGAACAGCTACAGCAGGAATTGGAATACATCCTACTAAAGCCTGATTATCACAGCTGGTGAATTTCAAAAATGCAACCTGGACATGAGGACACTTTAGAAGAACGATATGCAATAAAATTCTGTTTTAAACTTGGAAAAAATGCCACAGAAACGTATGCTTTTGGAGCATCTTGCATGAATCGAGCATGAGTTTTTGAGTGGCATAAGAGATTCAAGGAAGGCAGAGAGTCTGTGAGGGATGATGAGAGGTGTGGGAGGATTAAGGAAGTCAATAGACCAGAGTTGATTGCCAAAGGGTTAGGGTTAGGGTTACTATATTGAGGTTTTAAGGGAGTTCAGGAAGAGATTCCGTCGGAAGAGGCCAGCACTCTTCAAATCGGGTCAGTGGCATTTCAACTAGGACAATACACCAGTCCACTACTCCATCATTGTCACAAAGTATTTGCGCAAGATGGGCATCAAAACAGTTCCTCACCCTCCCTATAGTCCAGACCTTGCTTCCTGTGACTTTTGGTTATTCTCTAAGCTCAGTGGCTGTCGTTATGAGACAATTGAGGAGATGAAAGAGGCTGTGATGAAGGTCATTGACACTCTCACACTTCCATGAGGCCTTCCAGAAGTTGTTGGAATGGTACGAGTGCATTGCAGCTGGAGGAGATTACTTTGAAGGGGACTAGAGTTTCATGAGTGTACTATCAATAAAAGTGCCCATACGAAAAAAGTCTGGAAACTTATTTAATGATCCTCGTATATATATATATATAATTTTTTTTCTAACCAGTGAGTGTGCATGTATATTCTTTACTTATGATTTTTTCTCTTCATCTTATTTTTTTCTTTTCTATGTATTTTTTTTTCCTTGTACGTTTCTTTATCTTTTTATTCTTTATGTAGACCATTTCACATTTCTCATTTGTCTTTATGTTCAAATGCCTATTTTCTTATTATGAATCTCTTTCTTTCTTTAATAATTTTCATATATTTTTTTTATCACTGTCCATTGTTCTATTCCTTTCTTTTACCTTCTTTTTTTCTCTTTTCTTCTTTTCCTCTGATTTAATGTCTGTTTTACTTTACTAATTAGTATGTATTTTTTCTTCAGTCTTTTTTTTTTCTTTTCACTGTTCAATTGTTCATTTTCTGTTCTTTATACTTTTTATTTTTGTCTTCTTTCTAAATCTGTAAATCTTTACTTTTCAACTTTTTTTTCTCTATTGGTCTCTGCCTTCACCTTCTGTTAGCACAAGTCACCATAGGTTCGTCCCCTCCTTTCAAACTATTTGCAAGTATATCCACAAAAATAAGCATGGCTTGTATGCAGCTGACATTTCTTCCCTTTCTCCTATTCTAACAAAAATAACACATCATGTTTTCCTCTCACCTCCAAAGGTAAGATCAAATTTTCTGGGAATTTTTTCCTAAACAACATAAACCTTTCCTTTCTTTGTTGATCCTCCTTCTTTACTTTTTTTACCACTGTCCATTGATTCATCTCTTCTTTTTCAATAGTTAATTTTTTTTAAATTTCTATCCTGATTCGAATCCCCTCCCGGAATCTCCCTGCATACGACCATACAAGTTAAGTGTCGGTACATTCACATCTAACACCCACCCCATTTCAATAATCATTTCTTCCAATACACTGGTGCAAAACATTCCGTATTCAACTTAAACAATGGTCTGGCCTCTTACCAACACCCAAGAATTTTGATCCTGTTCTACGGAGATAATCAATATTACATGAAATTCAACTGTTCCAGAGAAAAATCCACAATTCTTCCAATACAACAGTTCTCTCCCTCAGTGAAAAGCCCTGAAACTTAAAAGAGACACAGAAGGAAAAAATATGAGATTTTTTTAGAATGAGCAATGTTCCTCCTTTTAGATCTCATCCTCTTTTCTTTTCTTTTTTGTTAATTTCTTTTTCTTTTCGTACTGTTTGTTCTTTTTCTTGGGCCTTGTGTCTAACTTTCTATTTCATCTTTTGGTGTGTTAAAGTCATTCTTTCAGGTTGTTTTTTGTTCTTCATTTGTTCTTTTCATATCTTGTTCTTTCTTTCTTTCTTTGTCTCTCCCTTTTATTCCTTTTTTACATCAGCTGCTTTTCTTTTGATTGTCCAGTGGAATTTCAAGCATAACTTGCTGATATGAACTGGTCTTCAGCACCAAATCACTTATACTAAGAGAGAAAGATGACAACAAAACTTGTGTATTAAAAATATAACGCTCTTTTTTATTGCCATGTAAGGGTTGAAATGACTGGATGAGACAGAAGACTGATATGATTGACACCACATGGAGACAGACATATTCAGAGCCTTTCTTCTTTGACAGGAGGTTTGATACAGAGCTGTTTTTCAGTTGGGAGAAGGGGGCAAGCCCCCCCCCTTCGGCTGACCTGTCTACTTGATGACTGCTCTCTAAAAGATTGACCTCCTGACTCTTCTTGTCATTATATAATTTTCTGAACGCCTACACATTTTTCCCTCCAGTTCCCAATTCATACGATTCATTTCAGCTGTGCCTTGTTTACAAAGGTGCAATTTCCTGTTTTGAAATCTCTAACTAATCTAATTGGTCTGTCAAAGGTCAATATGTAACAATCATTGTCATCATCATGTCACGCCATCAGCATGGAACTTGCTGACCCTCTCCTGCCACCCTTCTCTATTGTCCATCAATTCCAGTAGATCTTCAAGGTTACATCCTGTATCAGCACAGAGCTGTTGTATGTAGGTTCTAGCTGGTCGTTCTGCCTTTGCTCATCCATATGGGGAGTTCCACTGGAGTACATCACTTATGAGTTTGTCCTTACTTTTCCAGCAGTGTCCCACATGTCTGGTTTGTCTAACTTAGATAGTTTTCGTGATGGGTAGTAAATGGCCGTACAGCTGCTGCTTTGTGGGGTGCTGCCTCCAGGACTTGTTCAATATTGCTTGCAGCATTCTTGCGTAGTTGCCATCAAGCTTTTTCTCCATCCATTTAGTTAGTGTCCATGTAGTGCATCCATACAGCAATATCGACATAACCGCTGCTTCAAAAAAACTGTGTTTCATTTTACCAGTCAGGTCTAACTTCCATATATCCAATAGCCTATTGATAGCTGTCCATGCCTTTGCTAGTTGCGTGTTGATGTCAATCTTGGTTGATGAGACACTGCTTCCTAGGTAGGTGAACTTCTCTACTAGTTTCAGAGAACTATCGTTTTGTGTGGAGATGTCACCTCTTTGATTAAAGCACATGTATTCCATCTTGTGTGCATTGACATGGAAGCCTATGCCTGCAGCTGCTCGTTCCAGACTATGTAGCAAGATTTCAGCTTGGGTTGGTGTATTTGCCATTGGCGTAGTTTGTGTCTGTAATTGTTTATGCAGGGTATCTTCTGCTTCTTTCCTTTGTTAGCTTGAAACCATTGTCTTTCATTTTATCAATAGATGTTCTAAGCATGATAAAGAGGTATGGGGCTAATGTGTCTTCTTGCAGCACACCTGCTACGAAATAGTCTGTATCTCCATCCAGGGAGCGGATTTTTACTTTTGTGTTTTTATATAGCATCATTATGGCTGCAATGGTTTCTTTTGGTAAGCCGTAGGCGAGTAGTATTTGCTCTATCTTTCCTCTGTGTATGGAGTCAAAGGCCTTCGTGAAGTCGTCAAATAATATTGTTGCCTCTAGTTTTTTTGCATGTATACCTTCAAGAATTCGACAGATAGTCAAAATTTGTGATGTTGTGGATCTATTTCTCCAAAAGCCATTTTGGATCTTCCTAAGTATGTTCTCAATTTTGGGTTCTATGTGGTTGCGTAGTAGAGCATTGTATATCTTGGTCGCTATGGATGTAAGGGTTATACCTCAGTAGTTCTTGGCTAATCCAAGGTTGCTCTTCTTAGGGAAAGGGAGGATGCATCCCTTTGTCAATCTGTCTATTGTGTTTTGATTATATACGGCATTACAGTGTTGAAGCAGTATGTCTTCAAATTGCCTGATCTTCCATACTTCCGGGGGTATTTCATCAAGCCCTGCTGCTTTTCTATTTTTAATTTTTCTTAGTACTGAGTTGGTTCTTCTTGCGTAAACTGTCCTAGTTTGATGTCTAATTGTTTACTAATAATTCTCGTGAGTGGTTTATGTGTAACTTTCAGAGGGTTTCCGAGTAAATTCTTGAAATGTTGTTTCCATAGTTGTATTTGTTCTTCTTTCACAGTCCTCTTCCTTCTGCTTACTTCATTTACCATGCTGTCCTAGATTGTCTATCTCCAATCGAGTCTCTAATCTTATTGATCTGATTTTGTATGTATTCTGTTTGTTCTTTTAGGTATATGTTAGCTAATTCATTTTATGCCTTTTTAAGTTTCAGGGCATTCGTATTGGTTGGGTTTATCCTATTGAATTTGGAGGCAGTTTTCACTTCTGCACACTTTTTTCTAACTACTAATGTCTCCCATGGGATTCTAGGTTTAGCTCTTTGTTTGGTTGGTATGCATTCTGCTGCTGCTTTTAAGTAGGCATTGACGAAATTCTCATATTCGTCATTCGGAGTATGTGTTTCTGTCTCTCTCCTGTAGTGCATCAAATTTGCTTCTTAGTGCTAATGCATATTTATCTCTAATATCCCTGTTATTAAGCAGGGACCAGTCATCATATTTACCCAACCCCTCCGCTCGGGCAGGATATGACACAAGGTCAATTTTTAAGCGGAGTTTAACAGCTTTTGAATTCAGAGTTTTTCCTTCTCCTAGACCAGTTGCCACACCAAGGCTGAAGAACCTAGTCATAATGTACAGTGGTTGTTCTTCAGGTTGTATTCCTTCGCAGGCTCAGTTGTATTTTTGCCATGACAATTTGGAGGACACACCCTTGAAAGAGGAATATGCCTCACAATTCAGTGCGCTATTATTCCATTTCTTATTTATAAAGCCGTAGTCTATCTATACTTTAGTATTATTTGCATTGGTGTAGGTCCATAGTTTTCCCTCCCTTTTCTGAAATTTTGTATTGAGGCATATTAATCTATTTTCTAGCATGAAATTTGTTAGATGTTCCCCTTTTCTGTTTGACGAGTTGTGTAAGCTGAATTTGTGCTTTACGTTTTTACCAATGTGGACATTCATGTCTCCACCAATGATGAGAACGTGTTTTGTGATGTTACGAACAAGGGAGGATAACTCATTATAGACGGCAGTAAGGTCAGTTTCTTCACTATATTGGTAGGGCTGTAGCAGATGATTGTTGTGCTGGGGTTGCCATTAAAAGTAGCTACCATCATTCTAGGTTGTAATTTCTCTATACTATTTTGTGATTTTACAGCTCGTGATTTTATAAGCATACCTACACCTCCTATCGAGACATTGACAGAGTTTTTTCAGTGGCTAGTGTCCATCCATTGCCAGTTTTGTGATATTTAATATCCTTGCTGTGAGTGTATCTGTGTTCTTGTATGTATATTATGTCTATGTTATGATCTATCGCCGATGCAGTCAGCTCCAGTAGTTGTCTTATTCTATTTAAGGTTCTAACTTTGAATGTCGCTATTTGTATTTTGCATTTGCATTTCAGTAAATTTTATTTTAGTTTTAGCTCTGTAGCTGATTTTTCAAACACTGAGGCCAGGGCTCCAACCTCAGCAGGACACGCCCCTTTTTTTTCCTGCGCGAAAAGTGATGTGGTGTAGGTCATGGTAATCTTTTGATGGCCATTTTTATTCTCATCTATAGAAGCCACTCTTATAAATGAGCAGCAGTAGTTCCCTGATTGAACTATTTGATCCTGGCTGTTAAACTGTAGGATTCATACACCCAGGTTAGGCATTGCATTGAACCATCATAGGGTTTATCTGCTTGCTTTTACTTCCACCATGCTGCTTCCCATGACTTTTGTAAAAGAATTAAAAAATTTTTTTCTTTTCCCTCCTCTTTCTTCCTCCTTCTGTCATTAAGTTTTAACTTAGTCAAAGTCCACAATTACTTTCTTTTTAAATTTCATCAAAGTCCTTATAGGCATTCTATTTTACGCAAACATGTTTTCAATTTCTAATAAAGTCCAATAGTATTAGCTTCTCTTGACCAGGTTCAATTGTTACTTGGAATTACAGTAAATGTCTTTGCATTTAAAGCAAAGATAGTAGACAGCAGTGATTTTACAAATAAAAAATAAAATCATTCATGCATTTTTAAATGACAATATAGTAAAAGACAATAAATTACTAACCATTTTTTAAAACTCTGCTCGACTTGGAGTGGATTTGCTATGGTTAACACCTTCCTTGTCATCTAGGCTTCTGAACTTTTACTTTTTTACTGTTTCTAGTGCTTGGTGATGGTGGTGGTGGAGGAAGGGTCATTCAGTTATGATTCTCATCAAATAAAACATTTGTTCACAAGAATAACAATACTGTCAAATTAATTTGTGCTAAGACAAACAAATTCTTGCTCTTGCAATTAAAATCTATAGTCCAGTAATTTTTGAGTTGAATGTTTTTAGAAAAGTTCTTGAAAATAAAAGATGTGTAAACCAAGAAAGAGTTACCATAGCATTATCTGACACATTTGTAGTCAAAAACTTTTTGAAATCAAAAACCATATGGAGAAATATAGGCATGAAAATTGCCTTTTTTTAAGTTATTAAGAAATAGGTATATTTTAATCAACAATTTGTGAAAATTATTGCATAACAATATTTGAAATAAATATGTTCAACTGCTGCTGAGACTGCTGTTGTCAGTTCTTTTTGTGTTATGCTAAATTGCTACAAACACAACCCTTTTTTTTTATGTATGTTCTTAATTCCTAAATGTGTCAAATCTTGTATAACTTAAAGGAAACTTCAAAACTCATTACTTTTCCCTTTATATACTTTTCTATTGCACACCAATTTTATTTTTTCTTTCAGATTTTTAAACCCTTTTTTATCCCTTTTTTATGCCTTAACCTTTTTTATTTTCTACTTATTATTATTCATTTAGACTTTTCATTAAATTTGTGGTTTTGATCACAAATTTTTACCACTGTACTTACTGACCTTCTTAAAAATGTCTTTTATATTTGGTAACATTTTAGAATTGTGGAATCCTTGATTATAGGCACAATGTTTTTTTTTAAATTTTAATTTTCTTTTCTTTTTCAGTTTGCTAAATTTTGGTCAACACTTCCTCTGAATAATCATGATAATCTAATTTATAAAGACTTTGTTGCTTGGTTTAGCAATCCTAATCTATTATCAACATATGTGCAAACTAATCTATCATCATCAGTGACTGAAAGACCAAAGACAGCAGTTGTTTTACCCGTATGTCAACCACCCCAAGAGGTAAATCAGTTCAAAAGACATTGAACAATAATTGTTTGTTGATCGTTTCTTTTAATTATAATTATATAACTTAATATTAAAGATGAATATATCGTTTAACAAAAAATAAAAGGAAAACATTACACCATTGGTTCTACAGAACTCCATATCAATTTATCTTCATTTTAGGAGGTGCCCATGGTGTAATAGTTATCGTCGCAGGAATTGGACACGGCGACACGAGTTCAAATCCTGGACTGATTACATTTCACATAGCACTAATACTTTTGGGAAAGGTATGAATCCAATTATCCTCCCTCCAGCTATGGGTAAATAGTAGGGCAGACTAGGTTCTTCATCCTTGGTGAGGCCACTAGTCTAGGAGAAGGAAAACTCTGAATTCAAACCTGTTAAACTCCACTTAAAAAAATTGACCTTGTGTCATATCCTGCCCGAGCAGAGGGGTTGGGTAAATATGATATATATATATATATATATATATATATGAAATGAAAATATATACATATATATATATATATATAATAACATACTGACAGTGAAGAAAAATTGATGAATTTTAAATATATATCTATTAGTTCACATTAAATACACAAGTATATAAAAATGAAATTAGTAAAAAAATAAATCAACAACTTATATAAATGAATATAAAAAATAAAGTTAAAACCAATATTATTTCAGTTCCTCTCTATTGTGGAAATTTTATTGGTAAATGGGTTTATTGGATGGAGTGACAACACTTCTGGGTCAATTCAGGACCTATTTTGTATTGTCTTTCTTTTACTGCTTGTTAGCTTTTGTATTAGATGAAAATCTTTGTGTGGCTGTGGAACTTTGATCTGATTGGCTGGAGTCTCTGGAGGTGGGGTACTGTTTCCCCTGGTGTTACTCACCAAAATCAACTGTAGTCAGTTGGAAACAGGAGGCCTTAGAATTAGGCAATGTTTTTACTCCTCAACTTAAATGGAGCTGAGTAAAAAGAATTAAGTTCACTTGAAGGATTTAGTGTTTCTTTCAGAATTCCAGGAGAGAATTCAAAGAAGGTTTGAAAGTCAAAAACAAAAGAAATGAGAAGAATTTAAATC
Organism: Sepioteuthis lessoniana; assembly: GCA_963585895.1. NCBI lineage: Eukaryota > Metazoa > Mollusca > Cephalopoda > Myopsida > Loliginidae > Sepioteuthis > Sepioteuthis lessoniana. The sequence continues at coordinate 2,362,362 of OY757910.1, read as the reverse complement.
CAGTTGAAGGATTTTGTATTACATTCAGAATTCCAGAAGGGAATTAAAAGTTAGCACAAGCTAAAAAAGAAGATAAAAGAAAGGAACCAAAGAAAATACATTTCTACAGCTCAAGCCGAAAAGAAAAGAAAGAAAGAAACTGAAAACAGTAGGTTTCTACTACATAAATGTATATTTTAGAGGAATTGTTTCTCTAATTAAAAGAATTAACGATTTCAGTCAACTTCAATAACTACACAAGTCTCAGATGCCATTACTTGTTCTATTGAGAGAGAAAACGACTGACAAAGAAAGAAAAAAGAATATTATTAGAGACATTGTCTCACAGAAGAAAGAAACACTGAGAGTGGCCTTTTATTAAAAGAAAAGGAGAAAAAGGATATTTTTAGGGCTTGGTTTCTAAAATAAAAGGTTACACATGTGAACTCTTGTTTAGCTGGAGGGAGGAAGTAGTGACTTCTTTTCTTGTTTTGTGAGTGTAGCAGTTGGTGAAAGATTTTTTTAATAATTTTTTTACTTCTTTTTTTTACTTATGAGTTACTTGTCATATTTGCATTGGGACACATATGTAACTAACTGGAGTGACCTTCCTTTTGTCATAATAAACTAATTTGAATTGTAAGCAAGGATCTCTCTCCCCCTTATTTTATTTTTGCCTTCATATTTTTTTGTAATATTATTGGTGCTAGTGTCCAATTTTGCTGACTAAATAAAATTGCCATATTTTGCAATACTAAATCAGCTAATTTATTCATCCTGTATATTAGGGTGTTTTTTTTGAGCATTTAAAATACATATTTGTATATAAGGATATAGAAAATGTATAGATTTGTAAACTAGATTGAGGTTTCCCCCCCCACACACTTTAATATTTATGTAATTGTATATAATTTACACTTGTATACAAATATATTTTGGAATGTTATTTTAGTTCTATGAAACATACATAAAAATATTATATTGTTGCAAAGTATTTTTATTTCAATATTTTCAGTAGTCACATGATCAAAAGTTCATAATAATGTTTATTTACTGTTTTAATATATAATTATCATGAATTTCTTTGTTATGCAGACATTTTTTCTATTTACTTATGTGTTATATTTCAGACTCTAACATGGAAACCTCCAACACTCTTTGGAGAGTCTGTTATTCAATCAGAATGTAAGGTAAATATTGAAGAAAATTTGTAAAATAAAATCTTGGATGGATGCTTTGATCTTTTTTTTAAACAAGAATTGTTTCAAAATTATTGTAAAGTAAATTTTGAGAGCTTATAACTGAATTGTAATCTATAAGAAAAGAATGTTATTTTGTTTCTTGAATTTTAACTTGGACTTGACTTTTCAGTTGGTTACTCTTGACTCAGTAGGGTATGAATCATTTTATGAGAACAGCTTATTAAAAATTATTTGTGAGTCTTGTTCACAGCATATTTGCACTTTATAATCATCCGATTTTGTATGTATGTTAGCATAACAGTAAGAGTGATATATTAAGTGTTTTGTTAATGCAATAATGTAAAAATATTCTCACTTATTTAAAATGCAATTTACAATCTATTCTACAATTTTAATAGTGAGTGATCTGAATTAGTGCTCACTTTGATTCTTCTTCTTCTTCTTCTTCTTCTTCTTCTTCTTCTTCTTCTTCTTCTTCTTCTTCTATGAGAAATATGCTCAATTCAAAAATGTTAGGTTTTTAGGTCTTAAACTGCAACAACCAACATACAAAAATTTAACAAAATTATCCGAATGTTAGTCACTATATAAAGTACAATTCTACTCAAATTACCGAGCAGACTTTATCTCTGGTCAGTGCAAGAAATCTAGTAGTAGCTGTCAGACTTGATGAAAAGGGAGAGAAATGTATAAAAAAAATAAAAGAGACAAAAAAGGGGGATGGGAATGGTAACTTTTGTTACCTGAAAGAGAAGCATGTCAGTATTTCTTAAAAACAAAAAACAACTAGTTCCCACAAAGTAATTTATTTCAAGAGAAATAAACTTTACAAAATCCGGCTTTGCATATTTTTCCCACTGCTTGTCGAAAACATTGAATTTAAGGTAACAAAAATAACATACATTCAAGTAACAATAATATTATAATCAAAAAAAAGAAGAAGGGTATAAAAAATATAATGACTGATTTGCTTGAGGCAATGTTGTCAACCACCTACTGTTAGTTCAATTTTTGTTAATGATAAAATACCATTCTTTGGTATTTTATGTCAAAGTTCATTTTGAAACCAATTTTTATAGTTTGTTCTTTTTCTTGGCGTCTCCTTTTGTAAAATCAACCTGGACAATCTAGTTTCCTGTGTAGACTTGTTGAAGATGAAGTTTACTATTTCTTTAAGTGAACTTCGAGTAGACCACCGCTTTCTCCTCCTGGAGATGAATATCTTCATTTTAACTCGATTTTTTTCTGTTGAGTCTATGGAGGCATTTACTGAATCTACTGACTTGGTCAACTGCTTCTCTTGTCGGCAAAAAAGTCCAATAATTCCACTTCTAGACCTTAGACTCAACTTTCTTTTGAAGGGGACACATTACCAAACCAGAATTAGCCTGCAGTAGGCTTATTGTTTCAACAAGTAACAAAAAACTCTGTAAGGAAAAAAGGCTTAGCCCAAGTGACAAATAAGCCTATTTTGCTCAAGCTACCTTGCTTAAGAAAAAACTGCCTAAAGTTGAAAGGGAATAAACAGAGCTCACAAAGCAAAAAAGAGCAAGCCAGGCAGAGCCTTCTGCTCATGCTGAAAAAAAAAACCCAAAAAGAAGGGGGAGAACCCTTGATGGGTCTCACTTAAATGACAGTACGGGTGGGGAATAATAGCACAACTTCCAAATTTACAAATTTCAACACTTCTTCTTCTGTTATTGTTGTGATGTGAAAGGTTAGCACTGTTTAGTGGCTACCCAACTTCCCCAACTGTGGCCAAAAAGAGATCTATAATTTCATTTTCTCCTCCCTTTTCCTTGTTGTCTTTTAGCTTTTTAGTTCTTGCACTTGCAGCAAAACATCATAGTCATGTATCAACAAAACCAGAATCCTTGAGAGACAATTTGTATCCTATTGGCAACACCATTGTTGGGATATGAAAGGTTACCACTGGTTAGAGGCTGGTCAAGCTTCCCTAGTTATTCTTAGTGTGAGATTTATATAGGTTCTCTTTTACACTAATGCTAATCAGGCAGATTAATTTGCCAGTATCACTTCAGTTATTATTATTATCATTATTATTATTACTATTAAAATGTTAATCATTGAGTACTTCCCCTAATTAATCTATTATTTATTTGCAATTCTTGTCATGTAAATAGGATGTAACATTGAGCTGAATACAGCCTTCAACAAATATATGCAAAAGATTTTTTTCTATTAATGAGCTTGCACGCACAAAAAGAAGATTTTAAAATAGTCAATAAATTATGTGTTAATGGCTGAGTGAACTTAAGTTCTAAAAAAAATTATTAAATTTGGCATAATTCCTTAATTAATATCTTGATTAATACTTTATATTTTCCTCAATATTATTCTTCACCATAATGGTTTTTCTTCTTCTTTTCCTCCTCCACTCAAAGTTGTCAAAAAATTGGATATTTTAAACTATAAAAGTAATTATATGTTAGTTATGTTAAACATTCTATCTGTTTTCCATTAATTTAAAATTAACTTACTATTCATATTATTTTGTTTTCAGTAATAAGCCTCGATTAAATGCATTCAGCATTTCAATGTAGTGTTGTTTTTCAGTAGCAATACATGTACAATGATCAAATATTCAGTATAATTATTTGGTCTGTTTTGGAATCAACTAGTTATTTATTATTAACAAAAAAAAGTAACTTATTAAAATCAATTGTACTTTACTCCCCTTGAAATTACATCCCTTTGGATCCTACACATTTATTCTAGGGTCACTATCACTTCATAAAACAGCCTGCAAAGTCTTTTTTAAGAAACACAATCAGCTGCTTCATGATATTCTCAGCTCTGGTTCGAAATTTCTTTTGAAATGGCAATTTCATCTTTGGAAATTTCATGGAACTAAATCTGCATTATAACATTTGACCCCTTAAAAACTTGTGTAATATGATATGTTTTACCAAAAGACTCTGGCACAAAATGTGAAGAATGCACAAGTGAGATATTGAAAATGGCTGGATATTTTCTGGACAGTGAATGGAATCCTCAAATCTATTTGCACTATCAATTGCTAATTTCTTTTAGTTAGAAGCTGCATGTATTCAAATATTTTCTGGGGTTCTGTTTGTTGAAAACCTTTCAAAACATGGATTGCTTTCAACACATTCCCATTAGAGAAGAACATGAAGGATATACAAAGCAAAACACAAAAGTAATAAGTTTCCAGATATATCAAATTCATATGAAAAATCCCCATATTTTGTGTGTGTGTTTGTGTGTACACAAATCCAATTATTATTCTTAAATAAAAATTAGATTGGAAATTGCTTTATTCTCTAGGTTAAAATATTTTAATGCTATTGCATTAACAAAAATCTTATTTTTGCTGTTACAGTAATATACAAAAATTAGATCAATATATATATATATATATATATATATATATATGGAATTACCTCCCTTGATATATAAATTCAAAATTTTAGCAAGAATCTTAGTGATTTTTTTCATAAAAATCCTCTTATTGTTGATATTGCATTAATTATCTTAGAATTTATAAGTTTATGTGGTAACATATGATCTTTCACTCAAACACTTCAGTTCTGGTTATTTATATAAACAAAAGTTTTACTATTTATTCACATATTTTTAAATCTATTTCTTTTTATATATATATTTATATTTTATGGAAATATCATTTTATTTCTTTGTTGATATTTTCTAGCTTCCTTCTGAAGGAGATGAAAAACTTTCTAATACAGTAAGCATTATTTTAAGTTATTTACCATTGCTTAGTGATTGCAACGGTATTTAGGATCTCTTTGGTGCTAATTGTGAATGAATAATTTTTGTTTAAGTTTTAAGATTTTGAATATTACTGTTGAAGTTGCCATGTCTTAAGATAAGGATATGTAGAGCGAAATTAGATGAAGGAAAATAAAACACGTGTGCTTCTTGAAAAGGAGAATAGAAGATTAATTTATTTTACAAAAAGGAGAGTTACACAAAACAACTGCTTGGGTTATCTAACTTGATTTACCTCTTTTTAACAATTACATTTCCAGTAAGTCAAGTAAGAAGTTATTTCTAAGGAATGACTCTAAATAGTCTTCTTACTCCTTTAGCTGTTATTGCATATAATACTTTTTCAATGCCTACATGAAATGTCTACTTTTTTTTCATAGTATTGGTTAGTTTTTTAGTTGGATTATTTTCTGCTGAGATTAGTCTTTTGTACAATCATAATTTCAAGTAACTATTCCTATTTAATAATAATAATTATCATTCATTTACACACTATTACATGGTTTCAAGTATTTCTGTCATGTACTAATAATTCTAAAACTGATTTACCGGATTCTAACAGGTACTACCATTCTGGGTCAAAGTGGAATATGGAGAAATAGCAATGAAGTGTGACTCCACACTCATCTGAGTTCCGGATTTAAAAACTAAGAACTTTTCATTCTTATCTTAAAAAAGTACTTATTAGAAGTAGAGTGAGAAAGAAGCATGTTAAAGAAAGTAACCTGAAAATGATATTTGCGTGTGAAAACATGACAAGTATTGTTTTGACTTACTAATAGAAAATGTTATCATTCAGTGAGTAGATTCTTTCTAAAAACAACAGAAGAGTCAATGGCTCAAAAAGACAAACTAACTTTTATGTTTGTATCTTTTTATTTGTTCATTATTATTCTGAATCACTTGTCTGGTCTTATATTGATGAAAGATCTCATCAGCTGCTCCAGATTCCCTGTCACCTATAAATTGTCTTGAATCATGATCTGATTCCCTACAAAATTAAAAATATCCAGGATGATAAAATTTCTTACCCGATATTTCAGCAGTTGCTGCAGAATAAAGACATTTTTGGCTGAATATCTTGTCAGTTGCTCTTTACTGGTTAAAATACACCAGCCCAAGAAGAATTTCTACTGCATAGCCTTGAGCAAGCAGCAGGAAGCATTGGTCTCTAGATGAATGCAAATAGAAGAGAGTACATGTGTTTTAAACAAAAAGTAGCCATCTCCACTTTAAGTGGTGAACCTCTAGAGTTAGTAGACCAATTCACATACCTCAGCAGCAATATCTCATCTACTGAAAGTGATGTCAACATACACCTAGTGAAGGTGTGGAATGCTTTTGACAAGTGATCAATCATATGGAAGTCTGATCTATCTGATAAAATAAAATGGAATTTTTTCTAAACTGTAGCTGTGTCCATACTACTAAATGGATGCACCACATGAATGCTAACAAAATATATAGAGAAAAAACTAGATGGTAACTACACAAGAATGCTGCATGCTGTCTCAAATAAATCCTGGAATCAATACCCCACAAAACAGCAGTTGTACTGCCACCTGCCTCCCATCTCACAAACCATTCAAATAAGATGAGCAAGACATGCAAAGCACTGCTGAAGAAGTAAGAACAAACTCATAAGTGAACCTCTCTTATGGATTCCTGCACATTGTTATGAACCCGAGGCTCATTAGAATGAGGGAATGATACTTAATGCAAACATGGATAAAATTCTAGTTTTAGCATGAGATTGCCTATTATTCTATGATTTCTTATCCTGAACCTTGCTCACAATTACAAATACTGCTCAAATTGGTCTTTAATGTTTAAGTATAAAAGTTGTTCACATAAATATTTCAACAATCCACAGAATCATCTGTAAAACATTTAAAATAAAAATGAGGCAGGAATTCCCCAAAGAATGTAAGCCGAAGACAATTTAACAAATGTATCTGGCAAGAAATTTATTTCATCCAAATGTGAATGAAAATAGAAGGATAAAGAAGATTAAACATGCATATTACAAACAATTGAAACATTTCGTTCTTAGGATGGTGCGTACGATGTGTATGTATAGTGTGACGATAATATCATTAGAACAAAGAAGTTAGTTATAGTCTCAACTTATCTCGGAGATTTCATAAATGTCTTTCTTTTGTCTTCTTTCTTTTTTTCCTCCCTTCTCTTGTTTGAATTGGTCGGAAGCAGGTCTTTTCCATTTTGTTTTTCTAAAGCTCACTGTTCTGTGCTTATTAGCCATGTACAATTTGGTTAATTCAGAATATATATTTTCTTTGGTTTCTTTTCCTTTGCCTTTTTACCTCCTGGTTTTTCATTTGAGAACTAAGCTGGGTGCCCACAGCGGGTGAATTAGCCATGTCAATTCTTTTTCACCTGGGGCATTTTTCACGTGTGTCTCTTACAGGTAACAGTGCCAAACTGAATTCTTCTGTTAGTCTTTTTGAGCTCTGGAGTTCTTGCCACATGGTATGTGGCGCCTTTCATCCTGACATTGCCCTTCCTGTTCAGACCATAATATCAAGTTACAAGTTCCCCATGGAAAAATCTAGAGTTACATCCAGACCCTGTGACCTGCTTTCAATGAAGGTCAACCCACTGATTGACTTCAAACAAGAACTCTGTTGCTATGGTCTGGGATGAATATTACATCCCTGCAACAACATAGACATGTCAGTATTGGCTAATCAGCCTTACTTACATCAACTCTGTATGGACACAGGATACAACATAGAAGACCTACTAGGAGTGATGAATGACAGGGATGGATGATAAGAGAAAGTCAAAGAAATCTGTGTTGTCAGTATGACTTGATGATGATTTCCAAAATATTGTTGAGCAACCAAAAAAGTTTGATTTATTAAGTAAAAGTAAAAGACAATTTTTTATTTATTTATTAAACACCATTTTGTTCTGCCATCTTTCAAGCAACTTTACAATTCCATCTTCTCTGAACATTTTATTTTTTTCAGCAAAAACTGTTCTAGATGTCAATTGTAATATTCCAAAGAATTGAATTTTTGAATCATGCCTGATATTTAAGACAAGTGAAAACTGACAGTTTTAATTATTGCAGTGTATATACATGTAGTTTATAGATATATTTTTCCTAGTTACTTTTTTCTTCATTATATGATGCTGACATTGTAGAATATTTATTATTTGCTACCTTTTTAATGCAGAGTGAGATCTTGGAAAAAATATCAAAAAATTTAGAGGAGGTTTTAACTAAACTGAATCAGGTATGTGTCAATGGAGAACCATTCCTTCCACCAGAAGTGTTAAAATCTGTTCTTGAGTCAGTGACCCAACCAATTAATGAGGATACTTTTAACAGGTATGTTTGACCATACATAAATTATATACTTTTTTATTAACAATTTATACAGATTACATAAAATTTCCAGCAATTGTGTGTAAACATTTACTTTATTTAGAAGTCTTCAACATCAAATTAAACAACAAACAGTAAATGTAATATTTTTTGATTGTATTCTCCAAATTAAGTGATCTACTCTCACTACAAATTGTTAACATTAAAACTAAACTTACTCAGTTCATCAAAGCCTAATTAAAAATTTAAAAAAAATCTTTTTTTACAATGATTTTTGATGATTCCCATATTTGTGTTTTTTAAAAGATAAAATTATATATACAGATACATCATTAACTATTTATCCTGATAATGGACACTTTGTTTTACACAAAATATATTCATTAACATGAATCTCTTTCTTTTTTTTCAATGCCCTTGAATTGAAGACATTATGCATTGAAAATTTCAAATAAAAATTCAGTTAATAATTACACGTCTGGTTGCGGACTTAATAACAGACTTTCATGTCTACCTATTTGTGTGTGTGTCTGTGTACACGTGTGTGTATTGTGTTAAAAGCGTTATAAGATAAAGAAAATGATTAAAAAATGAATAGCAAAAATACTTCATCTCAAAGTTGAAATAACTTCTATTAATATTACTAAATAATAAACAAACAATTTGTTGTAAGAAATCAAATGAAAGGAGTGTTAATATGACTAGAGATTTAAGTCTTGATTAACCATAAGTCTTCTGTGATTGAACTAAGTCATTATCTATACATAGATGAGGAGCTCAATTCTCATTTACTAAAAGTCTATGTCATCCATTGTGATAAAAAGCAATAAGAACAATATTATGTGGTGAATTCAGTAAGTTTCCAGACTTTTTTGTACAGGCATTTAAAATTGCTGTAGACTCTTGAAAATTCAGTATATTATTGCTGTACATCTTATGAGATGACTGACTAATTTTTATGATTTCACGTTTAAATGAACAGCTACAGCAGCAATTGGAATACACCCTACTAAAGCCTGATTGTCACAGCTGGGGAATTGCAAAAATGCAATCTGGATGTGAGGACACTTTAGAAGAATGATATGCAATAAAATTCTGTTTTAAACTTGGAAAAAATGCCACAGAAATGTATGGAATGCTTCAGATTGCTTTTGAAGCATCTTGCATGAATCAAGCATCAGTTTTTAAGTGGCATAAGAGATTCAAGGAAGGCAGAGAGTCTGTGAGGGATGATGAGAGGTGTGGGAGGAGTAAGGAAGTGAATACACCAGACTTGATTGGCCAAAGTGTTAGGGTTAGGGTTTGGGTTACTATGTTGAGGTTTTAAGGGAGTTCAGGAAGAGATTCCATCGGGAGAGGCCAGCACTCTTCAAATCGGGTCAGTGGCATTTCAACCAGGACAATACACCAGTCCACAACTCCATCATTGTCACAGACTATTTGACCAAGATGGGCATCATGACAGTTCTTCACCGTCCCTATAGTCTAGACCTTGCTCCCTGTGACTTTTGGTTATTCCCTAAGCTCAGAGGCTGTCGTTATGAAACAATTGAGGAGATGAAAGAGGCTGTAACGAAGGTCGTTGACACGCTCACACAAGAGGACTTCCATGGGGCCTTCCAGAAGTTTTTGGAATGGTACAAGTGTATTGCAGCCGGAGGAGATTACTTCGAAGAGGACTAGAGTTTCATGAGTGTACTATCAATATAAGTGCCCATACGAAAAAAGTCTGGAAACTTATTTAATGATCCTCATAATCTAAAATTAAAAATGAAAATACTTAATTTCAGAATCCAGATTGCTTAAAAAGAAGAAAATCCATCAGAGTAATTAATTTGTAAACAAGTATTCTGCCTATAGATCCATTTGTTCTATAAATCATACGAAGAACAATTTTAAACTAAAATCAAAAGCAATGAAAAAAATGATGAAATATTTTTGATTATTTTTAAAATTTCTTTTTTCAGCTTGCTCAATTCCTACGTGATTCCACGTTCTGATGGTCTTGTGAATTATCAGGAATTTCTTATACGACTAATTCCTTGGCGTTCAAACAGTGGAAGGTCCCTTGCAGGAGAAATCAGGAGAGTGATCCCTAGTGTTAGCGTTGAGAAAAACCGACCATATCAGTCTGTTACTGTCAATCAACTGTCACCACTTTTGGCTAAATTAACGCAGAACCATTTTCACAATGTTACAAAGGTAAGAAAAAAATCCCGTGAAATATCATATGTCATTCTCAAATAAGAATGTGAGGAATTTTAAATCTAAGAGATAGAATTTCATATATATAAGTGATAAATATATTTGTGAAAATATTCTTCTTTTACAATTTAAAATGAAGTTGGAATTGTGGAAGCTAAAATTGCAAAGGGAGGAATGTAATTTTCGATTCTGATGATTATTGACCTATATCTTCTAAATTCTTATGTGGAATTAATGGTTATTGTCAGAGGAAATGGACAAGGCAACCAGAGTTTAAATCTTAGACTATTTGAATTTCACATACCATTAATACTGTTTGGGAAGGTATGAATCCACTTATTCTCTTTTTAGCTATGGGTAAATAGTAGGGTAGACTGAGTTCTTTAACCTTAGTACGGTAACTAGTTTAAGAAAAATAAAACTTGGAATTCTAACCTGTCAAATTCTGCTCAAAAACTGATCTTGTGTCACCTCCTGTTTGTGTGGAGGGGTAAATATATCATGAAAATGTAATTATTAAAATTTACTAAATTCAAATTTTCAAAACGCGAAGAGATGGGAACTACTCTTTATATCATTTCCTCTAAATTGCAAAAAGACTTTTTTTTACAAAAATAGAATTATAAATCTTATGCGTTAATGAAAGGAGGTTATTAATTTATGTATCACAGTTAAAATGGAAGCTATTGTATCATATCATCTAAACTTAAGAAATAAATCAACTTAGGTGCACAGAATTATCTCAATTCAAATTATTTCTTAATTTCAGTCTTTTTTTTTTTGTTACTTATCTTTCAGGGTTATTTAACTTTTACAAAAGCTGGCAAAGATCTCCTCAACATGGGCACATTAAAAAATTTCCTGAAAGCGTTTAACATTTCTATGAATGAAAATGAAATTAACAAGTTATGGAAACAGTAAGTTGAATATTTCAATTTTAGACGTAGTTTATTTGTAAAGTTTTTATTCTTATTTGCCTTGTACACTAAGAAGAAGTAATTAAAAATCAAGCAATTGTTTATATTATAATCATCTTATTGTTCACATAATCACAAAAGTGATACATTGTAACAAGATTTTGTCATGTTTGTGGCAGCACTGATCATCATAATTTCTCAAAGGTGATAAACACTAGTTATAGATTACTTTATTTTATTCCTTCAATTATTTGCAATTTATTATAATATAGATTCTATATACAAAATGTAACAGTACATCAATATGTAATAGCTGTCAAAGGCGGTCTTTAAGCAAATACAATATAGTTAATTACATAGGGTAACTTAATTCAGTCCAATATCACAATGTAGCAGAGTCTTGGATAAATTTTTTAATGTTCTGTATTCACTTATTTGCATAATTGTAAAATCTTTTTTATTACATTAATTGTAAAGGTTTGATGTTATTACTATTACTAAGTGATGTTGGTATACAAGATCTGATCAAAATGTATTGTGACAGAAGTTTTAGATTTAAAAGAAGATATGGATGCAGCTTAACAATTTATATAATAAAGTAATGGTGTCTAGATTTCATCTAGACTAGCCAGTAACAATTTGAAAAAAAAACTTATGAAGACAGTCTCAACCTTTGGAACAGCAGTTTTTGGTGAAACAGGATTATGCAAAGGCAGCACCATCCATATTCATCAGCCATAGCTCCGTGTGACTTTTTCTGGTTTTGTAAACTGCAAATTCATCTCAAAAGTATGATTTGTAGATGTGAAGAACACTAAAAGAAAAATATCTTAAAGTTTCCCACTATGTCAAAAGTTACAGAAGTTACAGGGTGTCCATAACCAAGATGTATTTAGTTGGATATGATGACAATGAATTTAGCAAGATCTTCAACATGTCTCATACATACATAGTTTATTTATAAATCATTCATCAGTGGAAAACTTGCTGGAATAATTTTGTTGAATGCAATTATTTTTAAGAAAATTAGAATTTCATTGTTCATTTCTGTCTGGGTAAATACAGTTTCAGTTTTGATGATTTTTTAAAACTATTTTGCTTTGTATAAACAACTGAAACAAAAATTGTGTTGTAGGTATTTATTTGAATAATTTTTTTATTATTCAGATGTGATCCAGAAATGAAAGGTTATATCACTTATGAAGAATTCTTGGAAAGATGTGGCTTGGAAGAGGTCTACAAAGGATCCAGTGAAACAGGGTCTTCAAAATATCTCATTATGTGGAAACTTATAGACAAAGCACCAGATGTAAATATGAATAAGGAAAATACTAACAGGTAAACAAATCTCTTGATATTCAATTCTCAATTTATAACACAGACATGAATAAAAACACACACAGACACACACACACACACACACACACACACACACAATGATCTCTTTAAAAGTAAATACTAATTGTTCTATTATTGTATTTCATTGTATAAAATCAGAATCATTTTTGTAGGGGATAAGAAAATATGTTTTGTATTTACATATATGTGCATATGTTTTTGATATGTGTATTTATATAATTGCCACTACAAAATCAACAGCATTGCTATCAATAAAGCCTCTATCAGTATATTGGGGGGGGGGGGGGCTGAAGTATCATCACCTCTAATCCAGAAGTGTCTTATTATACCACCAGGCTTTGTTGTTTTTACATCATGGTGGAGGGGTGTCAGATATATGAAAATGCTTCTAACTGATCTTGGAGCCTCTTGGTATATTTCTTTTTTTTATTACTGATAAACTAAGTTCAATCTGACATATAGAGGTCAAATTGGCAATAAAACATTAGTATCCAACTTTAACAAGAAATATATTAGTAGTCCAGATCTTCATACTTGTATACCTAGTCAATATTTTCTTCAAAAGGAACCATTAAATCAATAACATAAACTCTTTCTGAATTAATTTACCAGATCAGGTCTCTGGAAAAACAAGATTCAAATCAACTGCAACATCCAAATCCATTCAATTATAAAACAATGAGAAACTGTTCTTATTTGTAAATAGAAATGTTTCCTTCTTTTACAAAATTTATTGAGTTTTCTACAAAACTTTGACAACTTCACAGCATCTTTTTGTAGCCTTGGCTACATCATCTACAACACCTAATTATATCTTCATTTATAGCTTTTTTGAGAATATTCACTACCAGTAAGGATGTTTTAGAGGTTTGCAGTCTTTCTACATGCAATGCACCAATTTTTTTTGTTTTCTGCAATTTGAGATTGACTTTCATTGTTAGGATGTTGTATACTGGCTTTATAAAGAAACTTATTCTATTTGGATTTACTTGTTTGATATCATGCCATGTAATATATCTTTCTTTGATATTTTTCCACCTGATCCGTTCAACCTGTTTCAAATGTCCAAAAACTGTGGAAATACTCTTTCTCTATTTGATATGGTAAAGTTTTTCTGTCACTATAATTCTTCTATTTCTTGTGGATTCTTTCGACATCCAATGCTGTGAATGGTAACCGACACCGATTCTTGTCAATTAACACAACACCAACCAGCTCCTTCATCTTAAGAGATGATTCTGCAACTTCCATAATATTTCTGACATTCAATTTCTAACTAGTTATGATAGAAGATTGCCTTTTTTTTTTACAAGTGGATTTCAAGAACCGTGACTTACTGACTTTATATTCCTTAACAAGTGATGTTGCTGATAGTTTCAGCTTTGATGTCAAGTTGTATATAATGTTACTTTTCTCAAGGAGAGATAGGCACTCTGAATTATTTTCTAAAATATTAATTAAATACTCCATTAATTCAACTCTTGTAAGTGATGTCACCAATGGAGTATAAGTCATTTCTCAGTTGTTTCATCACTCCTTTCTAGTAATGGCAATTTGTAAGGAGTAGCAACATCTCGGGTTCTTATCACATCTTTCACAGACTGTAGGAATCTTATTTTCATTAATGAAGAACTTTATTTCTCTGACTGCTTCCTTTATTAAAGATAGACTGCAACAATTAGAGAGCATTATTTTCATGCTTGTATAACTAAAAGGTTCTTCGAGATGGATGACATGATGTTTCATATGTGATTTTGACTCTGAAATGGGTGTTATATTATCCGTAAAAGCCTTTCTTGTTGGGACAATATTTCTTTTTTTCATTCAGTATATTATCCTCTGCACTATTTAATATCATCTTAATTACTAATATAAAAAGTAAAGGAGAAATTACACAACCTATCATAATACTAATATCTTATTTTTGCTATTCAGTGGAATATTTTTTATTTGAAAATCTCATATGCATTTATGCACACACACACACACACACACACACACACATATATATAAACTAATGTGCCATAAAACTAGAGTTGGCTACCTTTTAACATGTAGCTCTTCCTTTTGCCTGAATAACTGGCTATGTAATGTTGCATGGAGTTTATGAGGTACCGTAGTTATTGTGTGGGTATATCTATCCAAGCATGTTTCAGGGGTGTCCATAACCAAGATGTATTTAGTTGGATATGATGATAAAGAATTTAGCAAGATCTTCAATATGTCTCATACATACATAGTTTATTTATAAATCATTCATCAATATTGGCTCCATCATTATCAATAATCTCTGTTAAACAATCGACAAGTTTTATAATTTTGTTTTTGTAAAAGTCTTTTGTGATTTAAATGAAACACTGCAGAAAATGTAGTGGCCATCTCTTCATGTGTTTTTAAGAACTTGAAACTACAAACATTTATTGACATAATTTAAACATTTAAGAATAGAGAAAATATTTAATTTATCAATATCAGATATCAGACATTATTCGTTATTTGACCTTATATATATATATATATATATATATATATATTTAGGTGTGTGTGTGCACATTTGGATGTATTAGGTGAGTGAAGGGGGAAGTAGATTCCTGCTTTTTCCGTTAGTCTCAACTAAAATTTGAACTTGGTTTGATGATCTTGTTTTTCATGCTGGTAAAACAATTCTCTACCTACATATATATATATATGCGTGTTTGTGGGGATGTGCACATGTTGTAGTGGTTAATCTCATTAGGAAATGGACTTGGTGAGCAGAGTTCAAATCTTGGATATGACAGTTTGTCTTTCATTTTATGCTAATGCCCTTGGGAAGGACATGAATCCATCTTTTATCCTTCTAGGTATAGATAAAATAGTTGGACAGACTGGACTCTTTGACCTTAGTAGGGTAACCAGTTTAGGAGAAGGAAAAACTCTGAATTCAAGAGCAAGATATTTACCAAATAAAATTTGAAAAGATTTACACAATTGAGCACAAGGCCCCAAGTTTTGTGGGGTATAGGGAAGAGGAGTGATCTTCTGAGTAACAGATGTTGTCCTAAGCCATCCTTAGTTGACCACACACATTGACCCTTTC
The DNA here is from genome assembly GCA_963585895.1 of Sepioteuthis lessoniana. NCBI lineage: Eukaryota > Metazoa > Mollusca > Cephalopoda > Myopsida > Loliginidae > Sepioteuthis > Sepioteuthis lessoniana. The sequence goes on along the minus strand of OY757910.1, from coordinate 2,346,492 downwards.
ACTCTGACAATATTCCTTTTCATCCAACCCAAACATACTCCAACCACTAAAATGCCTCAGCCACTCTATGGTAAAATATTACTCAAGAATTATCCCTAAATAAAATTCTTTATAATACAAAGCGGCTGGGAGGTGAAAAACACCTGAAAAAAAAAGCACAAAAATTAACCAAAATAAAAAGCTAAGGGGATTTAGTTTCCCTTTGAACCATCCAAAAATATACATTTTTTTATGGACCACCAACTGTTTTTCAACCAAGGCAGAAAAGAAGCTGGACAATCCCTACAAGGGGATGGAGCTAATCTAATGATGGAAAGAAAAAGTGGGAATATACACCAGGGTGGGAGCTTATGCAATTCATAACAGGTAGTCCAGGATGAAAGGGGGAGATGATTTAAAGGGATGAGGGAGAGTGGACAAAGAAAAAACTGTGGATGGGGAGTCCTGGACTGCTAAATCTAGATGACAGGACTATGACACATAGATACTGCTAACTAAGGATAAAGGAAGACTTACTTACACAGGCTTGGGGTCCAATGAGGAACCTGTATTGTGGTGGCTATGAACAAGAGGAGGAAACAGACTCCAACCGAGCCCTCTTTCAAACAACCAGGCTTGTTGCTTCCACCCACCTTTCATTGAATCTTATGTGGAACAAGCATTTTCTATTGCATCTGATTTTTACTCTAAGCTGATGCTTAAAATAACAAATCAGATCATAATCAGAAAAGTTTGCACTGTCATAAATCCCTTCAGTCGCATCGATCAAATCACCATTTGAACTACAGCTAGGATTGCTAGAAACACCTTCCATTTCACACCTGACCACTGAGGATCAATGTTATCGATGACATAAGCCACAATGAGCTGCATGAATTGATTGGGACTGATCTAAGCCTTCACCACCCTGATGTAATCCCAAAAGCGTACAGACCTGCTGGTTGTAGAAGAAGGCATACTTAGATGTTTCTTTCAGACTGCTGTTGCAATAGGTGCAATTGGGTATTTTTGCCAGCAAACTTTGAAAGTCATGCTAGCAAGAGCCAACACATTCTGGGCAAGGCACAAGATGTGAGTGAAAACTCAGTTATTGATATAACTCAACCCTGTGGCCTAACACCATTGGAAGTGAACCTCGAACAGCAACATGCTGAACCGCTCTGTGAGCAGGTCTGAAGCAATCTTCTTCACTAAGACCCAATATAGTACCTTCCATGACTGTGAAAAGCCACATTTCCAGGTCACCAAGAAGAGAAAACATGTGTCATTTATAACTGGAACAAAATAAAAAATAATAATAATAATAAGCAGGGAATTTGGTTATTCCCTCCACAAATGAAAAAATTAACTTGTGCAGTTTAATTACTCACCCCTCACAAACAACAATCAAACAAACAAAAAAAAAGAAAAACATTGTTGGTTTTCCTCTTTCCCTTTCTTTCTTATTCTCCAAGAAAAAAAAATCCTTGAGTGTTCAAACCTCCCTCCCATTGTTTCTGAAACAAACTACAAGTCCACTTTACCCCACCCCTTCAAAAAATACTCAATTCTCAGGGACTTTTAACTCACCCCATCCACAATCCAGGGGGACTTTCCTTAGCAACTTAGGAGCATCAGAAAATGTTTCAATGTCACACCAGGAAGTAACATTTGAGAAGCATCAACATATATGACCTTTCAAAATTCTGCCTCACCCCTTCAAAAATACCTCAATTCCAGGGGACCTTTAACTCACCCCCACCCGGGAGGATTTTTAAATCCTCTCCACACCAAAAAAAAAAACAAAAATACACAATCCAAAGGGTTTCATTACCCTCTCCACTACTATTAATGAAGGTGTCAACCACGCAAATATGTCTCGGCCCCTATATGAACATACATATATACACATATGTATATACATACCCATGTTCAACTCATAACCATACACATGAATACACCACTTGCATGTTTGATTATATTTGGTTAGATTTTGATGAAGAGGTTGGTTTCTTTAAGAAAGCTTAAGGTTTTATCTGGTTTGGTGTTTTTGAAGAGGTCCTTAAAGTTGCTTGTCTGGTAGTATTTTGGGCCAATTTGTCAAAACCTGTCAAAATTTATGTGAATGTGTTTGACTGAGATAGGTATAAGGAGAAGCGTATGAAATAGCTCACCAATCAAATCCTCACATAATGGTCTCTTTCATAGGTATTGCAGACAAAGCTTGAGTGTGGATTAAAGGCTTGAGTTTGCCTCCTGCATTGTCTTCTGTCCTCCGTCTGTTGGTTGCACACCCACCACAATGAGTTCCCACCTGATTTGGTCAATATTTGTAAATTTCTAGTTGCACTTGCAGATATATTTGAAATGTTGGGTGGTCTGTTGGACATTGGCTTGTGGTCAGCTTGCCAAACATAACATCTTATAATATTCTTCTCATGATGTACATGTCCTAGCAAATACAGTCAACACTGACAAAAGAGAAGATGCATGTTCAGGGAACCAGCTTGTTGTAGCACAATAGAGTTGGTGACTTCATCTCTCCATGTTATGTCAAAGATTCCTTGAAGGTGAAAGCTTTTCAGGCAGTTTTCCAGTCTAGTGTAAGTCATTTAGAATTCACTGCCATATACCAGTTCAAATCCTGGACGAGACTGATTGTATTTCACATAGCACTAATACCCTTGGGAAAGGTATGAATCCAATTATTCTCCCTCCAGCTATGGGTAAATAGTAGGACAGACTAGTTTCTTCAGCCTTGGTGTGGCAACTAGTCTAGGAGAAGGAAAACTCTGAATTCAAACCTGTTAAACTCCGCTTAAAAACTGACCTTGTGTCATATCCTGCCCGAGCGGAGGGGTTGGTAAATATATATATACCATGGTACTGAGGGGATGCACCTAATACATTTTGCATTTGGTATTCAAGGTTAATTGGCTGTTGTCCTACACTATCTTGTTCAATTTAGCTATTAGACCAGTAGCTTAGAAAGGCAGTACTCTTCTTCCTGATCCTTTTCACTGGAATGACGGTCCAATTGGCATCCTTTTACAAGTTGTGGCTTGGGTTCAAACCTGGACCCAAGGGCATTTGTCCTTTATGGTTGTGCGCTGTGTACATCTTCCTCTGATTCTTTAGTGACTGTCTGCCTGAGGCTTGACTACTGGCTTTGCAGTGTCTCATGTTTTCCCTCCTTTGGATGGGTGGCAAGCTGATTGGTTCTGAAACGGGTCTGTATTGAACAGCTTTGCAATGGGGGTTTGGGAATGCCAGACATGATAAGCCACTAACTTGCTGATAGGCTGGCATTCCTGAGTTGATCTCTGACTGGAAATTCAGCATGGAAAGAGACAATCAGGGCCACTTTCCCTGATCTGGAGTGATGGCCTGAGATTGAGAGCCATCATAAGCTGAAGGCTGAATCGCTATTTATGAAATAAATGACAAAAATGATTAGGGGAGGGGAGTGTGACACTATCGAGACAGGTATGGTATGTGTGTGTGCTTATGAGTTGACACATCGGTGGGTGTGAGTTCATGTATGTGTATGTATGTACGTGCGAGTGTATATATGTGTATGGTTGTGAGTTGACTATAGGTATGTATATGCATATGTGTGTATATATGTGTGTCCATATCGGGGCCGAGACATATTTGTGTGGTTATGTTGAGTGTGTGTGTGTGTGTGTGTGTGACCTTATGTATTTTGTAAGGGCACTATTAAGCCAACCCGAATATAAATGGAGATGGTCATCTTATTACCTCAAGTCCTGTGGTGACGGGTGAGCAATGAAACAACAGGTGTGGGTACACAGGAAGTCGTAGCCGCAGACCTACATACAGGCAACTCGGGCTATATGGTCGCTCCTTACTGACTGAAGCAGAAGTAATGTTCCACAGCCATCTGAGTGTCTGAGTAGCCTTCTCTAGGATAGCACTGCTCACCCCAACAGCACAGGGAATGGGCTAGAAAAGGTGCCCCAAACATTGCCTGCTCTACTTACCCTAGCCAGCTTATCGCAGATGGCAGGGACCTCTCTCAATGCAGTCAAAACAATAAAGCAAAAGAAATACCTCAACATGGCTGCGTGGAGCGGCCACATGCTTATTGACCGAGACAACATAGATAGACCTTATAGACATACTGCTTTTATCACTTTTGAACTTGCCAGGTACAAAATCGACATTGCTGCCCTGAGTGAGACCAGGATAGCAGACAAAGGAGAGCTGACAGAAGAGCCTAGGCTATTCTTTTTTCTGGAGTGGATATGCACCTGATGATAAATGTGAAGCCGGAGTGGGCTATGCTATCAAGATTTTACTTGTAGGCAAGTTAACCTGCTCCCTGAAAGGGGTGAATGACTGCCTCATGACTATAAGACTTCTATTTCATCATGGGGAAATGTTTGCTACCATCATCAGTGCCTATGCACCCACCATGACCAACACAGATGAGACAAAACACAAGTTCTATGAAGACTTTGAATATGTTATCTCTGCTGTTCCTATTGCAGACAAGTTCATTATTTTTGGTGACTTTAATGCAAGAGTTGGACAAGACAGCGCCTCCTGGAAAGGAGTACTGGGTAAACACAGGACCGGAAAACGCTACAACAATGGCCTACTGCTTCTTCAGACCTGCGCCAAGCATAATCTTCTTATCACAAACACTGTATTCCACCTCCCTACTCACAACAAGACATCCTGGATACACTCCCGCTCAAAGCACTGGCATCTGATTGACTATGTCATTGTGAGACGAAGTGACAACTGGGATGTGAGAGTCATGAGGGCCATGAGTGTTGCAGAATGCTGGACAGATCATTGCTTAATCATTTCTAAACTAAGCATCAGAGTCCAGCCTAAAACAAGACCACGGGGCAAAAAGGCACCAAAGCGACTGAATATCATGAAGCTAAAAGACATTCCAACCAAGCAATCGTTTGTTGAGGCCTTAGATGAGCGGCTTGATACTATCCTTTTGAACAAGCTAGATGTGGAAGCAGTGTGGATCACTCTCTGGGACATTGTATATAGCACAGCTATGGAGTGTTTAGGACCATCTACCAGAAGACACAAAGACTGGTTTGAGGAGAACCATGTCAAGATCATGGACATCATAGGGAAAAAGTGTGCTCCCAACATGCTGCACCTCCATGATACTCAGTGTACTACCAAGAAAGATGCTCTAAGGAGTATCTGCAGCACTGTTCAACTCAAGCTGCACGAAATGCAAGATTTCTGGCTGAGCGCTAGAGCTGATGAAATCCAAGGTTATGTAAACAAGAATGATATAAAAAACTTTTACAGCAGTCTGAAGGAGATCTACTGTCCCACCAGTGCTAGCTCATTTCTGCTTCTGAGTGCAGATGGAACCAAGTTCATATCAGAGAACAAGATCCTAGAGAGGTGGGCTGAGCATTTCGATGGTGTAATAAACAGGCCATCTTTTATTAATGACAAGGCCATTGAACGATTGCTGCAATTCTCGGTGAATGAGTCCCTCGATGTCACTCCAACCCTGGGGGAAGTTCAGATAGCTATCCGTCAACTATCCAATGGCAAAGCACCAGGATCTGATGAAATTCCTACGGAAATCTATAAGGAGGGTGGATCAGTGCTGACGGGTAAACTTCTGACCCTCATTCAGCTGATATGGATGAAAGAACAATTACTGCAGGACTTCAAGGATGCCTCCATCATCCATATTTACAAATGGAAAGGGAACCAACAGGCATGCGATAATTACTACAGAATCTCCTTACTTTCAATTTCAAGCAAGATCCTAGCCAGAGTCCTTCTGAATCGCCTTCACAACAATCTCGAACATGGACTCTTACCAGAGAGTTAATGCGGCTTCTGTAAGGAATATAGGACTGTTGATATGGTGTTTGCTACAAGACAGCTGCAAGAGAAGTGTCAGGAACAGAAAACTGACCTTTACTCGACTTATGTTGATCTGACCAAAGCATTTGACATGGTCAGCAGAGACAGCCTTTGAAGAATCATGGCAAAATACGACTGCCCCGAAAAATTCATCTCAATCGTTAAATCATTTCCTGATGGCATGCATGTGAGGATGCAAGACAACGAAGAAAGCTCTGTAGCCTTTCCTGTCACAAATAAGGTTAAGCAGGGATGTGTCCTGGCCCCCACTCTTTTCAGTATCATGTTTTCTGTGATGCTGTTTGATGCGTTTAGCAGCTCTGATAATGGAATTGACATCTGATATCTCACTGAGGTCTCTGCCTTCAAGCTCAGAAGGCTTCAAGCAAAGACCAAAGTGAAGACTGATATTGTCAAAAAGTTTCAGTTCGCCGACGACTGTGCACTGAACGCTACTACCAAAGCTATAATGCAAAACAGTGTTGACAAGTTCTCAGTGGTCTGTGACAATTTTGGCTTAACGATCAGCACAAAAAAGACAGAAGTGATGCACCAGCCAGTACCTGGAAAACCATACATCGAACCCAACATTGCCATCAAGAGACAACAACTGATAGTGGTAGAAAAGTTTACCTACCTCGGCAGCACTCTCTCTATCATCATGGATGACGAGGTGAACACCCGACTCTCAAAAGGGAGTGCAGCCTTTGGTCGACTCAAAAGGAATGTGTGGAATTGGAGAGGCATCTCGGAGGCAACCAAAATCAAGGTATACTGAGCTGTCGTTCTTACCACTCCCCTTTATGGTTGAGAAATTTAGACAACTTATCAATGGCATATAAAGAAGCTAAACCACTTTCACACGACTTGTCTGAAGAAGATTCTCAGCATTGCATGGCAAAAACACATCCCCAACACTGAAGTTTTAACTCGTGCTTCTCTTCCTAGCATCACCACTATCTTGATGCAATCACAGCTTCATTGGGCCGGTCATGTTGTCCACATGAAAGATCACCTCCTCCTGAAGAAACTGTTTTACGGTGAACTGTCTCCGGAAAAGCACTCACAAGGAGGCTAGAAAAAACAAAGGTCTCCATGAAATCTTTCGGTATCGCCCCTAATTGCCTGGAATATCTGGTGCAGGACAGAGAGAAGTGACAGGAAGTTGTCAAATGTGGAGTGAAAGTCTGTGAAACCAGAAGAAACGCAGCAACTGAGCTGCGCAGGAAACTTAGAAAAGCCATTGCCTCTTCCGTGCACAGATTGGTCTCATTAGCCATCTGTGTATTCACGGATGCCTTCCTCAATAATAAGGTTGATTGGATGGTTCTCATCGATTACGATGGACAAAGAAAAAGATAATGGAACTGTAGTTGTTTAAGTGCATAACCATTCTCACTCAACTATAATGCATCTCAAGTTTACCATTGTTTAAGTGCATCAGTCGTAATCAGAGATTATCATTATTGAGTAGATTTTTGATAAATACTTGATAATCAGATTGTATAGATTATTAAAACTAAAATGTAAAATAAAGATGTTAATAAATTATATCTAATCCTCTTCCTGAACTTATAAGAGCAAAAAATAAGAACTGCAATTTTTATTTAAATAAGATCTATAAGTAAGCCTTACTTCATATGTATTTTTGAAAATAATCAGAATCTAGTTTAACACATAACCACAGTCAGCCTCAAATATAATCAATATAAACAGGAGGCCTTTAAAAGCACTTGATTTTGGTTTTTTGAAATATCACTTCATCTATCTATCCCATGAAAGAGAATGATGTTTAATTAATGTTTTAATGTTTTTATCATTGTTGTATAAATAATCATTATTTATGACAATGAGGAAGTGCAAATGATATTTCACTTTGAGCATCATAAAGGTTTTGGTTGGCACTGAATATAACCATTAATTAAGGAACAAACTCAGTATAAATGGCTTGCAATACTAATGTACTAACCACTGCTTTTCGGTGGATAAATATTTACATACATAAAGAATATATTGATGAAAAAATTGATCACAACAGGTAATTTCTGTTCTATTTTACAAACCAATTAGCTTAATCAGTATCTAAAAAGAAATAATAGTTTATTTATTGAAATATGAAAAACATTTCAAAATTGGATAAAGAATTTTAGGTATTTAATAACTGTATTATTAATTTTATCATATTTTTTGTATTTCTTTCTGACAAATTTAGGTTGGATTGTACATCAGATATGATGGCTGGAGATAATCGTGTTCATCTGAACTCAGACTTGAGAGAAAGACTTTCAAACATGCCACTTGAAATATGGAAAGTAGGTTTTAAAACTTTACTATTGTGCAAAACTCAAAGTTATTGGCATAATTCTGAGTATTTGGTTATAGTAATTAGTAACCAATATACCTACACAAGTACATCAATAAGTCTGCAACCTAATGATGAAAAAACATTTATTTTATACAAAATATCTTTCTAACATAATCTCCTTTGTTAATGTACTTAATTCAGTGGGGAGGATTAATTAAAGATTAATTAATGATTATAGAGTGAAAAATTAACATTATACTGTGAAAATTTCAAATTAAAATTCAGCAGTACTAAGCAATAGACTTATTGATGAACTTTTGTATCTGTTTCATTTCATCTGTTTTGTTCTTTCATTCTGATATATATATATATATATATATATATATATACTAAAAACAAAATTAAAACTATTAACTTTATTATCATTAACAGTTTGTAGACTTTACTATGTTACTTAAAGACTTATGCTTTGAAGGAACATTTAATTCAGAACAGTGCATTTGTACCATTTACTTATATCAAGGTAAAAGCTGTCACAGTTGGTATATTTTTACACCAATCCATAAGTTTTATGAAGAGAAATTATTATTTACTGAAAGGAATATTTAGAGTTGTTCATTTCCTGTTAGAGTTATAACTACAATAGGTATCATCCAATATAGTGGCAGAGGTAATCAGATAAACCTGGGATTTTTTTGGGAGGCCGGGGTGGGGAGGGATCTGTTTTCATATTTAACTCAAAAAATAATACTCATTTTCATAAGAATGAATCATCTCTTCTTAATTCCATAAAACCTGTATTATTTCAATGTTTTATAAATATCTGGACAAGTAGCTAGAAGGCAAGTATAGCAAATTATTATGACTATAGTGAGTATGATCCTCATTATCTTGTGCCACACTTAGTTAACCTTAGTAAATATTCAAATAACCATATATCTAGTTCATTCCAGATAACTCAATTTTATGGATCTGTAACTCAGTAATTCAGTTTTTATCTTTCTGCAAAGGCAGATCAAACAAGTTGACTGAGTTTGTGTAGTAACAGGATCAAGTTATCGACTTTCCCATTTTTGGTATAAGAAGAATTATTCCAATTGTGGAAGACTACTGTAGAGAGTGTGCAGTTTTGAAATTTTTGGTCATATTCAGCAACATTTTATCTCAAACAGAATCTACTGTGTGATATACAAGGGATCTGTATTTTTTCTTAAAAAATATTCATCCGAAATTGAGGGTGTGCAGTAAACTCACACATGTACAATATACTCAGCAGTTTACAGTATAAGTTACAAAGAAAAAATATCAGCAATGATTTATAGATTATTCTGAAAAAAATATAGACATTTTGATGCAATTTTCAAGATAAGTCAGTAAATCCACAGTAAAATAATGAGAAAAGTATCTATTTTAAGTAAAAAAAATATTTAATTTCAGTCTAAACTTCTTCCTTGTCAATCAACTTGACCCAGTGCTTTTTTTATTTATTACATACATTGAATATTATACAGAAATAATTTCAGATAAAAATTCAGTTAATAACTTTTCATGAACTTATTAATACATTTTCTCATAGTTTTACTAAAAGATGTTATAGACACTTTCTAAGAAAATTGTTTACACTGATTTTTAATGACAAAATGTAATTTGCAAGTTTTTGTTTTCTCTTATTTTGTAGAAAAGTAGTTGTGCATTGTAGATAATGAAAATTGACTAAGAATGTTTAGTTTTAACTTAATTTCAAAATATTAGCTATTTATTGTATTGTGACTTCTGTTATATCACTGTGTATTTTTTTTTAATTGTTAAAATTGGTATTTTTGCTTCTTGTTTTTAACATTTAAGATAAAAAACAATTACATTTTTGGTGTATTATATTTTTTTATTTTAAGACTCGTAAAAATGCAACTGAAACAATAAAATATTTGTGTAGTTTATGGAATAAGTATTGTGAATGATCAAATATATAAAAATAATTTGTGAAGTTACATGCTGGAGATTTCTTACTTGATAACGTTTGATAATCAGTTAGATCAGTTTAAGTTATTAGTGATCAAATAAAAGAATTATTTGAAAATAACCAGTATATACTATGTGGGAAATAGTAAACATACTCAAAATGTTCAAATCAAGAAGTGAAAATTCTTTCTATCAGCTTAATTATGTTAGTTGCTCTGATATGAAGCTTCTATTTAAACGCTTCTATTTAAACAACTTACTAGACCATATTTTTATGTGCAATTCACTACTTATGAAATCAGTCAATACTAACTATCCAAAGAAAGCAAGAATATGGTGGATTTGGAAGAGAATTTGCTACTATAAGTCTCCAGAAAAGTAAACAATTAATTTAGAAAAAAAAGTAATGCTTCCAATTAGACCCATTGAAGACAGCAGTCACTGAAAGGCATTTGAAGTAAAAGAAAAAGTATAATATTCTAGCTGGAAAACACTAGACCACATATTTCTTTGTTGACCAAACAGAAATTGTTAAAGCTTGACTAAGAAGTTTTGATTAATTTGTCTCATTCACCAGATATTTGTACCCATTTTAGAGAATTCTCTTATGATAATGATTTCACATTTATAAAATACTTTTGGAGTTACTCAGTATGCAAGATATACGTATGAACATCTTTTGCTAGTACATTATAATTCCAAAAGGAAAGTAAATGTCAAGTATTGTAATTTTAGAATCCATTTTCTTTTTATCAAATAACTTTTGATGCTGTATACTTGTCAAGTAAAATTTTAAGAATAATTCTGAAATATCTTCATTTAGGCCATTTTAGATTTGGACGTTCAAAAAAGTGATCTGGTGCCTGCTGTTAATCTACAAAATCTGCTGGCTACTTATGGAATTAATATGACTGATAATGACTGGAAACAAGTCCTGTTGCCATTTCTTAATGAGAATGGATTGTTAAACATCAAATTGTTTATCAGTAATTTGCTATATGGAAAGGTAAGATTTCTTTTATGGGACAGAATAGATCAGTGCATCAAAGCCAGTGTCTTAAGTCTTCGTATTTAAACTTCTAAAAAATGGCATTTTAACTCAAAGAAAGATTCCATGGAAAAGATATCATATTGAGGCAGGTATTAAACTATATTAAAAAAATGTTACATAAACCTGGGATCAACTAGAGACTATTTTGTGGTCCTGTTAAAAACTAATATCTGTAATTTTGGAGTATAGAAACTTAAGAAAAAATTAAGTTGCATTTCCTTCTCCTTGGTGATGAGAAACCTATTTTTTTTGCAAAAAATAAATGCTAAAATAATAAATACATACTAAAACATATATTCGTTTGATTCTTCAATGTATACACGACTGACAAAAGGTTTTAGGCAACCCTACGTTCCTTTTAAAAAATAACTTAGAGATATGTTTGTATTTTTTTAAAAGGTAAAATTTTAGTCACTACAGTGTATTTGCCTTTATTTTGACAACAAATAACTGCACAACAGCATCATTTTTTGTATTCATCAATAAAACCAACACCTGCCTTAAATACTGCTTTACAAATTAAAGGCATTCTTTCAAAGGGTTTTTTTAAAAAAAAAGTAAATGGCAGATCTTTTCAATTATTCTTCAAGCACTGAAGAAGCTCACTCTCAATGTTTGAGTATTCTCTCAAACTCTTCTATCCAATTCATCCCATACTAATTCAGTACGAAAGAGGTCAGGTGATTGAGGTGATCAAGTCATAATTACAAAAATTTGGTTCCCTTTTTTCTTTTTGACTCCAGGTAATTTTGACATAATTTAAAAGAATATTTTTGGATGATTGTTTTGTTGAAAGGTGAATTTATTTTTGATTGAAGGTAATTATAGACATAATTTAAAAGTATAATTTTGGATAATTGTTTTGTTAAAAGGTGAATTTATTTTTTCCAATTATGCATAAGCCAAATGGTATTGTATGTTTTTGCAAAATTGAATGATTTTGTTCTTTTTTCATTATCCTTGACCTAAATCAAATGTCCAGCACTTTCTGCTGCAAAAAACCCCAAAACTATAACAAACCCACTAATATGCTTAACTGTTGGAATCACACTTTCATCATTCAGTTTTTCTCTGGATTCTCTTCTTACATACACTCTCCTCCTATTACTTTAGCGAAGGAATGTATTCTTGCACGTGTTGTTGGAAAATAAAGGAGGGTGAAGAAGCAAGAAGATGCTGTAAGGTTTTATATGAAAGTTTTTAATGACAGCATGGAATAAACGGTTTACGTTTATGCTGCACGCCTCGTAGGAAGGAATGAAGTAAGGAAACGAAATGAAGTTGTTATAGAGTTGAGAAAGCATTTTTGCAGCTAAATACCTGAGTAAAAAGTGCATCGTTAGGTTAAGGCATTGTTGAATGTGTTGAGGGAGATATGTTCGCCATAGTGTAGCAAAATTTGTGTTTGCTGTTTGAGGACAGAAACGATTGTAGTCACAGTGAGTTTGTAGTTCTAGTTGTTTCAGGGAGAAGCGTGAATGTCTCCAGAAAATGTTGCCCAGTGAAGAAGTAACTAGGTGTTGGAGCGGAATTTTGCATCGCAGTCGACATAGCCAATACTGAAGGCGACTAAGAGTTGTTCCTGTGTGTGGTGTATTGAGTTCATCTAATTCATATTCAACTGGGAACCCTTGGTCTAAGAGAATAGACGCAAAGGGTCCATAAATTAGACGCAAAGGGTCCATAAATTAGACGGCTTCCCTCATTGTGTCAATGCTGCTATTGAAGAGCTGACAGTAAGACGTCTGTCCTGAATGAAGAAGTTCTGTGAAAGAAAGTGTTTGGCAGATTTCCGCAGTTTGTGCTGCCCAGAAAGATCATCCGGGCTGAATAGGATAAGTCATCCTGATTGGGTGAAATTATGTGTCGACCCTAACAGTCGAATTAAATTATGCACCAAACGAAAATACGAAATTCTTTCTGCTACATGACCAACAATTTTTTAATTTGGTCTAATCTGTGCACAATACATTTTGCCACTCTTTTAATGTCCAGTTCTCATGCTTTTTTACTCATAACAGTCTCTTTTTTGCATATTCACCTTCCATAACATGGATTGATGGTTATGTATTCTCAGAACTCCTAGGAACAGTGCTAATGACATAATCTTTCTTTCTTCAGTCCGCTATGTTTTGGTCAAAATGAGTTTTCTTGTAAACGGCAACCAATGTCACAACTTTTGTCACTACTTAATATTTTATCAGTAAGAGGAGAGTTTATGTGAGAAGAAATCTTGGAAAAAGACTGAAAAATAAAAGAAAATATACTGTAGTTTCTGAAATTTTATCTTTTACTCAAAATAATACAAAAATATCTCATTTTAAGGGGATTTTTAAAGAAATGTAGGGTGGTCCCCAAACTTTTTGCCTATAATGTAAATAATCCTGAGAATTTTAGGACCATATTGTGGTCACATTAAAATATACTGCAGCAATTCATAAATAAAATCAAAACTTCTGACCTTTATTTTCTCATTGGTTCGTTCAAGTATAATATAATAATAATGAACCATTTCTCACTGAAGCAAGAAATTTACTATTTCTTTCTTAATATTCTTTGTTGTAAAAGTATAGAAAATGATCATTATTTCTTTCAAATTTTATTTTTATGTCCTTGATAATGAAATTTAGAAATTAGCCTATTTTCTATGGAAAATAAGACAAATTTGCATTTTCATAAAGTCTGAATAAAACAATATATGAATCAAAATTTACATGCATTTACACTAAGTTTATACAAAAATAAATAAAAATGTTTTTTCAGTTCTAGAAAATTCTCTATCAGTTACTCTGCACTGAATTTACCTGAAATGTTCTGGAAAATCTGTAAATTTGAAAAATTCATTACTCATGTCACAAAAGCAAAGTTGATAAGAAAAATATTTCCTAGTTGCAGAAAAAACAAAAACACTTTCTGCCCAAGAACAAGAAAAAGTAAAAAATTAATTGCATAGTGTAATCATTCAATTTTCAGACACTTATTGCATCTATCACTGTTCAACTTATATGCATCAACTTATGTATATATCATCATCATCATCATGTCGTGTGGCTAGCACGGATATCCCTGACCCTCTCTCTCCACGTCTCCCTATCATTCACCGCCTCCGGCAGGTCTTCAGGGTTACATCCCATATCATCACATAGCTGTTGTATGTATGTTCGAGCTGGCCGTCCTGCTTTTGAGTGGCCATATGCAGGGGTCCACAGGAGTACATCAATTACGATCTCATCCTTGCTTCTCCAGCAGTGTCTGGCACGTCTGGTTCGTCTAGCTTGTATAGTTTTCGTGATAAGTGGTAGGTGACCGTACAGTTGGCACCTTGTGGGGTGTTGCTGCCAGGACTTGTTCAATATTGCTCTTAACATTCTTGTATAATTGCCGTCTAGCTTCTTCTCCAACCGTTTAGTCAGCATCCAAGTAGTGCATCCATATAGCAGTATCGACACAACCGCAGCCTGGAAGAAACAGCATTTCATTTTATCGGTCAGGTTTGATTTCCATATGATCAAAAAATCCTATTGATAGCTGTCCATGCCTTCGTTAGCCGTGTGTCTATGTCTTTTTCAGTTGATGAGACGCTGCTTCCTAGGTAGGTGAATTTGTCAACCAGTTTCAGTGTGGAGATGTCGCCTTTCTGATTAAAGCACATAAATTCAGTTTTGTGTGCATTAACATGGAGTCCAATGCCTGCAGTGGTTTTTTCCAAACTATGCGGTAGTGTTTCGGCTTGGTTGGGTGTATTGGCCAGTAGCGCTATGTCATCGGCGTAGTCGGCGTCGATAATTGTTTTTGCGGGGTACCTTCTGCTTCTTTTCTTTGTCAGCACGAAGCTGTTTCCCCTAATGTTATCGATCGATGTCCTAAGTACGTAGTCTAGATAGATGATAAAGAGGTATGGGGCTAGCATGTCCCCTTGTTGTACTCCTACTACAATGTCGAAATATTCTGTGTCTCCATCTGGTGAACGCACTTTCACTTTGGTGTTTCTGTAGAGAATCATTATTGCTGCTACAGTTTTGTCTTGTAGGCCATATGCTAGTAGGATTTGTTCCATCTTTCCTCGGTGAATGGAATCGAAGGCCTTGGTAAAATTGACAAATTGTAATGTCGTCTGTAAGTTTTTTGCCTTCACGCCTTCTAGGATACTACGGATGGTCAATGTACCAACATGTAAATAAATAAGTTTTGTATTTAAATAAGTAAAGTTGGTGACCGTAGTTGAGGGTAACCCAAAGGCTCCCTTTTCAATAGCTTCTACACCGAGGTGTAGGGGAGGACGCTACTCCTTTCCCTGGATTGCTCCACTTTACCCTCGATACATACCTTATAATGTTGAGTGTTAAGCTAGGAGGCATCAAATACCATTTTTTGAGTCTTTGGTAAGATTCGAGCTGGGACTGAACCCAAGTCTCCCAGGTCATTGGCAAACACTCTAACCATCATGCCAATGTCTGGTAAACTAAAACTAAGCAAGAACATATTTTTTAACAACCAGTTGAAATAATTTTTTTTTTTTACATCCACTGCATATATTTTGTTATAGATTAAATTTTATATTTAATATTCATATAATCTAAAAAATATATCTAACATTGAAGTTTAATGTTAAGATGACCATAATTTTGATATAGTTCTTTAAATGTAATGTTTTACTTTAAATTCTATTGCCCTAAGAAATTTTTGTTTTAATTACATCAAACTACCTATGCAGATGGGTATTTTAAGCAAGTATATATAAAGAAAAAGTAGGTACTTTCACTATATATATATATATATATATATATATATATATGATAGAAATATTTGGAAAGTTGGATAAATCAAACACTTAACTCAGATTTAAATGAGTGATATTTTGTTCAGGCTTTATTTCATCTTCACAAACTTCTTCAAGACAGAGATAGTTTTCTGAGTTTTTCTATTTAAAAGTATGCGAGGTGAGTGGAGGGGGTATAGTTGTAGCAAGAAAATTTGGGAGGGATTTAAAGTCAAATGTATCAGGTCTCCTGGATGAAAACAAATGGAAACACATCGGACACTCAGAAATGGTCCTATACTTAACCAACTTTCAATTCTCTACCACCGTCAGTCTAGGACTAAAATGTGCAACAGGCATATACAAAAACATCACCACAAACACTATACTTGACAACTATCAAAACTGTGACACCAACTTTTCCAAAGGTTTCATTCAAGGAATCAACCTCACCACTATCTCACAACTAAATGAATCATCAGTCCCCAAAAGGTATACACAAGCATTGGCCAACCTAACCCAAAATCCAAACATCATCATCATCTCTCCTGCTGATAAAAGTGGTGGCATTGTAATCATGCACAAACAGAGGTACATCGACAAAATTAATTCACTTCTTGAAGACAAAATCCTATGAGATATCTAACCTAAACACCATCAACAAAAACATTACCTCCTTCCACAAACTTTTCAAAAAACTCATAAAAAAACAAAACAACCTGGACATCCCTCATCAAGCACCACCCTACAATCCCAACACTATATAGCCTACTCAAAATCCACAAACCAGACCCCCCACTGATCCATTATCTCCAGCATTGGTAGCACCACCTATGAAATAGCTCATGCCATAGTTAAAATATCAAACCCTAATTAGCACAGTCAGCTAGACATAACTTCTCTCTACTCAAACATGCCTATCAAAAAATGCCTCAACCTTCTTGCTAAATTCAATTCACCACTACCCCAAAACACCCAAATCAACATTTGCAAACACGTAACAAACATGACCTACTTCAAATTTAACATAGAATTCTACAAACAAAAATATGGCCTCCTCATGGGAAATCCACTTAGCAGAATTTCTAGAATTTTTAGAATCTGGCCCTTTTAAATACAGACTTCCAAGCAACACCACATATTTCAGTTATATCGAAGATGTATTTATTTTCCAACCGCAAAACATCAAAATTGAAGAGATCGCAGAAAAACTAAACAATGTAGAACCCTCCATCAACTTCACCTATGAAAAAGAATCTAATAATACCACATCCTGGACATCCTAATTATTAAATCTCAAAACAGTTTAACTTTTA
The DNA here is from genome assembly GCA_963585895.1 of Sepioteuthis lessoniana. Taxonomy (NCBI): domain Eukaryota; kingdom Metazoa; phylum Mollusca; class Cephalopoda; order Myopsida; family Loliginidae; genus Sepioteuthis; species Sepioteuthis lessoniana. The sequence continues at coordinate 2,329,237 of OY757910.1, read as the reverse complement.
AAGTCTACTGCAAACCCACAAACAGAAATGATTACATACATTTCTACTCCCAGCACAACAGCAAAATTAAAACAGGCTTTATAATAGGCTTTTACCTAAAAGCACTCAGAATATGTAGCCCACAATACCTTCATGAAGAATTTGAATACATCGAATATTCCCTCAAAAGCCTAAAATACCCAATTTTTTTCATATTAAATGCCAGAAAAAAAGCTCTTGAAATACACTCATCAAATAAACCAAAGAAAACCAACCCAACTATCTCCATCACCCATAGACCGATCTCTCTACGCACATAACATTACACTCTACAACAAACTAACCAAGTTAGGAATACCAATCATACAAACCACACCACAAACCATTAAAAACCTTACAAACATTACAAAACGGACCAACAACGGAACCACCTCTCACGCAGGGTATATACTCCATCTCAACAAACATTACATCGGCGAAACCCAATGCAATCTTGAGAAAAGAATTTACGACCACAAATGATCAATTGAAACAAATGACAATCAAAACGCCCTTTTCTCCCACATGTTAAAGCTCAAACACGCATTCAGCTTTTCCCAAGCCACCTAATCAAACCCATACACTGCACAACATCCTAAAGACTACTAGAATCTGTGGTCATCTCCAAAACACACCACATAAAACAACATCCAAGGTTTTTATCAAATCTCACCACACCAGGTGAACATCATACTGAACAAAAAACAAAATCAAAAAGGAAAACAGATAGGAAAAAAAAAACAAACAATTTTTTCACTGTGTCCCCCATACTTTTGAAAATCCTTTTTGCTTTTCCTGATCATTTACCCCTTGGCCCTTCCTCACCCCAATTACAACCCAGACACCACAATATAGACAATTTTATCATTTACCTCTTAGTCCTTCCTCACCCCAATTACAACCCAGACACCACAATATAGACAATTTTATCATTTACCTCTTAGCCCTTCCTCACCCTAATTACAACCCAGACCCCACAATATAGACAATTTTATCATTTACCTCTTAGCCCTTCCTCACCCCAGTTACAACCCAGACACCACAATATAGACAATTTTATCATTTACCTCTTAGCCCTTCCTCACCCCAATTACAACCCAGACACCACAATATAGACAATTTTATCATTTACCTCTTAGCCCTTCTTCACCCCAATTACAACCCAGACACCACAATATAGACAATTTTATCATTTACCTCTTAGCCCTTCCTCACCCCAATTACAACCCAGACACCACAATATAGACAATTTTATCATTTACCTCTTAGCCCTTCCTCGCCCCAATTACAACCCAGACACTACAATATAGACAATTTTATCATTTACCCCTTGGCCCTTCCTCACCCCAATTACAACCCAGACACCACAATATAGACAATTTTATCATTTACCTCTTAGCCCTTCCTCACCCCAATTACAACCCAGACACTACAATATAGACAATTTTATCATTTACCTCTTAGCCCTTCTTCACCCCAATTACAACCCAGACACCACAATATAGACAATTTTATCATTTACCTCTTAGCCCTTCCTCACCCCAATTACAACCCAGACACCACAATATAGACAATTTTCTTCGACATTACATTATAGTCAATATTTTTCCCATGAAACAAGTCATGCCAAAACCCCTTTCACACAAACCCTTCCCTACTTCTTTTTTATTAACTCCCTAAAATCTATCTTCACTTTTAAAAGAAAATTTTTTAATGAAACCTGATACATTTAACTTTATATCCCTCCCAACTTTTCTTGTTACAACTATACCCCACCTCCACTCTCCTCACATGCTTTTAAATGGAAAAACTCAGAAAAAAATCTCTGTCATGAAGAAATCTGTGAAAATGAAATAAAGCCTGAACGAAATATCACATATATATCTAAATCTGAGTTATTTTCTTCTTCACTGACTGTTGTGACATGTCAGTTACAAAGAATTTTGTCTCGGTATCTGATAATGGAACACAGTACAAGATAAAATGGATTCCTGTCCTTTCAAAGTGCAAAAATATGATTATGTTTTTATATGTAAGAATGAACCAATTAATATTTTTTTCTAACATTTGCTCCAAGAATATTCATCATTTTTTGTTTTTGTGCTTTTCAGTCCCAATCAATTGCCAATGAAGGTCAATTGACTTCCATGTACATGAAAGAAATTGAGAAAATTATTTCAACCTATCGTAATGATTTTCTTGTGGCCTTTAAAGAAGTAGATTATGCATTTCTCAATACAGTCTCACAGGAGAGCTTTCAGAATATTCTGAAGAAATTTGGAATTAATATGGACCAAGCAACGGTATGTTCTGAAATTTTTGTTAAGAAATACAGTTAAAATATCAAAAGAAAAATTATGCTTTTTCCTTTTTAATTATATATTTTAATGACTGAGCTTCGTAGTTCAAACAGACCTTCTCGTGGTGTGTCTGAAAGCCAGAACTGGAGGCTGATTGAAAATGTTTGCTTTTCAGAAACTTTGGAAGAAAATCCATTATTTTTGAAAATATTTAGAATAAAATTTTGATCCACACCTGAGGATAATAGAATGTGCTGAAAGTTAAATAAATGAAAATAGGTATTTTTTTGTAGACACTGATAAGTATTAAACAAAATAAAACGGTTGTAAAGATTTCTGGTAAAAGATATGATCTATATAATGTTGAAATAGAAATCTTCACACTATTTACAGGTCTCATTGAACCCTTTATTCAATCTACCCTGGAATAAAGAGGTGCAGTTCAAATTTTCATGGAAGTTACTGGGTTTAATAAGCAGTACCTGAAGAAGGCTGGAAGGAATCAGCCAAAATGTGTATATGACAATCATCTCAGAAAAGAACCAGCTTTAAAAGTTTTGAAACTTTCCTAGAATGCTTTTATGCATTCTAGGAAAGTTTCAAAACTTTTAAAGCTGGTTCTTTATCTGATTTGGACGTGTAATGTTTGTAAAAGTTTTTCAAAATTATATTTGCAAAAATATGAGCATACTTTCTCTTCATTTTGGAAAAAATAAAGCTCAGAAATAACCACAAAAATGTTACTTAATGATTTACAACAAACCTTTTCCTTTATTGGATGGAAAAGGATGAAGCAAAAAAATAAATATTGGCAAGTGTGGTCAGAAGGAACCTTTAGTTTTTCGTGGTCAATTGAATTGGTATATTTTCCATACTTTTCATTATAAAAATGGGTTTCTTATTCACTGGGTTTATTATCATTTCTTGTAATATATCTAGCTATGTATATGAGAGCCATTTTTATTTCAGCAGAAAGAGAGTGTTCTAAATTTTCCAAATTGTTAAATATTTTTGATCCTTTCTTACAAAGTTTATAATCTCAAGGTGTACATTAGTGATCTGGATTAACATCAAATTCATCAATATTTACATTTAGATTTAAAAGTGAAGATGTCTGCTTAATATGCAGCTTTTCAAGACTCTGTTGGGCATCTATAAAATAGGTGGCACCTGATCCTTGATGAAGTTGAAATTCTTTTTGTCATGAATCAGTTGTAAATTGCCCAAGTAGGAGATATTTATGATTCGTAGCTAAAACATGTTGATATAGACTAACAATTCCATTACAAGTATGGTGTATGGCAGTAATAGTGTGTTTGGATAATTGTTTTATATGATTATCTTGACTGCTCACCATATTAAGAACCTTTTGACAAAACTCATTGAGAAAATCCTGGAGTTTTGGGTAACGTGGAATACTCTTTCATTGCCATTACTCCCAGGTCCACTCTCACCTGGAGTGGTAGTATCTGTTAGGTTTCCAGCTATGGGTCACATAGAATCATTTACTATACTGGAAACCATTTATCTATGGCAAATAGAACTATTTGTGTTAGCAATAATTGAAACCATTTAACTGTGTGCAAACAAATGAGCCATAGCCTGTGTAAAATTTGTTACCTACAAACTATTTTGTTTACAAATTATACATTTAATATATTTGTATAAACAGGATTTGGCATTAAATAGCCTACAAGGGTTGATATGCCATAAAATTACAACCAACCAACCAAGAATCAATGATAAAATCAAGTTGGCTATCATTCAGAGATTTCAGCTTGTAGAGGGTCATTGTGCAGTTTATCAATTTGAAGGGTCTTAACATTTAAAATTTTCCAACATGTCAAAACCTTGTTGTTGAAGATGGCAGTATCTTTCTTATCTGCAATTATTCCTGACTTGAGTGAGTAGTGCATTATATGTTTTTTCTCAAAACACTCTAAAGTAAGTAGACACCTGTTATCCTTATATTGACTTTGAGCATTTCATTTTAATTAGTCTGACTGTTTAAGATGTACCCATTTTGCTACTTGATTTACTCAAAGATTAATTCTCCTATTTTTCCTGGAAGCCACAAATTGCAAATATTTTTCTACAGATGATTGCCCAGTTCACTGGGGCTGTAGAATACACTGACTGCTTCTCTCTGCAGAGGGGTAAGACCCTTCCCCTAACGAGTGTCCTGGATATGACACTAAACAATCCAATGGTGAGGTTCCAGCAATGCTGGAGCTTTGGGGAATGTGGAGTACCCCTTTATTGCTATCGCTCCCGGGTCCACTCTGGGCCGGAGTGGTAGCACCTGATAAAGGTCCTATCTATGAGTTAAATAGAACTAAACGGGGGTTGGCGTTTACTGTTTTTATACATTTAAACTGCATATTTATACTGAACTGAATTGTTTAAAATAGAACTGTTTTGACATTAAAACTGCGTAGTAATGCTAAAGTGAATTGCTCGAAATAGAACTGTTTTGACATCTAAACTGTATACTTATGCTAAACTGAATTATCTGAAATAAAACTGTTTTGACATTAACTCTGTGTATTGCCCAGTTGGCTGGGACTGTAGAATACACCGACTGCACCTCTGCAGAGGGGTAAGACCCCTCCCCCAACAAGTGTCCTGGATATGACACTAAACAATCTGATGGTGAGGTTCAAGTGATGCTGGAGCTTTGGGGAATGTGGAGTTCCACTTTATTGCCATCGCTCTCAGGTCCACTCTGGCCCGGAGTGGTAGCACCTGATATGGGTCCTATCTATAGGTTGAATAGAAGTAAACTCTGCTTCTTTCACTATACTGATTTTTGCATTTAAACTGCATACCTATGCTAAACTGAGTTGTTTAAAATATAACTGTTTTGACATTTAAACTGCATACTAATGCTAAACTGAATTGATCGAAATAGAACTGTTTTGACGTTTTGTGTACTTATGCTGAACTATGCTGAACTGAATTATCTGAAATAAAACTGTTTGACATTTAACTCTGTGTATTGTCCAGTTGGCTGGGGCTATAGAATACGCTAACTGCACCTCTGCAGAGGGGTAAGACCCCCCCCTCCAATGAGTGTCCTGGATGTAACACTAAACAGTCTGATGGCGAGGTCCCAGTAATGCTGGGGCCTTGGGGAATATGGAGCACCCCTTCATTGCCATTGCTCTCAGGTCCACTCTGGCCCGGCATGGTAGCACCTGATAGGGCCCTATTTATAGGTTAAATAGAACTAACAGCATACTTATGCTAAACTAAATTGTTTGATTAAATTGAATAGCTTGAAATAGAAATGTTTTTCACAATTAAACCATACTTACATTTAAACTGCATACTTATGCTAAATTGAATTATTTGAAATAGAACTGTTTTTTGACATTGAAACTGTATTTACACTAAACTGAATTGTTTAACATAGAACTGTTTTGACATGTAACTGTGTGTAAACAAAATCTGTACTTATACTAAACTGAATTAGCTTTACTTGACTAAACTGAATAGCTTGAAATAGAAATGTTTTTCACAATTAAACTGTACTTACATTTAAACTGCATTCTTATGCTTAACTGAATTCTTTGAAATGGAACTGTTTTTGACATTGAAACTGTACTTACACTAAACTGAATTGTAATATGTAACTGCTTGAATAGTTTGAAATAGAAATGTTTTTGACAATTAAACTGTGTACTCATACTAAACTAAATTGTTTGAAATAGAACTGATTATTTACATAAAAATGGATTTGGTGTTAAATAACCTACAAAGGTTGATATGCCATAAAACCCAACCAACCAAACCAAACCAATCAACAGATGAATATAATCAAAATTGCCCAGTCGGCTGGGGCTATAGAATACACCGACTGCACCTTTGCAAAGGGGTAAGACCCCTCCCCCAACGAGTGTCCTAGATATGATACTAAACTATCTGATGGTGAGGTTCCAGTGATGCTGGAGCTTTGGGAAATGCGGAGCGCCCTTCATTGCCATGGCTCCCGGGTCCATTCTGGCATAGAGTAGTAGCACCTGATAGGGTCCTATCTATGGGTTAAATAGAACTAAACTGTGCACTTATGCTAAACTGAATTGTTTAAATTAGAACTGTTTAACTAAACTGAATAGTTTGAAATAGAAATGTTTTTGACAATTAAACCGTGTACTTATGCCAAACTGAATTGTTTGAAATGGACTGTTTTTGACATTTAACTGTGTGTGAACAAAATCTATACTTATACTTAACAGAATTTGTTGAATTAGAACTGTTTGACAAAACTGAATAGTTTGAAATAGAAATGTTTTTGACAATTAAATTGTGTACTCATGCGAAACTGAATAGTTTGAAATAGAACTGATTATTTCTATAAAAATGGATTTGGCATTAAATAACCTAACATAAGGGTGATATGCCATAAAAACCCAACCAACCAACCATAATTAAAAAGCAAATATTTATTATCTTCAATTAACCAGAGTTTTTTCAGAAAGTGTAGGATAAGTTTGATTTACTCTATAGCCATCACATATAATAGCGTTTACATCAGCTAGTACAGACAGAACTGTTAACTCAATTTGTAAAAATAAAGAGGCTGATGTTGATTTTGAAACTGGAATCAATCTTGTAAGAAATTTTGGACCCCTATTAAGACATATCAACATTATAATAAGTACTTGGTCCAGTTGGTTAGGGCTGCAGAATACACCGACTGCATCTTTGCAGAGGGGTAAGACTCCCCCAACGAGTGTCTTGGATATGACACTAAACAATCTGATGGTGAAGCTCCAGTAATGCTGGAGCTTTAGCGAATGTGGAGTACCCCTTTATTGCCATCGTTCCCAGGTCCACTCTGGCTTGGAGTGGTAGCACCTGATAAGGCCCTATCTATAGATTAAATAGAACTAAACATTGTACTTATGCTAAACTGAATTGTTTGAAATAGATCTGTTTTTACATTTAACTGTGTGTAAACAAAAAACTGCACTTATGCTAAACTGAGTTGTTTGACATTTAAACTGTGTACTTATACTAAATTGAATTGTTTGAAGTAAAACTGATTATTTGTATAAAAATGGATTTGGCATTATATAACCTACAATGGTTGATATGCCATAAAACCAAACCAAACCAAACCCAAATGTCTTAATTTGGTATTAAATGACTCAAAAAGGGTTGATATGCCATAAAACCAAAACAACCAAATAACCAAGTACTGTTAGAGCGAGTAGAGATGGCTTGTCAAATGACTTACTAAATAGTTTGCCATGATATAATAACATTTTTTGAGATATACTTTTTCACAGAGAATTATGTACCCTTTTTGACTGGCATTAAGAGTATTAAATACAAATTGCAAAAAAGATTTTTCATTAAGTTTTGAAACGTTTGATGTCATCCTTCTTAATGTTCCTAATGATGGTATTTATCTTCATAATGAAACGTTTGAAACTACAAATTTTTATAAATTTTCAACATAAAGAGAGGGATACCATCAATAAATTTTGATGACAGAACAATTAAAATATTTTCATCCAAAAATGCTACAACTGGACACACAAAGTCTTTTTTGTTGTTGATTAGATCTTCTTTCAAATTTGTAAAATTAACCTTATCTAATTTTAAAAAAGCATTCATCTCATCATCAATTAGATTTTGAACCGTATTGGAGGGTTTTTATTTTTTATATCCATTTGAATATCAGAAGGTGTTGGTATATGACCCTGTGGCGCATCTGGCTATACAGAGGCTGGATTTTTGGGGCACATTTTTCCATGAACTTCTGTTGTATCAAAATTTGAAGGCCAATATAGTTGACAAATAACTGTATTATTCATAACGTTCAGATTGACATTTGGAACCGATTTTCTCCATCACTCTTTTTTGTCTTTGTCTTTTGGAAAACAATAAACTGATATTTTATTAATCTCACTCACAATTTTGTCTTGCTGGCTTTTGTAATTTGTTTTACAAGCAAAGACACAACACTCTTCTGGGACATTGCTGGAAATTAGCTAATTTCTGAAATGTTAAGTTAACTTTCTTAAGCACAATTATTTTCTAGTTGTGGGGCAATCCACAAAAGTGCACTTTAATCTCAGCCTTCTGGTATTAAAAATTAAATAAATAAATAGTTGAGAAGAACCAAGAAAAATGACTGAGCAGCATTTTATTTGAATTAAATATTTTAAATTTTATTATGTGACAGTAAAATTACCATAAAACTTTCTTAAATGGAGTTTTCATTAATTTTGTAATAAGAATGACATTTGGGATTATTTCATGCTAAAGTTTCTTACTGTATTATGATAGTTAATAAGTTATTTAAATAGTCCAGGTAAAAACATAATGAAAAACAAACTTTAAACATTTTCATCATATAAAAAATTTTCTTTATAAAAATATCTTAGTAAGTTTTGCCATTCACAAATACTTGATACCCACAATCAAATTCACTAGACAGTAAAATCCTCTGTTTCACTCACTTACATAAAAGCATTTGTCAATCATGTTTTTTAAAGTCTTAATTTTTTTTTTATTATTTGATTTTAATTATATTTCTCTTTCAGTTTCTCAAGTTTTGGTCTTTGCTTCCAGTAAATGAGTATGGTAATTTAATGTACCTTGACTTCCTAAACTGGATAAATAGTCGAACAATCAAACCTTACATGTTCAAACGACCTTCCACTGCAATGAGTCGTTCTTATGAACCATGGAAACCCCCTGGTCCACATTTTCCAAACACAGGTCGTACATCTGCTGAAATTCTACCATTAGAGGTAAATATATATTTTTTTTATTTTAATCAGAGAAAAATGTGAAATTAAGTAATCAACATTGGAAGTTGATACTAACAACCGGAACTAGGGTGTTTAAAATTGTCTGGTTTTTATATACAATTAATATTTAGCTTATCATGCAGGGAATTGAAATAAATCCAGATTTGTTCTTTATAATTATATCATCTTCATTTTCATTAAATATGAAATATTCTTAAATCTCATTATTTTCTTCTTGTAAAATGCTTTCCAAAATTCTTCATATAATCATGTTGGGTTAATGGCAAAAAAGTATTTTCTGACTGTTGCTTTAGCCCCCCCCAAAGAAAAAGTTGTTACTTTTTAGTTAAAAAGAAAATGACTTAAAAAGAACCCAGATTTACAAAATATTTGATAAATATTGTTTTCTAAACTTAATTTATTCAGGCACAAGGTCATTACTTGTGACAAGCCAAGTACTCACTACAGTTATAAATAGGTTTACAAGATGAGCTTAACTAACCATCCCACTATGATAGACAATTAAGATGATAAATAAAACATGGTTGTGTCTAGCCTGCCTGGATCGAACATGTATGTCTTTAAGGTTACAGAAAAAATGACTTGAATGTCCTCTGGGACATATGGTTTGGTTCAAGTGCCTGGCTGTATGAGGGCAGAAAGTGACAGACTGAGTTTCAAGCACCTGGATGTACCAAAAGTGGAGCAATAAAATTGCCACATAGTGAGAAAGTGGGAGGTGTTTTGGGGAGACTCTAGGCATCTGACATGGATGAGAAATTGCATTACCATTACTGTACAAAACCTAAAAGGTTTATAAAGGACATACAAAGTGTTTCACTCTCTGATATAAGCCCAGTTGGCTTGGGCTGTAGAATACACTGACTGCATCTCTGCAGAGGGGTAAGACTCCCTCAATGAGTGTCCAGGATATGACACTAAACAATCTGATGGTGAGGCTCCAGTAATGCTGAAGCTTTGGGGAAAGTACCCCTTCATTACCATTGCTCCCAGGTCTATTCTGACCTGGAGTGGTAGCATCTGATAGGGTCAAATACAACTGTTTGACATTTAAACTGAGTTCAAACAAATGACTGATGTTTAATTGAATTGTTTGAAATACAACAATTTGATCATTTAACTGTGTTTAAACAAATGACTGATGTTTAATTGAATTGTTAGTGATACATAAGAATACTTGAAACTATTTGTGTATAAACAAATGTGTAATGTCAATGCTAAATTGAATTGTTAGAAATAGAAATTTTTGATCATTTAACTGTGTGTAAACAAATGACTGATGTTTAATTGAATTGTTAATGATACATAACAATACTTGGAACTATTTAACTGTGTGCCTAAATTGAATTATTGGTATTAGATAACAATACTTGGAAGCATCTGACTGTTTGAAAATGAATGAATAGTGTTGAATAAAATAATTAGTGTTAAATAGCAATACTGGTAACAACTTCACTGTGTGCAAACAAATGATTAATATCAAATAGAATTATTAGAGTTAGATAGCAATAATTAAAACCATTTAACTGTTTAGAAATATTAGCAATATTAGAGTGCAAACAAATTACTTCTAACTCATTTAAACAAAATGTGTGCACAAAGAAATGACTGATTGTTAAATTCTGATTTTTATATGGCACAAAATACTTGAAACCATTCAACAGTACCAAAAAAAAAAAAAAAATGAGCTCAGGCTCATTAAAAAAATTTATCACAAAAATGTGTTTACAAAATCATATATATTCAATATATATATATCAACAGGATTTGACATTGAATAACCTACAATGGTTGATATGCCATAAAACCAAATCAAACCAACTCTTTAATATAGATAGCATAAATACTTTTATATTTATCTAAAGCAGCAAATCAAGTACAAAACCCATGAAGTGGAATAACTCTAGTTTTTTGAGACGTAATAAAAAGTATAATAAAATGTATATGAGTTATAAACAATAATTACTTTGGAGTATTTTTCCCATTTAAAAAAATTAAATCAATAAACTATTGCAATAAAATAAAAATACAGAATAATTAGATGAAGTTAATTGATATAAAGTCATATTTTTGAAACTATCAATCCAAATTGAACTTTAATGGCTTACATGATCCATACACTTGTAGTGAGCTGCTATGGTATCAATGACTGATGGTTGTCTTAATATGATAGTCACATTTGGGTACCACGGCTCACCGCTAACATTATTTGTGTGAGAAAAAAACAATTGTGATACTTGTAATAGAGGAAATGTATTATGGTTAAATATTTTCTCTAGCATAATAATACAAGAACAATTTGCAATGAATTAATAAAAACATTATATTGCTCGAACAAACTTGATAAAATGAATACAAAAATAACATGATATACTAAAAGAATACATAAAGAGAAAAGTCGTTTGTGTGATTAAAAGAATCTTTTGTATAAGTATTAAAGTCCTTAATAGGGAAGTATTGAAAGAAGACTTATTTGAGAAATGCTGCTATCATGTGCAAAGCTATACAAGGGTGTTGAGGCACAATTTGTAGACAGAAATGTACACACTCTTGTGTGTTGTTTAGTTGTCGAGGCTGAAAAAAGGATTTTGACTTTGGCACTCTCTTCTTTTATATACACCACTTTAGCATGCCACCTAGTGGCTATTAGTCGTACTTTTTAGCAGACATAGGAGTTAATAACCTTTGTGTTACCTCGAACTAAGTAGGAGAACTATCCAGCAGGCAAGAGATATAATCCCTACTCACTCTACAATCTAGTGAACATTTCGAAGAATAAACAATCTTGGTGACTCACTATAAAATGAAGTCCTTTAAACTATTATTGCTGTTATGAGTTCAGTCTTTTATGGTGGTAAATATTATGATTAAATGATATAGATATTTTGAATTCATAATTGTCTTATTTTTCTTCCCTTCTCTAAGATTCATTTAAAATTATTTGATGGCTATAAAAGTTTTCAGTGAAAAACTGGTTTTCAACTCTGTATTTAGTCTAATCTTCTATAAAGAGTATTAGAAATTTTTGCACACACCTAATATTTATTAACTGTCTTAAAAAAATCTTTTTTTTTTTTCAGATTCATGAGGTCAGACGTAAAAAAAGAGCAGCAACAGCAAATGCTGCAAGAAAAAAGGTAAGCATCTTAGAAAAATAATCATTGTCATTAACCTTTTTGTTCCCAATAATCTAAAATGAAAATACTCTAAAAATTTTATAACAATTACTATAATATTATACATTGAAATGATTCAATGAGCTGATTATCTCAAATTAGTTCAAATCCTTATATAGAATGTAACCTCTCTTATTCAACACATTATTTTTCTTGCTATATATAGATTTTACAGACCAGCAAACAAATGAATCACATAAATGTACTTACGATGTTTAATAACCATCTTATATTTTTTCTTTCTCACGAATAAAAACGTGCTTTGAATATTCTATATGTTCATAAAAAAATAAAAGAAAGTGATCAAATTTGTGTAATTACAAAAAATATCTCTGACAAAATTTATTAAAAATATTTTTTGCAATCAGTTATAGATCAAATTAATATATTTGGTTTTGTGCAAGTTTTAATAGTGATGATGATGATGATGATGATGATGATAATGATGATGATGATGATAATGATGATGATGATGATTATTACAACAACAACAACAACAACAACAAGAATGACGACGACGTTTATCTAGAATTATTTTATTTCATTTTTACTATAATTCACTATACCCTTTTTTGTCTGTCATCAAGAATGGTTTGAGCTATTGATACCAAATTTTCAGTGATTACTAATGAATTATTCCTTTTGTAAATTCAGATAATAGACACTCCCCTATAAGAGGAGTGTTTATTATATGAATTTATAGAAGGAATTATTTATTCTGTGAATTCAATACAATGATTTTACTCCATGTATTTAAGCAAAATATACTGAATTATGAAAAAATATTATGCACTTAATTTTATACAAATTAATCTATAAATTAAAAGTGGATAAATGAAATGGGGTAAATATGAATAAACTAAAAATATTATTTTATAAGTTGTTGAGACTAATATTTTTGTTTTTGTTTGGTTAATTCCAGTCCAATACATTCTTTGGCTTTCTTCAGCTGGTATAATTCTTTTAATTGCAGATATTAATTCTTTTAAATGCAAGAGATTCTGCTGATAATTCAGACTTTAGAACTTTTTATAGGAGAAAAATCCTACTGGATAAATTAATTATATACCAAAGGAATATTGAAAAATGTAGCAACAATAAAACCAAAAATGAGGAAAATATTAGTCTGAATAATAATGTCTCATCTCTGAATTTTGGATAATTTCTATTCTGAAATGTTTCTTGATAGCAACAGTTTTACTTTTTAATATATTTCTCTTCAAAATCAGGAAAGACCATCTTCTTTTGGATCAGCTAATCTAGTCAATGCCGAGCAAGTTGAGCAGCTAATCAAAGATGTCATCTTCAACAATTGGAAACTGATTCAAAAAAAATGTAGAGTGAATGACCCAGACTGCACAGGTTATATAGACCCAGAAAAATTTAAAGGTTTGGAATTTTTCTTTTGTTGACAGACAAAATAACATTTTATATTTATGCAATATGATAAAGTATTTTTTTTTTGTCTTACTGTTTGTTTGCTGCTTATTTTGCTTGTTTATATCACATACTTTTAATAAATTATGTTATAATATGGTATATACATTTATATTAGTACTGCTGATGTTAAATGACAATTGATTAAAAATGTTTTTATTCTATTATTACTGACTTAAATGTGAATAATTAGAGAAAAAGCTTTAAAATTATATTCAAAAGTCAAGGAAATTAGAAGTATTAAATTTACACAAGGGAGATTACTTTGCTGTTTCCCTAAGTTCTTATATTATGTTATAAACAGTTACTAGTATAAATGATGGAATCAACAAACTGTTTGAATTTCACTTGTGTTTGCTTTATGTTTATTTTATACTGATGATTTTAAGAAAGGCTTGAATCCACTTCTCCCTATGAGGGTTGACAGTTGATATATTAGTACGAGAGCAAACTAATTGAATGAAATAAAATAATTTATTCATTTTTATATAGAATATTATGCAAATTTACACACAGTCAATCATACAACCTGGTTTTACTACAGTGTAATGAAAAATTCCATTGTTCTAGTAACAGTATTTTTCAACAAAATTTCTGATTTTGCAATCTGATGATTTGTTTAATTATGAATTTATAATTGTAATTGACTTTTGGATTTGTGGATTTGGAATGATATAGTTCTTATACTTTCATCAGTGGCAGAGTATGCAGTTATTACACTTTGATCCTTTGCAGAAGTGTCAATATATGTAAATAATTCTGTCTTTTTTGCTGGAACTATGTTAGTATGATTATAATTATCAAAACCACATTAAAAATAAAACAATTTTAATTGCATTTATTGAATTTCTTGTTTGCAGAAATTTTACTTCAATTTATGAAAAACATTCAAGAAGAGAAATTTATGAAACTGAAAGAGAAATTTGACATCAAAGGGAATGGAACCCTTGCATACAAGGATCTGATTCGTTATTTTCTTTTTGATGTAAAGCCAACTCGATTGATTCCAGGTCAACATAGGTTGTTAAGAAAATCTGAAAAAGATAAAGTAAGAAGACTATATCAAACATCAAAAATATGTAAACTTTTCAAGGCAAAAATCACATAACAATTCAGACAATTCATTTTAGTTTTTTTTTCTTAAAATTCATTAAGTCAAACAGGTTTTCATTTTTTTATTCACAAAATAAAAACTCAATTCGAAGCTTTTTCTTTCAAAAGAACCTGGTACTGTAAATGAGAGTATAATGTATATTACAAAAATTTACTTATTCAATAACATTTATATTTCTTTCAATTTAGGCCAACTTTCTCTTTTGGCTACTCTTTAATATTTGTTTAAAAATATTTTACTAACTTTTATTTCTTATAAAATATTGGTAACTAATCAGTATTTGGAATAAGCCATCACTACTTAAGTGAGCCAGACTGTTGAGCTAGTTAACTATAAATGCAACTCATAACAGTATCCCTGATTTATATTTTTAACATTCGTATTAATGTTTACTCTTCAGTTTGATGATGTACCCACTGAAGGTCTGCTTGGTGAAGCCCTGAAAAGACTTCGACAATGTGTTATCAAGAACTGGAGACTGATGAGACGGTCGTTCCAAGCTGCTGACCCATCAAAGACTGATCTTGTGGATATAATAACCTTCCGACAAATTCTCAAGAGCCACAATGTGAATCTCACAGAGGAAGAGTTTTTTCAGATTATGTCCTTTTATGACAAGGATTTCTCAGCATCGATTAACTATAATTCCTTTTTAAGAGCATTTCTACAAAACTGGTGATTTCAAAAGAATTCACAGAATTATTTTGGATTTAACTAATTAAATTAATTCAAAATCAATGCTTTCTGAAAAGCTACTAACACTTTTTACTTTTTTCAAATTACTATTTGTGTATTTTTATAAAAACAAAAAACAAAAACAAAAAAACATGTTAGTATTTATTGGTATTCATAAACTTTATGAAAGATAGAAGTAAAATATACTAAATTTTATTTTAAAAAAATGCATTTTACAAACTTTTACAATTTTTTTCTTCATTTATTTTTAGGTATTTACTTCTGATATATTTTATAAACCCTATTCTGAAAACAAAAGATTAATCAGTAGTTATTTACTACGTACTTCTATATCCGTTGTGATATAATGGGTAGGACTTAATAAATAAATATTTCCAAACTCTGATTTGCTCTAATTGATTGCATATTTAGAATAAAACAAGAAAATCTTGTTGTAAAAGAATGAAACGATGATTATGGTTTATTGGAGTCTGGTGTACATAAGAAAAGTTTGAGATTTTCTTATTGCTGTTCCAACAGTTTCCTGTTTAGCTTCTTTATTTTTAATAAACTAAATATTTCTGGTTGTTAGGAGAATAATTTTATGATTAAATATCAAATTCTATAATATTTAACCTAAAATTTGTCTTTTAGGCTTTAAAAATCAGGAAGAAAAGTCTTTTTGGTGGCCAGGAATTAGTGTAAGCATTGATGACAGAATAAAGTTATTATATGTATAATTTAAATGGACTGATAATCAATTCATTGTAGCAATGCATTGAAAATAAGGAAGAAAATATCAGGTGATGAGGAATAAGGATGAGAATTAATCTTTGAATTGGATTGTTATCTGTTTATATTTTCATGACTGGGTAAACAAAAAACAACATTTTCTTCATTTCATAAGCTTATCTTTGAAGTTTTAGAAAATAAATCAAATATTTTTTGAAATTTAATTGATTTAAGAAAAAAAATATTTTTTTCATATTTTCCACAAGTAACCCTGAAAATTAACTGGTAATTTAAAAGATAGTGGATCACATATAGAGAATGTTTTTGTAAAATTTTGATAATTTCTTTTTTCATGAAAAGCTGTTTATTATTTGTGTATTCTTGCAGTGGATAAATGTTGTAAACTTATTCATATTTTTAAAGTGGTTTGATTTTAATATTTGATATCATTTATTGTCATTTTGAACCTTGAAAACAATCCTAAAAAAAAGTTTTATCAAGTATTGAAAAAAAAAAAATTTTGTAAATTTTATGATTAATGATAAGTCTGCATTTTCTGTGACTGCTACAGAGGTTATCATTTTTGTTTAGTTGATGTTTAATGAAAATATCAAAGTTTGAAATTTATTCTTGTTAGGGTTATGCTTCTTGTTTACTTTTTATTTTTCTATGAGATTAAATGTGGGTAAAATTTTAAAAGTAACTTGTTCGTTTTCTTTTTCGATTAAAATTAAAATTTCAAATCACATCTTACTAATAGCATTTATATTACAATTAAATCAGGGAAAGTTATCTATTATCAAATTTAATAGTTATTTAACTTAAGAAATTATAATAATTGAAATGTGTGAACACAGAAATCACACTTATTAATATTATAAATTGGAATATATCAAAGGAGTTTGTGGAAAAAGTCTCAAAGCAACACTATTGTTTGTAGATTTTTCCAAGGCCTTTGATTCTATACAAAAAAGAAAAATGGAGCAAATACGTCTAGCATTTGGTCTCCCCAAAGAAAATGTTACAGCTATAAAGATGCTTTATGAAAACATGAAAGCCAAGGTTTGCTCACCGGATGGAAACACAGACTTCTTTGACATTGTTGCTGGAGTTTTGCAAGGAAATACATGAGTATCATATCTGTTTATATTCTGCCTAGGATACGTACTTTGAATGTCAATAGATATAATTAAAGAAAATGGCTTTACGCTAAAAAAGGTAAGAAGCCGATGATATCCGGCAGAAACTATAACAGATGTGGACGATGCTGATGATAAAGCACTTCTAGCAAATACACCTACACGAGCTGAATCCCTGCTGTATAGCCTGGAGTAGGCAGTGGGAGGCATTGGCCTCCATGTGAACACAAACAAAATTGACTACATGTGTTTTAAATGAGAAGGAACAATCTCCACTCTAAATGGTGATCCTATGAAATTTGGACCCCAACACATGGACGTTCCAGTGTTGTTTGATTGGCAAGAACTTAACTCCAACAGATTTGTGTGGACATAGGAGGCAGTTTGGAATACATACTGGGAGGAATGGATGATAGAAATGAGGAGAGAGAGAGAGTTAGGGAAATCAGTGCTAGCAAGACAATTATAGTAGACTGCTCTATTAAAATGCATGGGTTTGGTGTTATGGCACATTAACCATTGTTGGTTATTTAATGCCAAATCCATGTTTATACATAAAAGAATTCTATTTTAAATAATTCAGTTCAGCATAAGTACAGTTTTTTTGGTTTACACACAGTCAAATGTAAAAAAAAAATTATTTTAAACAATTCAGTTTAATATAAGTACACGGTTTAGTTCTATTTCACCCAAAGATAGAACCTGGGAATGATGGCAATAAGGGGTACTCTGCATTCCCCAAAGCTCCAGCATTACTGGAGCCTTGCCATCAGATTGTTTAGCGTCATATCTAGGACACTCATTTGGGGGAGTCTTACCCTGTGCAGAGATGCAGACCGTGTATTCTACAGCCCCAGCTGACTGGGCCAAAATGTAAGGGAGATAATCTAACAAATGTTAGAATTTTAAAACCTTATTTGGAATATTAAGACAAGAAATAAACATCCAAATACGTTTTTTTTTTTTACTATGCAGGTAAATACTACAATTTTGAGAGGAGAATATTATTAAGGATCTCTAACACAAGATTGTATTAGAAAAAAATGATTTGAATTCAAAGAATTGAAATAGTAAAAGATTGGACAATTTAAAGTATATAACAAAAATGGTTTGTCCATAAAAGTGTAATGTTTATTTTGTTTTATTTTTAAACATTGTAAATAGAAAATAGAAATAACTTAATCATTTTTTTTTTTTAAATTCAGTGTATTTTTTAACTTATTTTTATAAGATTTATGCGTTTTTCCTTGACTAGAATTTAATCATGATGTTTTCAAATTATGTTTGGATTTGAAATTGAGCGTTCAAATTTATGAGGAAAAAAGAAGAAATGTAATCATAAAAAAGATAAGATAAATTTAAAAAAAAAAAAAAATCAAACTTTAGACCCAATTTTTAAATTTTAATCGTATTATAATGATCTGATTTCTTTACATCAATATGTTTGTTACCATAAAACTGTAATATCAGCATATTTATATTCAGCCAAATATCAATGAGATTAACAGGTTCAAACAAGTTAAGATTTCTGTTTATTAACATCACTGAGACACATTTTGTTTATGATAAAACTTTTAAAAATACAGAACACATTAACATTTTATCAGAATTCATTTCATTCAAAATCCTAGATTTATTCAACAAATCATAAAGGTATCCGTTTCATAGTTGGCTTTTAACCTTGTTAATAATAATGATCGATAAATAAATTTTTAACTACTATATTTGAGTAGACTTTTATTCCCTCTCAAAAAATGCAGTATTAATTTCTAAACATGTGATATTAATATTTAAACATTCTAATATATGCCACATGATCATCTGACCTTTCATTGTGTTGGCTTGTTTTTAGCCAACTGAGTCAAAATGCATGAGTCTGAAAATGTTCCACAAAGAACAACAAGGTGAAGACAACAAAAAAAAAAAAAAAATTGAGTAAATATTGTTTAAAAAGAAGAGGAAGTTTGTGTGACAAAATGGTGGTTTGTGGTATCCTCATTTTGGTTATGTAGTTCCCTTAACTAAAAACTAAGGCTGACTGCTAGATCTTCATTGTCGACATCAGCCACCCCCATGTCTCTCTGCATCTGTGGTTGTATCTCCTCAGTATATGTGGTCCAATCTGCTGGTCTCTCTGCTGTGTATACCCACTGAATCTGACTCTTATCTGTTCTAGTAGTAGACTGAGTCTACTTGTCTATATCCAGAAATGAACATTCCTATTTCCAGATTTTCAGCCACCCATAGGCTGGACATGAAAATACTGGCAGATAACGTTTCCAGGAGAGCCTAAACGATGCAACAATTTTATAAGTTGCAACCCACTTTTATCTGATCATCTGCAGTTTATCCTACGCAAATATGTCTTGAACACACACATATATGCATACATACACATATACGTACCCATGGTCAACTCACAACCATACACATGTATTCATCCACACACACATAGATACACTCACATAGAGCTAAGCCCATATAATAGTGTCACATTTATCTTCCCCAACAATTTTTATCATTTATTTCATAAATTACAAACAAAAACAAAAATATGACTCTTATGATTAAAATGTATCATTTACATTTGGAATAAAACCCAAAAATTTTTAAAAAGCAGAGGGATTCACTTATTCCTTTCTCAAAAGAAAAACAAATTAACTGGGGCAGTTCAATCACTCACCCCTCACAAACAGCAATTACCCCCCACCAAAAAACCCCCCAAAATGATTGTTTGTTTTCTTCCTTCCTTCCTTTTCTCTCTTATTCTCCAAAAGAAAAAAATCCAAGAGGGTTCCATCACTTCCAGTCTCTCCTGAAACAAACTACTAGTCCATTTTTCCCCCCTCCCTTCAAAATACTCGATCCTGAGGGACTTTTAATTCATCCCCATCCACAATCCAAGAGGACTTTTAAATCACCTCTAACTTTCCTTAGCGACTTGGGAGCATCAGAAAATCTCCGCAGTTGTTTTAATGTTGCATCAAGAAGTAACATCATATAGGAAGCTTCAACATATCTGACCTTTCAACATTTTGCCCCATCCCAACAAAAATACCCAATTCCAGGGAACTTTTAACTCAACCCCATTAAACAATTACAGGGGGACTTTTAAATCTACTCTACACAAAAAAAAAATTACACAATCCAAAGAGTTTCATCAGCCTCCCTACTGCTATTATTGGAAGTGTCAACCCAATTGACCACCCAACATTTCATCCCCACCTCCACAAAAAGAATATGGAAAGAATTTCTCATTGGAAAAAAAAACAATGAAAAGAAAAAATATCTGTTGAATTTTTAACAATTTTCAACAACAAAAGCAAACAGCACAAAAGCATAAAAAAAATCAAGCATAGCCAGTCAATGTTCTGCATTTTTTTTAGTCCCCTATATACAAACATGCACCCATATCTCTATGTGGCTTTACATTGACTGGTTGGTTTGAAGCTAATACCACTCTCTATTTGCCCCCCACTTTTTTCTTATTTAATGAGCCTCACTTTACTCCCCCTTTATAACTGTTCATCTTTTTTTTCATTTATCCATTGTAAATTTTCTGCCTTTCTCTTCTTTTTTCTCATCATTCTCTCTCTTCTCCTCTTCCCATCTCAAAGTTTCTCTCCATCTCTATCATCTCTCTAACCCTCTATTTGCTTTGCATCTCTTTTTCCTCTTCTTCCACCCTTATCTTGGTTATCATTATCATAATCAACTTTACCTATGTCATCATCATCTTTGTCATTTTTCCAGTCTAAAATCAAGAACCCATTGCTCCGTGTTTTCTTCAATCAATACAGAAAAAAGAGAATTTTGCATTCAGATACCATATTGGTATTTCTGTGAGAAATTGTTTTTATATTGTACAACTTTTCTTTGTTTTGGTCCGATTGGTAGTAAGTCTATTTGCCTTTCTGATTCTATCCTTATATCTTGGGGGGGGGGGTTAAATGTGTTTTCTTCTCAACTCTGCATGATGAAATTTGTGCAATGTCAGAGAGAACGTTATTTGTTAAATTTATTTCCTTTGAAATAAAAATTATTTTTTTCTGGGATAAAAGTATTTGTTTGGCTCTGAAATATAGTTGATTTTGTTTGTTGAAAGTTGAGAATCCCTTTCCGTCCCTTTGTCTTATTCACTGTTTTTTTATTACTTTTCTTTCTCTTCCCTTAGGTTATTTTTGAACCCATGGATGACAAACTTGGGGCAATTCGAAAAGTTTTTGTTGTCATTTCACCTGAAATTGTGATTATTCTTGGTTCTAATTTCAGAATATAACATTAAAAGTATATCCTTTTTTTTGTCAAGGATGATATATCGAATATTACTGGAATTTCATCTGTTTTCTCTATGTGGCCCAATTCAAAACAAGTTTTTGTTCATTCTTTTGTAAGAAATTAATGAAATTTGGTTAAAATGTCTTCTATGCCATTAAATGAAGTTACTCAGTTATCTTTTAACTACAGCCAAAAACTTATTTTGTCCAATCATGTTTTTGAACATTTTTTTCTATGCTTTCAAAATAAATTTATCCATTTTGAATGTTGCATACAATATTTTACTTATTTTATCTATAATTATTTGGAATAATTTATAAATAATGAACAATACCTACAGCTTTATACTCTTAAAATTCAAATTAACAGAGAAATTTATAAATTGATTTATTTGAATTTTTATTTTGATACATTCAAATTGTAGAAATAGACATCTTCTGAGGGTGGAGAGAGAATTGTGATTTCTATTATTGGCTGAATAAAATATTATACAGAATTTTTAACTTGTACTGATACTAATATATTTATAGGATCAAATTTGGTATTTTTCTTTTGAAATTATTAAATGAGAAAAATAGTGATAGTCTGATCAAAGGTGTGTCCAATCATATTATGAAAAATTTATATAGAGTGTTTAAAGAACAGTCCACTCTCTAGAAAAGGAACTATTAATAAAAATGGAGGTGTGTGTTGTACAAAAAATATGGTAAATGCACTGAAAGGTGTGTGTTTTAAGGATAAATAGTTGCTTATTCAAAATTATGTTGCATTTATCTACACTTAGATTTTGTTTATATTTCTTTATGTTCAATTGACCACATACTCATGAACTCACAAAAGATTTCAATTATAGAGATGAGGCACATTTGTTGGTCTTAATGTGAGGCATTAAGAGCTCTAATTTAAATTTGGCAGCAAACCTTTACTTGAAAAAAAATAAATTAAATCAAGGGAGATAAATCATTAATTCTAAACTTATAAAACTGCTTCATCATTCACAATACACTTTTGACACCTTAAAACTTTCTCAGTATCTTCTCCATAAACAGCACAGACCTATATTTTTTGCATTTGTATGTTTTACTTTTATTAAAATAAAAAAGGCCCCTAATAAGCCAAAATTGTTGCTTATTTCCTTTATTAGAGTCAAAAAGATTTAAAAAGTGCCAATTTTTGAAAATAATATAGTTGTCAAAATACAATAAAAGTGATCTTTTTTCTATGAAGTTAGTAAAAATAAAATGTTCCTAATGCCATCTATTAACAAAAGGAAAATGAACATTTAGGTAACTTAATATATTGTAAAATTGAATAAGGATCATAAAAGTTATTTCACAGTAGATGGTACTGGTTTATTTTACTATTAA
Source organism: Sepioteuthis lessoniana (assembly GCA_963585895.1). Classification (NCBI taxonomy): domain Eukaryota; kingdom Metazoa; phylum Mollusca; class Cephalopoda; order Myopsida; family Loliginidae; genus Sepioteuthis; species Sepioteuthis lessoniana. The sequence continues at coordinate 2,306,213 of OY757910.1, read as the reverse complement.
AAACTAATTTACTTACTGAAGAAAAAAAACCCAAATGTCTTGACATCTTTGCTGACAACTCAGTTTACAAGTGCAGTAAAATTTGAAACACATTTAGAGTAAAGACTTTATATAATTTTAAATTATAAACAGTATAAAAAAATAGAATTCCTATTTTTTAAAACTTTAAATGAAGTCCTTGTTTTAAATTACCCAACCGATTCTTATTTTTCTTTTTGAAGGAACTGTCTGTTTTTGATTTAACAATAAATAAAATAAAATGAAGTCCTTTTTAGTGTGGGTGTGGAGATACTCGAATAAAATAATGGACAGTCTGCCTTCAACGAGGATAAAGATGAGCTCTACATGAATGTTTGCAATTTGGGTATATGAGGGGATTTTAAACGATCCTGTTTTTCCACATACCCCGCAAATCATGTCCATTGTTTTGAAAAAGAAGTTGGTTGATTTTCATAGATAAAATATGGGTATTTTGCAGAATGGAACTAATGAAATTTATTGATAAATTATATCATGTTCAGGATAAGTGTAAAAGCCAGTTCAAGATAAAATTATTAATGCATGACCAGTACGTACCGTACACATTTTGGCCTTGTGCCAGAGATTACAGTTTAAAATCTATACATTCCTACTGGGCTGCATACACACCCGTCGACTATTGCCATTAGAAAGCAGGCGACTACTACATTACAAATGGTTTTTTCTTGTACTGCTACTCGTACTAAATCACAAGTGATCGGCATTATTAGGTAAAGAACAAGCGCTGATAAAAAGTAGTTTTTAGTAGATCGACATTATTGTTTTTTTTTTTCTTTCTCTTCCTACTGCTGGTTTCGATAACAGTAAAAACAGTGCGACAGTTTAAATAACAAAATGGCATCGGACAGACGCAGTCAGGTATGTCATACTTTTTCAGTTAATTTTATCTCCTTCCCCTTTGTATTTTCATTTTGTTTGAATTACAAAGATTTGTTCTCATTCTCCGGTTTTTACTGTCTTCCATTTTTATTAGTCACGACTCCTCTTCATGGTCGATTTTATTACTTTTACATTTAAAATACACCTACGTATCCGATAAATTGTCGAAGTGTTTTTTGGTTTTTTTTTTTGTTGGGTTAAACGTTCAAGTAGAGAGAGATATGATTTAAATCATTTTACAGATTTATTTTTTATCTTTTTTATAACTGGTATTACTGACTACCCCCCCCCAAATGTACTAATAATCGAAGTACATACAGTTATTAAATAAAATACTAGAATCTGTTCTTCATCAATTTGACTTCGTTTTCATTTTACGGATGGCCAAAATAAATAGTTTTACATTCCACTTTGGAACCACCTGATGATACAAAATGTAGGGATTTTTATGTTTGTTTCGAAAGACTGAAATATTTATGGGTCAATTTTCTGTCTTTTGTATGATTAATAATTCATATTATTGCGATTAGTTTTAATAATTAAACTTTATTACTGTTCTGTTGACAATCCATACTTAAAATGAACTATCCTCGAGCTTTTGAGTTAAACGAGTTTTTGTTTTGGTTAGAAAACAAAGCTATGAAATAAATTACGTATTTATTTTTGTAAATTATCTTTTCCTTCATAATTATTGTTCCTCTCGTCTACATAATTTTTGACAATGGTCCATCTTTTTATTTTTAAAGTTTTCAGAAAAGACGTGAACAGGTGTCTTTTTTTTTTTTTTTTTTTTTTTTTTCCAAGCTAAGTAAATTCAGTTCTTCCTGGACAATCATGTCACTGATAAACAAACGTATAAAATATTAGCATTTATTTATTTATTTAACCTTTTTACCGTGTTTGCAATTTAACTCGATGTACCATAAATTTTGTCACAAGTATATTCCTTCCTTGTCAATTTTTTTCTTGATTTTCTATGTATTTGATTCATTTCTACGATAGTATTTACATTTTTTTAAAAAATAATTTAGTTTTTCGGTTTTTAGTTTCTGGTCTTTTCTTGAAAATTTTAATTAATTTTTCACATTGTCAGTATTACTTTATAATCTATAAACATTCAACTAAAATGTTGAGGAACCTTCATTCATTTTATCATTTAAAAAAAAAAAGATACTTTTAATTCCTTTATTGCATCATTCATCAGTTTCATTGTTTTTGTTTTGTTATTCAAGTTGTTTACAGGCAAAATAGCTAATGAAGATAAGAATCACTAGAATTCAATATCTCTAAGTTTTTTTGTTTTTTTTTTTTTGGTATCATTCTACACGTGCACCCGCTGAAGTTCACTGGGAAAACAATTTTTATAAATTATTTATTGTGTGTAATTTGAGCAAATTAGACCGTCAAACTCAGCAGTTTTATTTTTTCGAAAAATTTACATTTCTTAAGAGGGGTTCACTTTCGCATTGTAATTAGATGTAGAATGATCCCCCATTTTCGGAACAGTTAGCGTTGGAAAAGACAAGTAACCAGACAGGTCGTATTATTTGGTGTGTTGAGGGGGGGGGTTGTTGTTGTTTTTTTCCTTTTTATTTTTTTTAACACTTGTCAGTTCATGTGAACATATGTAATATAGATATTTTTTTTTTTTGCTGGGGGGAGCTTCTTTAAAGGGAAAAATGCTTTTTATTTGGGGAGAGGAGTTATTTTTTGCCATCGATTTAACAAATCACTGAAAAAAATGCAATCAGTTCAAAAAATAACATGAAAATAAAATTAAATTACCTTAAGTTAGGTAATCTTATGTTTGTTTGTTTTGTTTTTTTTTGTTTTTTTTTTCATTTTCGAGGCGAGGGTTCTTTTTTTTTTTTTTTTTTTTTTTAAACTGGTGTTAATGACAAAAAATGGCTTAGTTGAGGAAAATGTAGGGCCAGGCTTGGGCTCTTTCGTATCGTATACGCAATTAGATCCCGAACCTGATTCTTCTTCGTAAGGAAACTGACGTTCTCTGCCTAACAAAAGTAGATACAAATTGGCCGTTTCAATGAAGAATTTGTGCAGTTTATTGTTTATTCTAAATTCAGATAAATAAATATCTCGCCAGGTATTGCGACATTTATTTTGACCTAATACCTGGTCACTTAAACCATTCTTTAAAGTTGTACCCAAATTACTCGGTTTTGTGCGTGAACTTGTTCATTGACAAAATCTTTCTCGTGATAAATCACAAAGTGTTTATAGCCCAACTCGTACCTTTTTGTAAGCAGGTCAAGCATGACTATAGATAATTGAACCAGGTTTAATTCATTTTGTTACCAGAAGTGTGGCTTTATTCCTCTTCCCACCAGTTGAATTTTAAAGCAATCAACAACATACGTTTGATTACTCTTTCAGTTCCACCAAATAATGATAATTTTTTTAGATGATGATCCCTGTTGTATTTACAACTAACAATGATTGTTTCGTCTATTTCGACTTCAACCTTTTAACCATCAATAGGATCTTGGCGATGAAACAACGCGTTGGTTACTTCGCAATAAAAAGAATGCCAGTCAACTGTTGTCTTTCGAGAAAGTTCTAAGCACTCCAATACTTTAGTCCTATGATCCCAGAGATGGCCGAGGAAATGGTTTAAAAATGAAATTATCTTCCAAGGAAGGATGCATGTACTATCCCCTCCCAAAAAAGACCCTTTAAAATCAGAAACTGAATACTTACATACTCTACTTTTCTTTGATTTTGGTACGACCTCTGATCTTTTCGATATGTACACACAAAGTTACAATGTGGGCTGGTTACTGTTGTCGGCAAAACACCGTGCGAATGCAGAAAGTTAATACGTTTGTCGATATCCTAAAAAACAACAAACAAACTCAACAATGCAGCGATAATAAGGAAAAGAACAAGTTTCCCAAGACATTACAGTTCGTTAAATTCAAAACGCATGTTTATTGGGAAATCACGTGGAAGCATGCGATTCTCTAATGTAAGGTAATTTAATTTTTATTTTCATCCTATTGGATTGATTGCATTTTGTCAGTGATTTGTATTATAGATAGTACTCAAAAAATCCACCTCTTTAAAGCAGCCTTCTCATGAAAGCAAAAACAAATAAATAAATAAAAATAAAACAACTTACCAATTTTCCCCTTCCACACTTACGAGTATTTGGAAAAAAAAGGATCTCGCTACCGAGAAGTAAGAAAATCTTTTTAAAAATCCACCTGTCTGGTTACTTGTCTTTTCCAACGCTAACTGTTCCTGAAATCTGTGATTATTACATTGAATTAGAATATAAAAGTGAACCTCACTCATAGAATGTGAATTAATTTGTTTGTTCGAAAAACAAAATAAAACAAAACTTGTGAGTATGTGGGTCTAATTAGTTCAAATGACAAATTCTCGATGAACTTGAATGAGGGAATTTTATTGAACTTTTTTGTTTCTTTTTACGGTCACCAACGTAAAAAAATACGAAGAAATGTTTTTGAATCATTAAAAATCAATCATACAATTCTTCTATTTAGTGTAAATGATTTTAAGTATTTGAATAATATCTGTGGTGACTTATTGTCCCATTCATTCGATATATTTTCTCGTTTAATTTTCTTTTTGTCAGTAAATAAATCATTAAACATTTTTATAACAGCTTCAAAGTAAACTGAAAAAAAATCTGTAATAAAATACAGGATTTAGAAATGATTTAAATTCTTGTCATCAATTTTTGTTCGTTTTAAACCTTTGTGAAAGTTTGTGTGTGAATCTCTACTCTTTGAATTTGGTGACCTTAGTCGAGGGTGACCCGAAAGCTCCCGTTTTCAATAGCTACTACACCATGGTGTTGAGGAGAGTGCTACTCCATTCCCTAGATTGCTTCACTTTACCCTTGATCCTTACCTTATAAGGCTGAGTGATAGCATCAAGTACCATTTTTAGAGTTTTTGGTATGACTCGATCTAGGATTGAACCCCGGTCGTCCTGACCATTGGTGAACACTCTACTCATTAGACTAATGGCCCGGTTTTATTTTATAGTGAACTAATTTTATAGTGAAATAAAATTATCCTTATAAAATGGAGGCAAAAAACTTGTTTTTTTTTTTTTATGTAAACATTTCAATCCTTAATTAGTGTTTGCTTCTAAATAGTTAAATTGTGAAAAAAGTTCAAATTAAATTTAGAAGAATTTAAAATTTTCCATTGATTATAAAATGGCAAAACAAGGACATTTCTTTTCTTTTTTTTTTTTTTTTTTTTTTCTTTTGTTCATTTAGAAAACAGTAGGAAAAAAAACGCACAAAAATCTTGCGCTTTTTATTTTGCTTCGAAATTAAAATAACAGAATTTAAGAATAAAGGCACACAAAGAACAATATATTTAGAAAATGTTAGAGAAAAAAAAACCCAACTGATTTTTACTTTGCTTTGAAGTAGTAGGAATCAAGTAGATATACAAAGAAAAATATATTTATTTTCAAAATGTTTTGAAACATTTTATAAACTGAAAACTTAAACTACAAATTTATTAGATTTTTTTAATCTAACTGCAACGTTGCCTTCAACTACCCATTCAGTCCTTAAGGGAACACCAGTCTGTGACCAGTTTTAGTGCTTTTGTAAAATTTAATTTAGTTTGGTTATTTTTGTAAAATTTATTTTGAAGATAGTTTTTCTGATATTATCAAAATTTATCTCTTCGTTTGTACCTTCTTTAATGCAGCATAGAATTTTATTTATCAAGTTTTATATTAAGATTAAAAGATTTTATATTTTTAGAGCAGTTTCAAAAACAGAATTAAAAAGTCAATTAGAAAATAATTTAAAATCTATCATTTAAAAAAAAAAAAATGTCTAAATTTAAAATATCTCATTATTGAATTTAATTGTATTGATAAAAAACGAGTTTTTCTTTTTGAAAAGGAAGAATGACCATTATATTATTTTTAGTATTCTCTATCATAAAGTACAAAAATTTAAAGTTATTTTGATATTTGTCATTTCCTAAGTTTTCATCTTTTCACAAATTATTTCAGTAGTGTATTTATGTGGGATTCATCAAGGTAAAAAAAAATAACATCAAACAAACTCGAATTGTTATTCATGATTATAAAATTGTACTGTCATGAAAAAAAGGGAAGGTACATTTTTTTTTTATTGTTTAGTCAAAATAGAGGAGGAATCATCAGATTTGATTGTTATAAACCATTATGAATTAAATTTCTTTCATTATGATACACATCAAGCAAATCTTCATTGTCTAAGTTTTCGTTTTTATTTAAAGTGTAAAATCTTAAAAACGTAATTGAAATTTAAAAAGATATATCTTATTTATAAAGAACATTTATATTAAAATGTGATTGTACAAAAATGTTTTGTTTTTGCTCTTTTATTTATTTTTTTTCAAACTATTCTCACAAAATCAGTAGATCTTAAACTTTGTAAATACATACTAAGAATAAGATACTACGTTTGTTTTACAATAGTTTTTACATTTGCATATACATTTTAAACACAAACTGTAACGACTTATGGGAAATAGTACTTTTTTCTCAGGCTTTAAGTAGAGAATATATAATGGATGTCATTTTGAGTGTTCTAGTGATAATCTTTGAAAGTTTTGATAAGAATTTTTATTTTTATATAAATAATATTTTATATTTTCAAATTTTAATTTATATTGTTATATTATATATTTAAAGATTATTTTATCATCTAATGGTAATGAACTTGAGAACATAAAATTTGTAAAGATTTTTGTTTAAAAAAAGTGAGGACGAGTGGACATTAGATTTTATTGCTTTAGGTCCTTTTTCTTTACCAATCTGTAAAATAAGAGGTTTTATTTAAAAAAAAAAAAAACTTGTTTTATTTGATATGGGATATTAAACTACATTTGAAGTTGTTTTTTTTTTTTTTTTTTTTTTTTTTTTTTGTAAATAAAAAATTATCTTTATCTTTGTTACAGAATGTTTTTTTTATTACAGATATTTGCTCATATACCAAATGAAAAACTGTTCAGAATAATTTGTCATGTTCAAATGTTTTTCTTGTGTTGATCAGTTTATGTTAAAAAAACAAAACCCGATCAGTTGTTTTCTAAAATTGTGAGAAGAAATATTTTCATTGCCTTGTTCCATCTAATTAAAATGTCACAGTCACAGAATTATGTATTTAAGTGTCGTGTTAATGTGAAAACAAATTCTTGTTGAAGAATTTGTTCCTTTTGTGGAGAGCATGAACAAGTTGACTATGAAGTTTTTTTTTCAAATGACTTTCCATTAAATTCTTATGCATCAGTTTCTAAAACTTGCTTTGATTACACATTTATTTTAATAAATTCATGTGTAGCTTTTTTTTTTTTTTTTTTTTTTTTTTTTAATTTATAGACTTTCTATCATTGTTTCATGTTATTTTTTTAAAATATTATTCTCAAAGGTGCACATATTCTGCCATAGTTGATTCAATCCAAATAATCAGTTCTTTAATGTTCTTTAAGGAGGCTAATTTCTCTCTTATCTGCCATAATTGCAGCTTACATACATTTGCCTTTAGTTATATTTCTTGCAGTGGGCTGATCATTTTGAAGAATTTATGTAATACTTTGAAAGACTATTGATATTGAATTCAAATCTTTTTTGTAGGGGCATTGTTACTTTATAGGTGGTATTATCTGGGATTTTTACCTTTTGGCAACACACTGTAAAACTGATTTAAAAAAAAAAAAAAAAAAAAAAAAAAAAAACTGAAGAAATGAAATGCTAGATGTAAATACTAAAACTATATTTTGTTTTATTGGCTTTGTGGCATTTGTATTACTATTATTCTTAGTTTGTGCTATTTAGTGAACCTAACTGTTGTTAATCACAAGATGACATTTCATAGCTTTGAAGAATAATAATGTAATAAATAAAATGAAACACCTAAAAGAATTGTGAAACCCAACATTGTATTATTTTATTTGGGCATAAAATACCAGTAAACAGTTACATAGTAATTAGTTTATTTGTTAAACAATGAAAAATATATCAAATCATCAGCAGCACGAGAAATCAACAGGATTCTCCAGAAAATAGAGAAATGAAAACGCTTCCATGTATGGTTCAATTTACTTACAGCCCGCATAAAAAAAAATCATACATGTCTACTTTAAAAACATCTTGAAAAGAATTAAAGGCAGATATATTTTAAAAAGTTGAATCTTCTCAAATTTGATTTTTGAACAAATTAGCTCAATATAATAGCCATGATGTTGATAAAAATCATATACTTTTCAGTTTTTCACATCTTATCATAATTACAATTTTGTGTAATTAAAAAATGTCAAAACTGAAATGTAAATCATAGTCTACTGACTGTAATTTAAATAAATAATACTTTTGTAAAAGATTAATTTTACTTTCCAGCAAAAGAAAGTTTACAGATATGCCCCCAGCCTCCAAAAAAGCTTAAAAGGGACTAAAGTAATGGATGCATACTAATAAATAGGATCTTTTTCTTAATTGTTAGAGCATAATGAAATTTTAGTTTTCATTATTGATTTTGAACTTTGATAAATATCTATTTATTTGGCTTCATTTGAAAGCATTAGATTACTGGTTAAAAGGATTGGATTTTATTAAAGAAACCATTTTACTTCAAACACATCATCATAAATTAACCTTTAAGCCTTTCACTTAATGAAATTTGTTATATTTATAATATCAATAATTTGAAAACTTGTGTTGAAGCTTACAAATGAGAATTATTTGTGGTAATTCTTAGTAGTCTGTGATCTTTAAATAGACTAATTATGATTCAATTAGATAATAGATATAGCTCAGATACAAAACCTAGAACTGAAGGCTATTTCATCTAAGATTCTGTTTTTCTTTTCTTTTGTGGTCAAAGTTAGTATTTACAAAAATCTACAATATCTTAGTTGATCAGCCCTAAAGAGACATCACGTATCGCCATCAGTATGCGATCTCATTGCAGATTATTATAAGAATTTCCGGCTGAGAGCATGTTCAAGTACAGTAACATCAGAGTGGCAGACCCTGGAAAAGGGTATCATTACAGGGTGTACTATGTCTGCCGTACTATTCTCATTGACTATGAACATGCTTGTAAAAGCGGCAGAAGTGGAATGCTGAGGCCCTTTGTCTAGATCAGGAGTCCGCCAATCACCAATAAGGGCTTACATGATTTAACCGTGATGATGACATCTCTCATGCTAGGTAGATGGCTCTTAAAGGGTCTCGAGAGAAATATGACCTGGGCTAGAATGTATTTCAAGCCAGCAAAATCCAGGTCACTAGTATTAAAAAAAGGCAAGGTCATGGAGATAGTCCAATTTACAGTCGCAGGAGAAACAATACCTACTCTGAGCGAAAAGCCTATTAAGAGCTTGGGCAAGACTTTCAACAGTAGTCTGAAGGATACAGCCGCAAAACAGAAGACTATAAAAGATCTTGAGGAGTGGCTAACGAAGATCAACAAATCTGGATTGCCTGGTCGTTTTAAGGCATGGTTATTCCAGCATTGCAGTTTTGCCCCGGATATTGTGGCCATTGCTCATCTATTATATTCCGATTACCACCGTGGAATCGTTAGAAAGAGCAATTAGTAATCAGTTGAGAAGGTGGCTGGGCTTGCCGAGATGCTTAAGTGGTACAGCTCTCTACGGGAACAGCAACGCGTTGCGCCTCCTCTGCAGCAGTCTCGTGGAAGAATTCAAAATCACGAAGACAAGAGAACTGCTGCAGTATGCAGAGTCTGAAGATCCAAAGGTGGCAGCAGCAGGAATTCAGATAAGATCTGGCAGGAAGTGGAGTGCAAAGAGAGAGTTGCAAGTGGCGGAGGAGAGGCTTAGGCATAAAGCTATTTTAGGGTTGATAGCTAAAGGCAGAGCAGGATTGGGGTTTTTCCCCTCTACGTATACCAACAGTGCTAAAGGCAAGGAAAGACGCCAACTCATCCAAGAAGAAGTCCGTGAGAGCGTAGAAGAAGTGCGTTACTGTAAAATGGTCGGTCTGAGTCAGCAAGGAGCCTGGACAAGGTGGGAGGATGTAGAGAAAAAAAGAATTACATGGTCAACTTGCTGGTGGCTGGATTTTAGCGAGATTCGATTTCTCATTAAATCAGTGTATGATGTGTTACTGAGCCCAATCAACCTGCAGATATTGGGGAAGAGAGAGATCCCCAATTGTCAACTATGTGCTAGGAAAGGATCTTTACAACATATCCTTAGTAGTTGCCCAAAAGCTTTGGGTGATGGACGGTACCGTTGGCGTCACGATCAAGCACTCAAGGTAATTGCGAATGAGGTGACTAAAGCTATGAGGGCTAGTAATCATCAACCAGGAAAGAAATTGAAGCAGATCAACTTCATAAAAGCAGGAGAGAAGATACGGAGAAAGAGGAGAGAAAAAACGAACCTGTTATCTTCCGCGGACGATTGGCAGTTGTTAGTGGATCTGGAGACTCAGCTGAAGTTCCCCAGACACATAGCTGTGACATCGCTAAGACCAGACCTGATATTGCACTCTGATAACACAAAGCAGTGCATTATTTGGGAACTGACTGTCATGGGAGGAATATATTACTCTCGCTAATGAGAGGAAGAGGTCCAAATACCAAGAACTGGTCGAACAATGTCAACAAAAGTCATGGAAGATACATTATGACCCCGTAGAAGTTGGTTGTAGGGGCTTTGCTGGACAGTCTTTGGGCAGAGCCCTAGCAAAAATTGGTATAGTCGGGGCAGCTAGAGTGAGGGCGCTGAAGGACATTACCAACACAGTTCTGAAGGCGTCAAAGTGGATTTGGCTTGAGAGATCAGAGCCATGGAAGAAAAAAGAGGACGATGGACAGATGTCTATGAGAACGGCTGAAGTCCGGCCATATTATTATTTTTTCTTTTTTGCTTTGGTAGAGGTATGAGTGTAGCACGTCGCGATCAAGGAGGCGGCTTGGCTCTTACAAAGTCATGCCGGGGGGGTTTCTGTTGGAGCCGATATGATGCAAAAAACCCGAAATTGGTGATGAAGACAGTGCATCACTGAAGACCTACCTTGATGCATCTCGGATGTAGGATTGAAATAGCTCAGATACAAAACCTAGAACTGAAGGCTATTTCATCTAAGATTCTGTTTTTCTTTTCTTTTGTGGTCAAAGTTAGTATTTACAAAAATCTACAATATCTTAGTTGATCAGAGTCTTGAACATAGAGTACAATGGTCCATCTCAAGTACCATCTTAACGTTCATTGCTACAACCCAATGAAGAAATTAAGATTAAAATTTTATCTGTAAAATTTGTAAATGTAAATGTTTTTTAAAAAAAATCTTTGTGATGACAATATTGATAGATACTTGTGTTAAATCTTTCGAAAAACAATTATTCTGCTTTTTCATTACAAATATTAACTGAATCAATATTGAATGTCTCATTTTTACAAGTAATAATTAATACATTGCTTATGAAATGATAAAATAGGTTCATTTTTCTTTCTGTTCATCATATACTGTTTAATAAGAAAAAAATAATACAATCTAGAAATTGATTAAAATCCATTTAAAACTCCTCACCCTAATCCTGCTAATTCTCAATCACAATCAAGAAACTTCCTATCAACTTTGTAGGAAGTTTTGTGGTAAAGATAATGCACTTCTTTTATCAACTCCAGAACTGGAGCCTCACCATTAGATGGTTTAGAATCATATTCAGGGCACTTGTTAAGGGGTGGGGTCAGGGTTGCATTCCTCTGCAGAGATACAGTCAGCGTATTCTTTAGCCCCAGTTGACTGGGCTAGGAAAGTCCATAGTTGAATTAGAAACAACCACGAAAGGATAAAAATTAATGACATTTTTTTTATGCTTTATTTATAATTTACTTATATATGTAAATAATATGTACAATATTTGCTCACAACCCCCCCCCCGAATAAATTAAATAAATAGGGATGTATAAAGTCAACTATTCTTCTCTTGGCAGTGCGCATCAAAGGTAAAATATACCAAACAATTTCTTCAAATAAAATCAAACCAGATTAACAATTACCTGTTTATTTAGTTTAATTGCCTTGATTAAAATTAAAATCATTAAATTATATTATTTTTATATATACCATTTTGATCACGTGACTAGGTTAAGTTTAGCATAAGCTGCTTTAAGTAGGGATACAATAGTTTAGCAGACAAGAGGTGTATTGATTGGTGGAACAAACTTGAGCCTACTTAAAAAGATATAGTTTTGGAGGAACAAGGTTAGTCCTGAACGTCTGAGCTTAAACTAGCTGTATTGTTTAATAGTTACAGTATAAGTATATTTAAACTCCTATCAAGGGTACTAAATTCATATTCTGATAAGAGTTTGTGGGGAAGATGAAAGCATGGTGTGAGTAAGAAAATAAAATTAAAAAAAAATATCAAGGCAGGGGATCAAAAGATTCAGAGCACTGAAAAAACTATTTTACTTGTTTATAACTTCCTAATAAACTATATTTTTTTTATAAAAGTAATTCTTAATGTTCTGTCTATTGTTGATTTCACTTGAACATTATGTTGTACTTGAGTTTACTGAAAATATTCTAAATATTATTACTTGCTAAATAGCTAATTCAGTTTTCATTTAATTCACTTTTTTTTTTTTTTTTTAATTAAAAAATATGCTGATTCTTTTTATTCAAAAAATCTGTCGAGTATGTCTTGGAAATGTTAGTAATGGTTGTAGGGATGGTAGAGTAAAATCTTAGAGAGATAAGAGTATTGGGTGGTAAAGACTGGAAGGCAGCTTTTGTCAGTCTTTTTTCCTTCTCTTTTATGAATATCATTTTCCCTTTTCTCTGTGACATATACCTTACACTCCTAAATAGGGAGACACAGATTAGTTAATTTAGTTAAACAATAAGAGATCTATTTGAGAGGACTCTATTTTAGATATTTTTAAATCATTTTCTTTAGTTTAAGATATAATTTGATTAATGTTTTTTGGGAATTTTAAAATATTTTGTGGTAAATTATGTGAACATTTAATAATACTGATTTTTAAAAAAAAAAAAAAAAAAAAAAAAAATTTGTCTTCATGTTAGTTATTAATCTACATTTTCTTTTTTAAGTAGAGAAATTAATTCCCATGTTAGTTATTGTCACAATATTTCAGCTATTTTCAGGCCTCTGCTAGAGTTGGTTACCTTCTGTGAATTTCAAACTGAATCTTTTATTTAATCCATGGAGATAGGTTGGTTTCATTCTGTTGTCTATACTAAAGGATTTCTTGTATCAATTGATCCTTCATAGTTTGTCTTTGTGATTCGTCCCTGTGTTTTCATAACTAAAGAGTTGGACTGCAGTCTTTAAGTAAGCAAGTTTGAACACCAGTCACTTTTGGACTAATGCCCTGAGGGAAAGGTATGAAGCCCCTTATCCCTCCAGCTATAGGTTAAATAGTATCACTATTGTTCTTCTATAAGGATGGCTTTGGCGTTAATTAACCTATGATGGTTGATATACTATTTTAAACAATGAAATATCACTATTGTTCTTCTATAAGGATGGCTTTGGCGTTAATTAACCTATGATGGTTGATATACTATTTTAAACAATGAAATATCACTATTGTTCTTCTATAAGGATGGCTTTGGCGTTAATTAACCTATGATGGTTGATATATTATTTTAAACAATGAAATATCACTATTGTTCTTTTATAAGGATGGCTTTGGCGTTAATTAACCTATGATGGTTGATATACTATTTTAAACAATGAAATATCACTATTGTTCTTCTATAAGGATGGCTTTGGCGTTAATTAACCTATGATGGTTGATATATTATTTTAAACAATGAAATATCACTATTGTTCTTCTATAAGGATGGCTTTGGCGTTAATTAACCTATGATGGTTGATATACTATTTTAAACAATGAAATCTAACCTTGTCTCTTTTCAACTGAACTTGTGGAATTACAAAATTCTTGTTTGATCTAAATTTTTATTTTAAAAAATCAGCTTCAGGGATGAATAATGTCAAAACAGAAAATGATTGCTATTTATCTTTGTTTTAGGAAAAAGATTTTCAATAACAATCATTTGAGTTGTTTCTGTGATTGCTATTTGGTTCCAGTTATATTTCCTTTTATCTACTTGTTATATATCAATTTGATATTGCATCAGTATATATATATATATATATATATATATATATGTATGGTTGTTACTTATTTAGTGCTCTACCCAGAGACTCATCTGCATACTCTTTACATCTGTAATCTTCTTTAATGAAAATATTGATTATTAGCACTAAATCAAAAATCATTCCAAATTTTATGTTACTTTTTTTTTTTTTTCAGCTTCTATTAGGAACTTTTGACAGTTGTCAATATTTGAAAGTGGTTTTTGGATTTGCAATTTGGTCTCTTCTCAAATATAGCAAGAATCATTCTATGAACATTAATTTTATTTTGGTTATTTTGATTTGTTCATTATCTTTATTGCTTCTTATATGCCTTGTATTTTGTTTTTATAGGTGAAGCATTTTTTAAAATTTTGTAGTTTGTCACATGTTCATTACCTACTACAGTTTTTCTCAGATAATTATATATCTTTGTCCTGTTCCCAAATTTATTTTTTGTGACAAAAAGTAAATGTGCTGGTAAACTTGTTTTATAATTGCCATACTATTATTATCTTCGTCTTCACTAAAGAGAATGATTGATGGTAATATTTTGAAATATTAGATACACCTTCATGAGGAAGATGCAAGTAAGCATCTAATTCAAAGCCTTTAAAAAGGTTTTAAAACTTATTTCTATTTATTGATAAAATTTGCCAAAAAAGCATACAAAACAACGCAATGTCTTTTGATGGCATATCTAGTGCGTATTCTATGAATCCATTATACTTAGTAAAGCAATGAGAAATTCATAAAGTAATTTTATAACTCGCTTGATCTGGAAACAATTAACAAAGTTTAAATAAAAAAAATAATGTCTTAAAACTTTTTTCTCTTAAACTTTACCTAACAAGATGCTTTCTGACTTTTGCTGAAATCAACTAATTGACTTTTGCTAACATTAATTAATGGTTTTAAATTTTAACATTTTTAGTTTAGTAAATTTATTTTACTAAAACTCTTTGAAAAAATGTTGTCACTAATTACTAATAAAGTAAATTTGTAATTGAGGGTGACCTGAAGGCTCCCTTTTCATTAGCTGTTACACCAAGGTGTAGGGGAGAGCGCTACTCCTTTCTCTGGATTGTTCCGCTTTACCCTTGATACATACTTTATAATGCTGAGTGTTAAACAAGGAGGTATCTAGTACCATTTTTTTGAGCCTTTGGTATTTTTGATGAAATTTGTTTACAGTATAATGTAAAATCATATTTGGAATATTTTCTATGAATCAAAAATCCTATTTACTTCATCAGAAATTTCAATGTTATATTGCTGTCATTTTTGTTTTTGACTTGGTTAAATGGAATTTTTATGACAAAATGTATAGACTCTACTTTATTTTAGGAATGTTTACCTATACAATTTTAAAGAAATGAAAATCTTTCCATTTTTATTCATTTATCATTTATAATTATTCCAAAATATACTAAAGCAGACAGTCTAAAATACATCTAAAAGAACCATTTCAAATAACTTGTTTTCTAGACAAATCTTTGATTAATCAGAATTATATTCTTTTTTGATTAGCCATCAGTAAGTTTTAATATAGTTTTATATTTCAATAGTAAAAGTTTGTTTTGATAATTCTGTTATATTTTTTTATGATGTAATTTATTCACCGATTCTGTTTTTTTTTTTTTTTTTTTTTTTTAATTTTTTTTTTTTTATAGATGGCTTAATGTCTGTATAAATAGAATTTATTTGTAGTTACCTACATACCTATAGTATGTAACATTTTTAACACTACTTCAAAACCCATAGAATATTCTTGGAAAAGGTATTATTCCCCTTATCTCCCCAGCTATGAATTATATAGTATCACGGCTGTTCTTCTACAAGGATGGCTTTGGTATTAAATAACCCACAAAAGTTGATATGCCATTCAAACAAAGAAACCAACCAACCAACCAACCAAGACTCTGCTATTAAAGTTACATAACTATCTCCATGTCAATTAATCATTCTAAGATTAAAGTCAGAAAAAAGTTATTTTTCACCAGGAATTGATGAAAATAAAAAATGTCAAAAATTTTTATACAAATTTTTTCATAAATATTCAAACTATTTTCCTGAAATATTAAAAGATATAAATTGAGGTTTTTTTTTTTTTCTCCATTTCTAAAGATTTTATCAGTTAAAATATATTTGCTGCCAATTCTATTTTCTTATTTTTAGTATCATATGACTTGCATATTTTAGTGGTTGATAAGTAATTTGTATCTTTTAATGCTAAATATTTACAATTTAATTTTAAAATTATAGAAGTCTGTTTGTCTTTGTGGTAATTTGTCAGTGTTGTTTGACATTTTATAATTAAGACTATTTTACTGTTGATTAAGTTTGCTGTTTCACTATTATGACAACTATTTTATGATGTTTCTTATTTTTTGACTGGATTAACTGTTGTTTTAATAGTTTAGTGCATGTTATAGCTTATCTGGTAATGACAGTATTCAAAATTGATCTTTAGTTCAAAATAAGACTTTTGCTATGTACAAGAGTCATTTAATCAATACAGTAAACATTGCCTTAAGGATCTTGCAACAGGAACCATTGTTCATAGGTGTACCTTTTTTTTTTTTTTTTTTTTTTTTTTTTTTTTTTTTTTAAATCAATGGTGATGGATCCTTTCATCTTCCAGAAGACTTTCTTTACTGACAGCTGCACCCAGAACATTTTCTCTACTGGAGAGTCAGTGTGTTTCCACTCCATTAACTACCTTTTTCAACTCATGCTCATGTTGTGGCAAATCCATGTTTAGTCCATTTGGAAACATTTTTTGTATAAAACATACTTCTCTGTTCACATCACATTCTTTGCACTTCTAAACCACCAAAAATTTGATGACAGGCCTCTGTTCAATAATTTTTGCTATAAACCTTTTCCAAACAATGCACTCCTTACATTTATGGGGAAAAAAATTCTGAAAAAAAACTTATTCCTTACCCCCAATGCCAAATGTTCTCTTATTTATTTACTGTGTCTTTATATATTCACTAACAAAAATTATGCTGTATATATCGAAGGTTATTTTTTTTTTTTTTTTTTTACTTCTCTACTGCATTAAAAATAGGCATTATACTCTTAAGACTTCAAAATCTGAAAAGCTTTATTGTTCTACATAAATCAATAAATAAATAGTTATTGATTACTTTTAAATAAACGCTACAGAGTAGTTGACACAGATCTCAGTTATAATAGAAATTATTCTAGTTTATACTGTCACGTGATATCCCACGGAGACGATAGAAACAAGATTAATACTATCCTCCCGTTGGAATGAACAGTGGCAACCCGTCAAAAAAGTGACCGTTAAGAAAGAATGTAGGTCACAGAGGGGATATCAACAGATGTTGGTACTTAGTAACCTCAGGTCGCTGGACACCGGAAGGGGAGGAAGGTAGAAGCCAAATGATTGGCTGGGACCCTAAAACGGTAGTAGGGACTCCTTCCCGTCAGCGGAAATAGAAAATAAGAAGTGTTAGTTGTTTGGCAGGGTTCGTAGCGGGCAGATGAACCAAAGCCAGTATTCCGGGTAGAAGACAAAAGAATATCTGAGACACGAGGGACCAGAGTTCTTCAAGCCAGTATTAAAAATAGCATAAAGTCTATTAGCCCGTGAAAGAAGAAAGATTCTCCAGTGGAACCCCGTCGAAAAATAAGATAAGTGACTTTGGGGCTATTTCTCCTTTATACCCAAATTTTATATACCACCCTCTCTCTCTCTCTCTCTCTCTCTCTCTCTCAATTTGAAGAAAAACAAAAGTCAAGAAAAGACATTTATATTCGTGGACTGTCCATTTATTATACATATTTGACACTTTAAAAGTGTATCGCTTTGTACAGTGAAGGATTAATGTATTTTTATGTTACCACGTGGTCTATGTTGTTCTTTGCAGTTCTGCTACGAATTTGTGGAGTCACATTTCCTTTTCAGCTTCTATTCGCCTTATGTTATCTTGCTTAGAATTGTCCTATAAATTCCTCTAAAATATCACACGGGAAACCGGAGTTGCCGACTACTACAATATAATATTATTACGACTAAAACCTATAGGTCCATATCTTCTGTTGTCTAGGGGAGGAAGTTTAGTGGCCTTTGTGGGTGTGTGGATAGTGTGAAATTTGGAACCCCTTGCCAGCGGCGGTCAGTCTGGCCCTATATTAATCCCTCACGTAATATGCCAGGTCTTATATGCCTGAGAGAAAAACTCTGAACGAGGACTTATTCTATAGGGGATCAAGTGCCAACCTGCCCCGTCTTCACGCGTGCAAAAATAAAGTCCCGTTTTGGGATTTTAGTCAATTTGCCGTCACAATACCTTCCAGAAAATTCACCAAAATCCTTTAATATTTTATACATGTAAAATCTGTGACAGCAATATTACTTTTAAATTCATTAAATATTGAAAAATTGATCCCAAAGTGGATGAATATCACCCACTCAATAGAAGAAAAGATGAAAAAGAGTCAGAATCTTTCTTAACAATAACAGATGATTTAGCTATTGAAAAAGGGGAAAGTTGAACAATTGATTTGCCTTGAGAACCAAAAGGCTTACAACTCTTTCTTTCTCTCTCTCTCTCTCTCTCTCTAAAGTTTAGGAAAAACATATTTAGCCAAGTTAATCAAAAAGTATTCACTACATTTATGATAATTAGCATTAGAGAGAATAAACAACCCTTTTTTTTATTGACAAGATTTTCATTGACAGATAATAAAACCAAATTATTTTGGCCTGCAATGCAATACGGAAAATGTGCATATGATATTTTGAAAGAATATATTGTTCTGGAAGCAGGATATTTCCTGTACATTATGGAAACTCTATTATACAGCAAGCAATAATCTATAGGATGACTTTTTAAAATCAATTATATATATAGTAAATCATGATTAACAAAATAAATACACAAACTTTGAATCATTGAAATACTTTTTGTTTCTCAAATGAAAAATCCACATAATTAGTCCCTGTAAATATGATAGCAAACTACAAACAACTTCACCTTGATCTGATGTAACAATTTTAGCTAACTTAAGACTTTCTAAACGGCTCTTGAACCCCTCCTCCTTCTCAATTTCTTCTGGCTATTTTGTAGCCAAATAGGTTTTAAAAGTTATCTAAAGTTTCAAGCTTTAAAACAATGTAGATAATGTTATCATTGAGTATAGGTTAGATCATTAATCTAATGAAGCCCATTTAGAATTGTTAATAAAACTTTGGTATTATCCTGTTGAGTGTTCTGTTTCAAATTGCACATATTTTCCTGATTCCTACTGCTTTTCATTTTCTGTTTGCAGCAGACAACTATGATAATGTGAACCAGGAAACCTATAATTTCATTCTTTTCATATCTTATCATTACTGCATGCAAAGCTTTTCTTTTGATATATTCACTTTCTTGTACAATATTCTTTCACGCTTTGTTTTTTTTTTTTTTTTTTTAAATCCTCTCTGCCAATATCTCTCATTTATCTTACTGATGACCTAATTTAATGTGAAAGTCTGCCTCGTGCTTAATAAGATAATAGGAATAAATCATTTCACAATTCTGATGCACTTTTAAAATTTTAAATATCATTTATAATATTATTCTTTTCAGGATTCAATTCTAAAGAGATGCTAGCAAGAATATCTTCCCACTTTTGTAAAACATAATAAAAGAATAGTTTTATCTGCTAAATGTTGTTACATAAATTTTATAGATTCTTCCAAAAATACATTAAATTAAGACCATAAAAAAGCATAAGTATACAAAACATACACATACAGAGTGTATCACAAAAGTGAGTCCACCCCTCACATTTCTGTAGATATTTAAGTATATCTCTTCATGGGACAACACTGACAAAATGACACTTTGACACAATGAAAAGTTGTCTGTGGGCAGTTTATATAACAGAGTTAATTTATTTTCCCCTCAAAATAACTCAAAATATAACCATTAAAAGCTAAACCCCTGCCAACAAAAGTGAGTACACCCCTTAGGGGAAGTTGTCAATATTAACATACACCATGTCAACTGTCAATATTTTGTGTGGCCACCATCATTATCCAGAACTGCCTTTACTCTCCTGGGCAGGGAGTTTACCAGAGCTTCACAAGTAGCCACTGGAATGCTCTTCCACTCCTCCATGACGACATCGCGGAGCTGGCAGATATTTGAGTGTTGTCCCATGAAGAGATATACTTGAATATCTGCAGAAATGTGAGGGGTGTACTCACTTTTGTGATACACTCTGTGTGTGTGTGTGTATGTATATATATATATATATATATATATATATATATATATATATATATATATATATATATATATACACAAATTTTTAACAGGTCATGATATTGACAGTCCAAATTATAAAATAAGCTATGTGTATATATGAAGGTTGTCTGAAAAGTTCTTAGACTGACCAAGATGCATTCATGGAATGTGACCAAATGAGGTTGATTTTTCAATGTAGTCTTCCCTGCAATTCACAGACTTCTTTCACCAGTGTTGCAGTGCTTGGATCCCATTTGTTAAAAAAAGTCATCAACAGCAGATATGATGTCATCATATGAACTATTCAGTTCCCCATTCTCATATATTGAAGAATAGAAAACTAGGAATATATAAGTTCATTTGCAGTATGTTATACTTCTGTAAATTTCTTTTAATTTTGAATCAAAATTCAAACATTCAGTCTTAGAGCTTTAAGGAACCACAAAACAATTGGATGGAGGATTACTGATTATAAATTGTATTGATGTACTGTTTGAATAAGAAACTGATTATTGAATGTTATCAAAATAGTTACCTTTTATATTTTTTCTTGACTTTTTTGCCTAATATCTTGTGAGTTATTTCCTCTGTAGCCAGTAGTTCTTATATATACAATCTTTTTCACTTGCAAATATGTGGTATTGTTCAAGAAAACCCTCATTTGTTTGCTTTTTAAGTATAAAACCTGTACCTGCAATGGCAACAGTTATTGAACTAAAGATGTTTTTCCAAAAGATTTTATTAATTCCTTGAGTAGCCATGGTAGGTTTTTTTATCCTCGCCTTTGACAGTCTGATATCCTCATCTGAAAAGTATTCATTTAAGAGACTCTGCTAGTAGCAGTAACAAAGGTTTATTTAATAAGAAAATATTTTTCAACATTTCTTTTATAAATGGTGATTTCAGCATCCCTTGTCCAAAAAAAAAAAAAATCCATTCACTGATTTTAGAGCCCTTTTCCCCCCCTTAAATGATAGCAGCTCTTAGCTTCTCTGCTTGTGTGTTGGCAAAGCAGAAAATTATGTAACACAGAAATGATCACTCTCAGCCAGGCCTCAGTGAATTCATGTCACATTTCCATGTGTGGGCTTCTATGTGCATTTTTATAGACTTGTTATCAAAAAGGTCAATGAAGTCTACAGATGGCTTCTACTAGTCATAATTCCAAACAGCTATCAATAGAAGGTTAATAATCTCCAGCTAAATTTTCATCAGTTTTTATTCTTGAGCCTCAAACAGCTTAACTCGAACCTTGCCACTTAGCAAAACAAGTCAAAATCTGGAAATTTTTTGTTAGAAAAGTTTAACTTTTTATTTTCAAATTCCATTAGATTTTAAAACATAACTTAGGTTCAGTTCTTTTCAAATTCTGATTACACTAGGAAACAAATTAAAAAAAAAAATGTCTTTTGGTGTCTTAGATTTTAGACCTGATTCTAAGTATATTCAATCCATTGAATAAGAATATAAACTTCATTTCTTTCTAGCAACTTTAGTTTTTGAGATAAAGAATTTATTAATAAGTATTCACTGAATTCTGTATTTCCCATTTGCAAGAGATAACATGGCTTCTTCTTAAAGAAAGTGTTTGAAGCATCCAGATTATTTTTGCTGTAATTTTAGAGAGTACACTTTAATGAAACAGAAAATCCATATCTGATTTTGTGAAAAGGGCCTACTTATACTATTTCAAAATAAAACTAAGGGACTAAAACAAGACATAGGCTTTACACATTGTCTGTAAAACTTGTGCTGAACCCCTTTTGTCAGTGGACTAATAGTAAGAGGAAATGTCTGAAGTTTGGCATAGCTATGGTCTGGAGAGAACAAAAGAACCACAGTGATGATTGTTACTTCTGCCTGATAACCATAAAGGTTATTAATGAACATATCCTGACCTAGATTCAGCAAAACAATCTGTTGCACATTTGGTTGAAATATCTGTTCCATCATTCATTCATTCATCTTGAAGAATTCCCTGAAGATGAATTCTCTATTTCAGCTGCAGAAAGTATTCATGGTCAAAGTAACATCCAAATGAGCAGAAAAGAACTTATTGCAATTGAAAATTAAAATCACCAGGTATCACAAAAGAGAAATAAATTTACTACTCTCCTTAGAGGAAAGAGATTTCATGTTTTGCAATTATATTCAAGCCTTGCTGATAAAAATTGACACATTTTAAATATGTGCCAAGTGAATGGCATTTGTTCATAGGTAGTTCTAAGCAAAGCTTAAAATGTGTTCTTCTATGCAAGGGCAACAAATATGGATCAATCCCAATTGGTCACTCTACTAAGATGACTAAAGAGCAAAAGACAAGTGTCCTAGTTCTACAGGAGTTGTCATACCATGATCACTTGTGGTTAATCTGTGTGGATCTTAAGATGGGTTAGCAAAGTGGATACAACAAATAGCCCTGCTTTCTGTGTTCGGTATAGTCGGAGCACTAGGTGAGAAAACGTTGTGGTAGGAAAAAAAGAATGAAATTGTAGAAGCATTGGTTAACTGAGATAGATCATTTTAACCTCTGTTGCACATTAAACTAGGTTTAATGAAGAAGAGGGCTGCTTTGACTACATATGCAGAAAATTTCTAGTCTGAGCAAGGAGAAGCTAAAGACAGTTATTTTTGACTGTCTGCTAATCGGGGAACTTGTGAAAGCCTCACATTTCCAAGATTTGATGAACAATGCCGAGATAGATGCACAGTTTTTGCTCGCTCTGGTTATAAAGAATTTTTTGGGGAACTATAAAGCAGATAATTAATCTGAACTAGTAGAGAGAATGCTATCTTTTTTCAATCAACTTACTTGTAAAAGGAGCATCAAAGTGCATTATCTCCACAGCCACTTGGATTGTTTCTCAGAAACATGGCAAACAATTCTACCAAGATTTAAGAACAATGGAAGAAAGATAATAAGGACATTGGGATACCCATATAAAGGTGGATTACTGCTGGTCTGTTCAACATGATTGTCTTGGGGCAGCTCACTGCAAAAAGTCTTTTAAATGCCGCTTTTGTGATATGTAATAAAATCTAATGGCATATTTAGAATCGGTAACCAAAATTTACCTAAAGAAAAGTCTTAATATCTTGGGCATCAAATTCTGTATTCCTCAGTATCATTGATCTGTCCTCCTTGTTATCATCCTTTCAATCATTCGCTGAAACTCGAGTTTTTCCAAATTATTTCTCAAGTCACATCAAATCATTTGACTACCAATGCAAGAGTTTGGCACATGGTACCCCACACATTCATATACAGTAACACTTGAAACAGGTTCAGTGCCCTATTATATAAGTAAGAACTTTTTAATTATTTTCATATTTCCATATAGTCATAATACATCTCTTATCCTGCCATAAGTGATGTATTAAATAGTTAAATTTTGTAAATAATATTGCTTTAATTACCTATCATTTTATATTCAAAAAAAGATTAATTTTCTGAAACAAAAACAGCTTTTATAAGTTTAAACATGTTAATTATATGTTCACCCTTTTATTACTAAATATTATCCGGAAAATCTCCATAAATATTTATGAAATGATAGATATATGAAACTAGAATATATAAAAGACATATTTGTAAATGAAAAAACAAAAATTATACTTAAACCATCTTTATACTGCTATGCCCCAAGCAATGTCCAAATTGTATAGTTCAAGGCTGAAGCCAATATCCACTATAAAAAAGCCATCCACCTACCCCCACTTTCCTATTACTTGTGGTTAGTTATGCATTCATTTATACATTTTAATTTCTATATTTTTTAATAGGTCAGATTTGGAAGAGAATGTTTCTGTATTCTTCTTTACTGATGTCATATTGTGTCATTCTAATGTTGCTATGGAAACCCTGTTGAAAACTCAAATGACTAAGTTTGTTTTTGCGCTATAAAATCTTTAATTGTCTCCAATAAAATAATTGGTAGTATAACTTTGTGATGAGCCATAAAAATAAAACTTTGCTGTTGAGAGATGCTTTCTTCTAATGTTAGTAGTTAATTATAATGTAGATTTTACATATCCCCTATTGTTGAGAGAAAGGTTTTAATTATCCTTTTTTTTTCTCCCTTAAGTCATGGGATTACAATCTTGTCACTCTAGCAAGATGAAAGCTCAGACTTTTTGGCAAACACCTTATTAATTTTGACTGGCATTTCTTTCAGCTTAATATCGTTTGCCAAGTGACACTTTTAATTAGGAATACGTTTATACTATTATAAATAGATTTGATTTTCTATGCTATTGACTCTTCTTATCACTCAAGCATTAGAGCATCTGTCTGTCATATGGCCATAAAGTTGGGATGAAAACAACTGAAATGAAAAATTCTCATCCAAAATTAGTAACTGTTAATAAGACTTCATTTAATAATAGCAATAATTTCTTATTTCAATAATCATAATTTTGTTACTGTTAAGACATATCGAATAAATCATGTAGAAAACCATTTGTTTTGGTGGTGTTTTACAGCATATCAACCCTTGTAGATTATTTAATGCCAAATCCTCTTTATATACACACACACACACACACACACATACATACATACATACATACATATATATATATATATATATATATATATATATATATGATTTGTAAGTGAATAGTTTGTTAGTTGGTAACTTTTATTTTAAAATAAGTTAGAGCTCATTTATTTGCATTCAGTTAAATGCTTTCAAGTATTGCTATTCAACACTAATAATTCTATTTATCAAGTATTTCTATCTAATACAAACATTTAACACACAACTGTATCGTTTTAAATAACTAATAATAATCCTTAGTAAATGATTGAAGAATTCTGTTTGAGTCATAATAGTAATGAAGAAGTATTCCACATTCCCCAAACTCTAAGATTGTAGCCTCATCATCAGATGCAGTTTTGGGTCATATGAAAAAATATTTAAAGTATAATTGATATTTCTGATAAATTGTTAGAGACTGGCCTCTAAAAAAGTAATGTAGCCACTTTCCTCATGAAATTTAAGTCACTCTTAAAGTACAGGTTCCTGCCAGGTATTAAAGTTAAGTAGCTATAAACTTGATCTGTACTTTGATGAGTGACCACTTTGTAACAGCAGCAGCAGGTATCATAAGTAAACTGAGGCCTGTGTGTGAGATTAAACAAAGCTTAGTAAATTACAAGACCAGAGGTATTTTGTCATGTTAAGGACTGGTCAATTAACTATGTGCTAAATGATTTGTTACTTCTTGTACAACATGAACGGCAAATACACAGTTGTCTGAATTTTTGAGACAAAGCTTGATGATTTTTATTGTTCAGGGTTTTTGGACTATTGTCTTAATCTTTATTGTTATATTTGTGTTTCGAATGCTATGTCCGCTTGCCTTCTTCAGGTGTTTGTCGAATTTGGGAGCCTACACGGAACTTTGAACCACATCCACGGGGGTCACTTGTTCTGATTCTGTTAACCGTAACCAGGTATAAGTACTAGGTATTCCTGTATTGTTACTCACCTGCAGTCAGGATTGAACCTGCAACTTCCAGATGATAGTCTTTTTTTTTTTTTTTTTTTTTTTTTTAGAAGCTTATAGAATCAATGTCTATAACTGTTATGCTATGTGTCCTGCTGGACATTTCTGAGTGAACTTTTGTGACTTATAATGTTCTGACATCACTATGATTACTACTACTATGTATAATTTTTTACCTGAGCTCATATTCCAAAATCTTTTATTTTTATTTTACCTTCTTGATTATTGGTTCCCATATTGTATTCATCTCTATACTGGTCTACTGAACAGGTTACTGTAGCCCAACATATGTGCTGATTCTTTTATGCGTCTAATTCTCCAGTGTTCATCTTTATCAATTATTTTAACTTCATCCCATAATGGCAGATGATTTCTCTTTTCTTTCCATATATGGTCTGCTATACCTGGCTTTTCAATTTCACCTTGTACTACTGCTTTTCGATGTTTTTCTAGCCTTATTTTTAGTGGGTGGCATGTCTCACCTTTTGTATACTTTACCACAACTGCAAGGGATGGAGTACACACAGTTCTTGGTCATGTTGAATTCTGTTGATAGCTTGACACTGAAGAGATACATCTGGAGAGAGAAAAAAATTAGAATATGAGCTCGGGTAAAAAATCATACATAGTAGTAGTAATCATAGTGATTTCAGAACATTAAATTTAAAAGTCCAAAAAATTCATTCTGAATTGTCTAGCAGGACACATAGTGTAATGGCTATTGGTGTTGGTTCCCTAAGCTTCTAAAAAAGGCAAACATCTGGAGGTTGCAGGTTCAGTTCTGACTGCAGGTGAGTAACAATACAGGAATACCTAGCACTTATATTGGGTTATGGTTAACAAAATCAGAACAAGCGACTCCCCCCCACACACACACTGGATTAAATAAAGGACGTGGTTCAAAGTTCCATGTTGGCTCCCAAGTTCGACAAACACCTGAAGAAGGCCAGAGGACATATTGCCCGAAACATTGTGAATATAAAAATAAAGATGAAGACTATAGTCTGAAAACCCCAAATGATAAAAGTAAATATTCAGCCCCACTGTTTACCATAATCATTCACAACTCATTACTAAATTTTTTTTTTCTTTTTTCAAGATGAGAAAATAAATTTCTAAATATTTGAAAATTTAGTTGTTTTATGAATCATTATGCAGAAGAGATTGTATTTTAAAAAGAAATATCAGGAATGTCTGTAGAAAAAATGTTGTCATCTAAATGTGTCTGCACAAAGCTGATGACTTTATAATATCTCAATGATGTGATATCTTGGTTGTAATGAGAGAAATGACTTACCGTAGAGTCCGAAGATAATACGAACATGTCTCATGTGCAGGGTACTGTTAGGAAAGAAACATGGCTGTTCTTGGAGGCACAATTTGTAGGACGCCTGTCTCATCTTAAATGAGATAAGAGTTGTGCTCATGCAAATTTTGGCCAGCCTGAACTGGCATAAAAGCAGAAATGATTTTGTGGTCACCATTCTTGCTGATGGTTGGATGAATGTAGTAATGCGGTGATTGAGAAAAAGTGAGAGAGATGCTACTTGTATGTCTGTGATTTGCTCTCTCTCTGTGACAGTCATAAAAGGAAGTCTCGACATCCATTTCCTACTGCAACCTTGAAGCTCAGTACAAGATAAAAAGAACTGCCAAGCGGGCATTGGACTTTCATTTCTACAAGCTATTTCGGCAATTATAGCGAAAGTTTGCATAAGCAGCGACATCATAAAGCCATTTTCCGGCAAGAGTGATGAGGTGTCGTGGCTGAAAAAGGTCAGGTTGGTGGCAAAACTTCAGAAAGTGAACAATATGGCTAGTTTGCTACCATTATACCTGGAGGGGGGACGCACTGGCCCTTTACATGGAGATGGAGAAGACTAGTCCGAGAGATGCAGAGCAAATCAAAGCCCGGCTAAAAGAGGCCTTCACTGATGATGCATTCACAGCATACAGAAAACTGACCATGGTCAAGTGGGCCAGCAAACGCATGAACATCTTCGTGAATAAGATCAGGCAGTTGATTGGATTGGCTGGATTCAAGGGAGCCGAGATGGAAAGACTCACCAAACTAGCCTTCATCACTGGGTTCCCTGATACAATCTCCATTGAACTCCGACTGGCACTGAATATCGAAGCTCTGACCCTGGAGGATCTATTAGCAAGAGATAGTGACAATGACAATAGGGGATCAAAACCAGGACATAGTCACGGCCATGTGCTCACCTCATAGTGGTGCCACACCTTCCGCCAAAAATGACCTAATCGCCAGTATAACCTTTGATAGGTGCAGTGGCAAAGGCCATGTAGCAGAGGACTGCCGGAAGCACAGAATGCGCAGCTACTGATGCGAGGGTGGTGGACACTGGGCTCGAGACTTGTTTGGGGAAACGAGATGTGACAAGGCATCAGCACCAGCCTTCTCCCCAACCAAGATGTAAATACAGCGCTCCTGGTGGCAAACATGTCGACAGGACGCAGTGTTCAGCGCTAATTGATACCGGCTGTTCATGAATGATCGTGGACGCAGATTGGTGCCGGTCTTGGAAGAGAGTGACAGTGGATGTCATGATGATCGGAGGCATGTCCTATCCATGTTGCAGCGTCAGAATGGTCACTGTATCAACGGAAGAAGACAGCTCAGCCAAGATGAGCATGTTGGTGGTGCGTGACAGACTGCTAGGGTTCAACCTGCTATTGGGGATTGATGCCATAAAAGTGATGTGAGGTATTGCTGTTGGACCATTGGGACAAATACAGATCGGCAATGGGCAAGTAGCTAAGTGTGTGGCCATTACAGTTAATGGACCCAACTTCACTGCCACTTTTGACCATCAGAGCTGAGCCTGGACTGCAGCATGGAAGTGGTAAGAGGATCATGCATCTAAAGAACTGCACAATCTGGTAGCAGTGGAGATCCGGGAGGAGTATGTGTGTGAGCTCTGCACATGGATGTGCAATGGCTGGCTCATGCCATATCCAGAAGAAAAACTGGGGCCGCCCAAAGGGCTGATTCCCCCTGATGGCCATACTGCAGCAAAATAAATCTAAAGTATGTCCAGTGATGGACTTCTGAGAGCTTAACCATCATGTTGACACATTCACAGCCAATGCAGATGTCTCTGTGGCTAAACCGCACAAATGGCGGCAAAAGGGTTCTAACATGTCTTTGCTAGATCTCGGGAGAGTGTATCTCCAGGTACGTGTCCAAGAGTCATTGTGGCCATTCCAGACTGTGAAAGTTGATGGGAAAAGATACTGCCTGACACGTTTGGGATTTGGTCTAAATGTAGCTCCTCTCATCATGAAGGCTATTATCAGCACGGTGCTGGTGCAGGAACTGTAGGCTGCGTGGCATCTGCGTACATGAACAACATATATATCAATAAGGATGTTGTGCCGGGTCAGAGAATATCTGGCTCAGTTTGGGCTGGAATGCAGAGACCTGGAATGGTTGAAGGACGGAATGCTGGGACTGGTGGTCATGATAGAACAAAGTGAATTGCAATGGATGCGAGGAAGCCTGGTTCCCAACACCACTGGTGTCATCATGCGATGAATGGTATTCTCTATGTTTGGGAGGTGCCCAACAAGCCTCCCAATGTGTGGTTGGCTCCGTGTGGCTTGCAGAATACTCAAGACGAGAGCAAGTTTGGTCATGAAGGGCTGGGATGATCAAATGAAGGATGCCCTCCTCCAGTGCATGGTGTCTGAGACCGTGGGCTCTGTACAACAGGATGGAGATCAGTACCAGGAGCTCAACGTGTGGGTC
The DNA here is from genome assembly GCA_963585895.1 of Sepioteuthis lessoniana. Classification (NCBI taxonomy): domain Eukaryota; kingdom Metazoa; phylum Mollusca; class Cephalopoda; order Myopsida; family Loliginidae; genus Sepioteuthis; species Sepioteuthis lessoniana. Next base: position 2,276,590 of record OY757910.1, on the reverse strand, counting down.
GATACCAGTTCCCTGGCAATCGAAGTGGTTCGAGAGAGAAACGAAACAGTGCTGGAGAATGCTTACTGACTGCAACCATAGAACAACGCCCAACATATCAACCTCGTCGAGCTGGACGCTGTATTGAAAGGTATCAATTTAGCTCTCCAGTGGCAGAGCAAAATGCTACATGTGAAGACAGATTCTGTGTGTGTGTGTGTGTGTGTGTGTGTGTGTGTGTGTGTGTGTACCACTGGGTGTCCGGCACTCTGACTGGGAGAGCACAAATGTGTACCAAGGCAGCAAGTGAAATGCTCATCAGGAGGCGGCTGAACTCTCTCAAGGATCTCGTGGATGAATATTAGCTGGACGTGACTTTGGTGCCATTGACCCTGAATATAGCTGATTGACTAATGAAAGTGCCGCTGTGATGGTTTGATGCGATGAAGAGGGGCAGCAGACATTGGCCACCGATTGACACCATACAGGTGGATGAGCTGGTCACAGACCAAATCATGTCCATCCACACCCAGGAGTGTGGCGCACTACTTACTTCATCAGGAGAGTCTGCCCACTTATAACAAAGGCAGCCTTTAGGTCAGCCATACGGGCATGTGAGGAATGCCAGTCAATAAAGCCAGTACCAAATAATTGGGAGAAAGGAAAGCTGGAGGTTAACGGTAACTGACAGAGACTAGGGATGGATATTGTGCCCTATGGTGCCCATCATATTTTTGATGCTGACTGCGGCTCGTCGTGCTTCTCAATTTGGAACCAGTTGGCAAGACAGAACTTGGTGAATGTGATACATCAGCTGGAGGCGGTGTTCTTTGAGTGGGGCCCACCCCCAAGAGTTCTTCACAGACAACGACCCAGCCTTCTGCAGCAGAGAATTCAGAGCTTTTGCGTGTGAGTGGGGTGTTAACTTGTGATTTTGTTGCGCACATGCTTCAGCCGGGAATGGTATAGCAGAATATTGTCCCTGCATGGTGAAATGAATTGCAGCCAAGATGCACTGTCCAATCCAGGAAGCTGTCTATTGGCACAATGTTGCACTCAAAGACAATGAATCACTCCAGACTGTGCCCGCTAACAGGATCCACCAATACGAATTAAGGGTAAAAGGGGTTGATGCCCCAACAATGTCTCCAGATCCTGGGTACAGCTTTTACCAAATCGGAGATTGTGTGTGGGTCAAGGTACCACAGAGTTGGTGTACCATGTAGTTCAGTCGAAAATAATCAGCCCGCAGTCATTCCTGGTGGACGGAATATCCTGCCACATGAAAGATTTCAATCCACACATCACTCTCACAGCATCTGAGGAAGACTCTGATGATATGTCTGAGAGCAGAGCAGAGTCTGTTGCTTGATGAGGAAAGTGTGGAATCTGACAATCTACTCGAAGAGGGGGCCCGAAGCAAAGCCCCTATTCCTGCCTTTGTGAAGAAGCACTTTTCGAAAACGACCACTGCCAGATCAGGGGCGTGTGTAATGAGAGAAACGACTTACTGTGGCGTCCGAAGAGAACACAAACATGTCTTGCATGCAGGGTACTGTGAGGAAAGAAACATGGCCATTCTTGGAGGCGCGATTTGTAGGATGCCTGTCTCGTCTCCAGTGAGACAAGAGTTGCACTCATGCAAATTTTGGCCTGCCTGAACTGGCATAAAAGCAGAAACGTCAGCAGTAGCTCTGATATTTATTTATTTATTTATTTATTTTTTTTTTTTGTGGTGACCATTCTTGCTAATGGTTGGATGAATGTGATAACGCGGCGAGCAAGAAAAGAAAGTGGGAAAGATGCTACTGGTATGTCTGTGATTGCTCTCTGTGACAGTCATGAAAAGGAGTCCCGAAATTCATTTCTTACTGCAACCTTGAATCTAATTATGAGATAGAACTGCCGGCAGGCATTGGACTTTCATTTCTACATTAGTTGAAATATTAATCAAATATGTTAGAAATATTTTGGGCTGGACAGAAGCATGTAATAGAAGGAATTAAATTTGAAAAAATCTTTACAAACTTTACTCAACTAGTTTGTTTTAATGGGAATTTAATATTTTCATGTGAAGCAATTGAGAAAGTCTAAACTGAAAAGTAAAACTCCTTAACTTTAGGTGAGGAAGCAAACTGTAGTTTTGATTTGGCACAAATTTTGCAAGATGAGAAAGCTTCTTTCACTTCCTCTGTGGAGAAGGGCATATTAGTGAATGTCATAAAAATTTGCCAGTTCCAGGTGCCAAACTTAGATCTTGTCATTCTTTATTTTGGACCTTCTATAGTTATCCATCATGAATGCCCCTGATTTTTGATCTGTCTCAATTGCAAAGTGTTGTCCAGACAGTTTCCTCACAGCTTTGATCACTGCTGTAACCTCTTTCTCAATTGCTGGGTAATGAGTCTCATGATGTTTCAAGTTTTGTGACATGAATGCTACAGGTTGCCTAATTGGTCTGAGGTAGCTGATACCGCTACATCTGATGCATCACATTCTATCCTGTATGGTTTGCTATTATCAAGGCAATGTAGTTCTACCTTCATAAGTAGCTGTTTTAAATTTATAAAATGCCTCGCACGCTTTTGCATCGAGCAGAAACTGTTTTGCTTTGATTAGTGGCTAAATGCAGTCTGAAAATTGGGAAATCCATTTTGCATAATAGTATGCAAACATGCCTAAAACTCACTGCTGAAATTTTGTTTGCAGAAAGTATAGATTTCGAGTTGTTCAAAGTGAGTTTTTGGCATTGGGCAGCCTCAAGGAACCTTTTAACACATTTCTCATGCTCTACTTAGTCTCTCCTGGTGACAGGGATGTTGTTGAGATACACACTTCTATCAATATGGTTCTCCTCGTCAACAAAATTGTCAATACACGGTTGAAAAGTAGCTATCCCGTTAGTTACTCCAAATGGTATCCTAGTAAACTGATATAAACACCCCTGTTTACCTCAAAGGCTGTAAAGGCCTTGTCATCATTGTACAATGGTAGTTGGTAATAGGCACTCTTTAGGTCAAAAATAGAGAAGACCCAATAACCTCCAAGTGTATTTACCAAGGTTTCAATTCTTGGTAATGGGTATACATCAAGCTTTGTAAACAAATAATAATATAAAAGTAATATAGCATGTGAAAGGTTTCATTTTTAATTGAAGAATTTGTGCTAATTCATTGTTGATAAAACTACTAGAGCTGACTGAGTCGTTCAGTATTGAGGCTGAGTAATTGTTTATTTCGATAGGGATAATGAAGGATGCTAAACAGTTTGGGTCAGCAGCTAGTACTGCACATAACTCGTTACTGTTGATGACAACTGTAACTCTCTGGTTATGTCTGGACTGGCTCGTTTTTGCCCAATGTCCAGTTTTACCACAAGTATTGCATTCACTATTTCAAGCTGTGCATTTGGGATGATTGTGAAAATTACCACCACAAAACCAGTATTGCTTCTTTACAGTAACAACATTAACCAACACATGGGTAGTTTGTAAGGGGGCTGTATAATTCTCGGATTGAGGGACATTTTCCCCAGACATAGCAGCAGCACTTACCTGTGTGTCTGCCTTGGCATAGTGTTCAGAGTTGTATTGGGCATGTTCAAGTGTCTTTGCAGTCTCTCTGGCCTAGTTAAGTGTCAAGTCTTGGCTTTGTTGTAGACGTTGTCTTATGTTAGATATAAGTCCTTTTATGGAGGTCTCTTGAACAAATTCCTGTCAGTATTGTTTGGCAGTAATGTTTACAAATTGACAGTTTTTACTCAACTTGTGTTGCTCCTGTTGGAACTCATGCATGTTTTCCATTGTCATTTTTTTTCTTGTAGCTAGAAGATGCCACACGAAGATTGTATTTTTTTTCTTTATAAAATGCTTGTCCAAGATTCGTACATAGTACAGTCCAATATAAGTTTGTAAATAGTTGCAGCACAATTTCTTTGGTGTTTCAACTTAGCTTTCCTTGATAAAATTTTCGAACGTAGTTTTCCAGTGTCTGTATTCTCTTTCAGCGTCTGTGGTGTCTGTCCAGACACAGAATACGCTCCATCTTGATAACTGATAAAGCTAAGTAATGTTGAATAAATTGGGATGAATTGACAAGAAGAAGAATTACCACAGAATTGCAGCTTTATTAAACATTACAGTACTAATAATTGACCTAGTGGGTAGAGTGTTCGCCAATGATCCGGGAGACCGGAGTTCAATCCCAGGTTGAGTCATATCAAAGACTTAAAAAAATGGTACTTGATACCTCCTTGCTTAACACTCAGCATTATAAGGTATGTATCAAGGGTAAAGTGGAGCAATCCAGGGAAAGGAGTGGCGCCCTCCCCTACTCATTGGTGTAGTAGCTGTTGAAAAGGGAGCCTTCGGGTTGCCCTCGACTACAATTGCTAACTTACTTATTATTGCTACTGTAGCATGCAAGGCAGCCATCTTTGAGTTATCAAAGGTCCTTTTAAGAGTTCTATTAAAGGGGAATAATCCTGGAAGTTTATCAGAACAAAGAGAAAACAATAGTAAAAAGTTTTCTTACAAATTTTATCATTGTCAGACAGAGGAATCATCTAGAATTGGCCACTTATGAAGAGAGTGGGAGTGGTAAAAGATAGAATGAGATAAAGTTTGGAGGATTTAATTTTCAACTTCAATTTTAAAGTGAAACATCTTATATTCAGGCATAGGCATTTTTTAAGTATCTTTTTGGCCAATTTTGGCTTATTTTTAAATATACAATTGTGAACTATACAAAACTTCCTAATCTTATAAAAACTGTGTAGATATCAAATTTTTGTGAAAAACTCTAGCACCATGAAGAACTTACTCCCTTGGTTATAGATATGTCACAGTTCACAAGCTCACTAAGACACCTCACTGTCAACCTAGAAAGTGTCTTTTCATCCTTTTATTTCTGCCCTATTTTTTTTAGGTTATGGTCGGTGACTTACCTGATGACTTCCTTCGAGTTTCTTCTGATCCAACAGCCCAACAGATAGCTCAGGATGAACGAGTTGCTCAGATTCTACAAGCACAGCAACAGGCGGGTGTGTCATTTGTAACTGGTAACATTGCAGGACGATTGAGCATTACAATTGTTACGGTCAGTATGAAAACCCTTAGCCCTACTTATGACTCCTATTCTAATTCTTTGCCCAGTCGGCTGGGGCTGTAGAATACACTGACTGCATCTCTGCAGAGGGGTAAGACCCCCCCCCCCAACGAGTGTCCTGGATATGACACTAAACAATCTGATGGTGAGGTTCCAGCAATGCTGGAGCTTTGGGAAATGTGGAGTACCCCTTCATTGCCATCGCTCCCAGGTCCACTCTGGCCCCGGAGTGGTAGCACCTGGTATGGGGCCTATCTATGGGTTAAATAGAACTAAACCGTGCTTCTTTCACTATAATGATTTTTGCATTTAAACTGTATTTATGCTAAACTGAATTGTTTACAATAGAACTGTTTTGACATTGGAACTGCGTACTAGTGCTGAACTGAATTGCTCGAAATAGAACTGTTTTTGACATCTAAACTGTGTACTTATGCTGAACTGAATTATCTGAAATAACACTTTTTGACATTTAACTCTGTAGAATACACCAACTGCATCTCTGCAGAGGGGTAAGACCCCTGCAACGAGTGTCCTGGATATGACACCAAACAATCTGATGGTGAGGTTCCAGCAGTGCTGGAGCTTTGGGGAATGCGGAGTACCCCTTCATTGCCATTGCTCCCAGGTCCACTCTGGCCCGGAGTGGTAGCACCTGATATGGGCCCTATCTATGGGTTAAATAGAACTAACAGCATACTTATGCTAAACTGAATTGTTTGAGTAAACTGAATGGCTGGAAATAGAAATATTTTTACATTTAAACCGTACTTACATTTAAACTGCGTGCTTATGCTAAACTGAATTATTTGAAATAGAACTGTTTTTCGACATTAAAACTGTATTCATACTTAAATGAATTGTTACATATAATTGCTTGAATAGTTTGAAATAGAAATGTTTTTGACAATTAAACTGTGTACTTATGCTAAACTGAATTGTTTTAAATAGAACAGATTATTTACATGAAAATGGATTTGGCGTTAAATAACGTAGAAAGGTTGATATGCCATAAAACCTACCCAACCAAACCAAACTATTCTAATTCTGGACCCTATATTTTCTTGTTTATCTACTAAAAAGTTGATATCTTTCTTTTCAATAAATATTTTATTTACCAAAAGTTAGGAAGAGATCTTAATTTAATCTGAAATGAGTGAATTTTGATGTTTCCAATATTTTTGTTAGGAAAAGGAGGAATGCATACATTTCTGTTTTATTTTAAATCATAAAACCTGATAAGAGAAAAGTCTAGTTTAATAAAAAAAAGTCATCATTTCAACATTTTTTTTCTCGGTGCAAAAAGAAAATGCTACTTGGCCTGTATAAATGCTAGAAAATTATGATAATTATTATTTGCATAAAACTGCATATATTTTTCCATACAAGACTTCCCATCCCAGTTGGCTGAGGTTGTAGAATATACTGACTGCATCTCTTCTGTAGAGGAGTAAGACCTCTCACTCCCGAGTGTCCTGTAAAATACAACCAACTATAAAACTTCCATTTTGTCTTGTGTTTTGTCAAACTTTCCAATGTTAACAAAAGTAGTTTTGTGTCTTTATTAAGTCCTTTTATCATTTTGATGGTTGCTCTCTGAGTCTACCATTGAGATAAAGTCATTTTTGTAAGAATAGTTGATATAGTGGGCCTTGATCCAACATGATCAAACCCCTTCAATCTTTTCTTGATAATGCTACTAATTTTATGTGGGATTCTAAGGTTACTCTTTATATCCTCCATTTTGATGTGATTCATGTGAGAAACTTCCACTAGAGTCCTGAGACAATAGATCTTAAAATACACTCAATTTTATGTTGTCTTCCTCTTTCAAACTCAGTTTCTCCAAGTGTATATGGCTATTGGTGTTATGTTTTAACCTTTTGACCCGGCCAAAAATGCCATTCAAGGTGATGCACCGGAAGGAAGTGACACATTCTAATGGCAGTTATGAGAGGAAATCGCGTGGGTGGAAATTAGATGATGAAATGGGACGAGGTAAAAAAAATCCCATTATACTCTCATAGACTGACGCATCGGAAGAGAGTGACCTCTGAACTGCATGACAGTTGTTTCCGCTCGATGACGATCACACAGGCCGTTCCAAAGATAGCAGAAGTGACACATCCCGATCGCCAGATATCGGAAGAAATTGCGGAGGCGTGGAGGCATGTCCATATCACCGCGTGGGAGTTTGAAGGTAATATAAGGCCGACGAATTGAACAGAAGGAGGACAGTTGAGTTCGACAAGCCAGTGGACAGGCGAGTAGAGTTGGAGACGGAGGTGGACGAAATGTAGTAAGGAAAGCCAGCACCCAGCAGAGTGGACTGCAGGGCTCCGGTTGAGCAGCCCTGGAGAACAAGAAAGACACAACGCTGACGGCCATAACTTTGGGGTCAAAATATTTCAGTTATGTTCGGTCTCCAGCTCCCTCTCACAAGCAAACCTTGAATAACCCTTTCAAACCCTTGCAATAAAGTGAGAGGTAAATATTTTGTTAAAGAAGTCTTCCTGCGTCTTTATCATTGCGTCTGTTATTCCTGCGTGCGTCTTTATTATTGTGTCGTTGTGATGCTGTAGATGAGTATATAACATTGGGACTCTGTTACTGCATTGGCTGGACCTAAAAAATGTGCACTTTTTTTGGTGGGAATTTTACAAACTTTTATTAAAAACATAAATCAAAAAAGTTCTTTATTTTTATTTTTTTAATTTTTTTTTTTTTTAACTGTAAAGAAAATATCCCAAATTTCTGTAACACCCTCACCAAAAAAAAAACATACTTTCATCTATTATAATGGAAACTGTTGTTGGTCAGGTTATATTTTGTTTTCATTATTTCAATAATCTATTGGGTTAATGTGATGATGATGATAATTCTTCTTCTTAAAAATGAAGAAACTAGAAAAAAAACAAAATGAACTGCCAAGAATAGAAATATTGTACCAACTTTAAACTACTGAAAAAGTTAAGGTATCCACACAAACACTTGGTCATTCTAAAAAAGATAAAATGTATTTCACAATGGAATGTGTTGTCTTTAAAAAAAAAAAATATAAAAAACATTCAGTGGCAACTTTATTAACTAAATAATTGAAGATGTGTGTGTGGGGAGGGTGATGTATGACAACAAAATAATTAAAAAAAAAAAAAAAATGTTTTTAGAATTTTAAGTAAAAAAAAAAAAAAAAAAAATGTCTTTTAAAAGAAGCTTCATCTTTTATTGCTTAAGTACTGAAAATTTTATTTAAATCTGATCAAATTACTGATTTTGTTGAAAAAAAAAAAAAAAAAGTGCCTTTTAACAGGTGCTTGTTTCTGTACATACCTATTAGTGCATTTGTACAGATGAATCTTTAATTTAAAAGATTCTCTCTTCATATTTCCATATCTTCCCCCTCCCCCCCCAAGTCTACTGAATCCTTCATCAGAAAGTAGTGCTATTCTTCTTATTACATCTGATGTGCCTTTCCTGATACAACTTGCAAAAAAATGATGTGAACTCCTTGATCTTTTTGACTGTATCATCATTCATGGTGATGTTGCCATTATTGCTTTGCACTTATTGAGCATTTATTTTCATATATTTCAATCATGACTTTTCTCTATTTCCTTACATATTTGGTTTTTGTTACCTTCAGTGTATTTGCGCTTGTATTTAGACCGAAAATCCTCTTAATAGGTTTCAAAAATCAGTATCATTTAAATCTAAAACTGCCCACTTGACTTTCCCACAAAAGTTATTTATCAAGGATTTTATAAAGTAGGTTAGTTTAGTTCAATTTATAGATTCTTTTAAGTTGAATAACATTGACAAAATCTCTTTCTGGAATTTAGCTGAGAATAAGTAAAATTTGAATATCTTTGCCTGAAATAAAGCAGGATAATTTTTTGACCATATATAATCAACAACCAAAATGTTTTTAATAGCTTTAAAAAAAATCATATTTTGCCTGAATTAATTTTAAAAGAATTTTTCTTTTCACAGGCTAAACTGACCAAAAACTATGGAATCACAAAAATGGATCCCTACTGTCGAATTCGAGTAGGTCATGCTGTATTTGAAACTCCTACTTCTTACAATGGTGCCAAAATTCCCCGTTGGAATAAATGTGTTCAATGGTAAGTAAATTGGATCACATTTTTACTTTTGATAAATTTTCTTTTTTTTCTTTTTCATTAAAATGCTTATTAAAAAGAGGAAATAATGAAAATGAATACACTTATCCACTTAAATGTATTTTTAACATTTCTTTCTTTCTTTCTTTTTTAACAGCATTTCTCTCTTTTGTGCTCTATAATTAAGTATTTGAGTCTATCTAGTTTTTGATATATGGATGGTTTTTATGCATATAGACATCCTTTTTTTTTTCCTGTAGTAGTAGTAGTAGTAGTAGTAATGATAATGAATAAAAACAATTTTTCCTTTTTTATTAAGTGTAAAAAAAACTAGTGAAATTTTGAATGCTTAGTGTGCTGTCTTGCAAGATAATATAAAATTATTACAATCCTTCAATAAAGACAAAAGAAAGAAAATGAAATTATTGGTAAAGTAGTATTGAACACAGACTATGATTTTAGTTTACAGAAATACATAAGTCCATTATATAATAATGAAAAAAATTCCCCAAAAAACATTTATTTTATAGAACAGATATTTATTTTTAATGTAATTTCCTTCCTTGTCAATGCAGTTAATTCAGTGGTTAATATTAATCTCATAGATTGAACATCGCACAATGAAAATTTCAGATTAAAATTCAGCTTATATATAAATTAATGATTAAAAAACAAACAATTTTTTTCTAAGATAAGGTTTTACTTCTCATAAACAACTTAAAACCTATGTTTTTCTTTATAGTTATCTTCCTGTTGGTGTGGACAATATGTATCTTGAAATCTTTGATGAAGTAAGTAAATTGCTATTGTTTTATTTTTAGTTTTCTTATCATTAATGGTAATGACTAATCTTTTTTTTTTTTTTTTTTTTTTTACTAAATGGAGCTAATGATTTAAAAATTTTATTAAGGAAAATGTAAATTTGAAAGCTCTCATCTATACAAATACATCTAACATACTTGTGTTTGATTAGGATCAAATCTGTTCAAAGAAATTAAAAATATTTTCCTTTTTCAGGAGTAGAAATCAGAGAAAGTTGATTAAAACTGCAATTAATCTTCTATTTGTATCATTATAATAAAAAACAGGATGAATCTGTGTGTCTTTCATTCTGAAATCTTTTCATTAATTGAATTAATTTTTCATTATATATTTACAAAATTTATTGATTTTTAAGAGGAAAAAAAAAATTCTGACCTGAGCTACAGCAGTCACCTTAGTATTTAAGCAGTCTAACTTTTAGAATCAATCTTAATTGAATTAAGTTTTTGTGAAAATTTCCAGATATTCAGATGTATATTTGTCCCTTATACATAGAAATAACAGAGCAACTAATTGAGAGAAAAATTGAATGTATTATCAGAATGATATTATTTATTGGTGCCTCCAATCATATGAGAATTTCAATTGATTCTTTTATAAGATGATTCAAAATTAACCATTTGAAAATGAAGGCAATGAACAGTTAATTTCTTGCTTATTGCTGATTCTTTTGTTAAGGAAGACAAGTGTGTGTATATATATATAATATATATATATATATATATATATATATATATATATATATATATATATATATATATATATATATTATTTTATTTTTTATTTATTTTTTTATTTTATTTTATTTTATTTTTTTATTTTATTTTAGTGGGTAGAGCGTTCGCCAATGGCCCGGGAGACTGGTGTTCAATCTCGGGTCGAGTCATACTAAAGACTCAAAAATGGTACTTTATGCCACCTTGCTTAACATTCAGCATTATAAGGTAGAGATCCAGGGAAAGGAGTGGAGCCTTCGGGTCATTCTTGACTATGGTTGCCAACTTTACTTTTTATGTCCTGTTAACTGATGCTGAAGATAGCAATGAATAATGATGATAGTTTCATTATAAAAATGCAGCATAACGATTAAGTAGTGGGTTCTGTTTATTGTGACTGACTTTGTTGCTATTAATGAGGCAAGTATACGAGGGAGAGTGAATTTCTCATATACTTGATGACTCTTTTCTGCTTGACTTTTGCTACTGATCAGTAATAAGACCTTCCTCAAGATGATTGGGGATGAGATAAATTATGTAGTTATTCATGATTGAAATTTGAACTAGTATTGTTTGTTTTGTTTTCAAAGTTGCTAATCGTGACATCATTTTGAATTAAAAAAAGATGAAAAATATAAGTTACTTCAAAACAAACAATTGAAAAGTGTAAAGAGATATTTGTGCGAGTACAAAAATAAGTTTTGTTATTTGGTTATCAAGTTTATCAATAATATTTAAGGTTTATACATTACTTTTTATTATCTTAGATATAAAGAGTATTTTTTTGTTTGTCATCATGCTTAAACTATTTTGCAGAAATTAAAAGGAAATTGAAATAATTAAAAACACTAATTATGACTTTTTTTTTTTTGGCTCTTTATTGAACCAACATTTTCAATATATAAATAATTTCAATGAACTTTAAAATCAAAAATTATTTCACTGCACTTGTATTATGTCGATGTTGCTGTATATCTGTGCATATTATTTTCCTCCTTGTGAGTTTTCGTACCAGTATTTGCTGGTGGGCATACACTGGAGTCTGAGTTTCAGGACTTTTCTCAGTATTATGGTCATTCTCAACAATGCTGTAATCTGGGTGGTCTCCTTTCCAAGCCTAGTTCTATAGGTTCATCAACTACAATTGGTATCTCCATGTTCCTCAGCTTTTTTTTTTAATTCTCTGGCAAGACCCAAGTACTTATCTCTTTTCACTTTCATTTATTTTCACTTTGTGGTCTGCTGGAACAGCAAAATTCACTAGATGGCTAATTCTCTTTTGTTAATTAGCACTTGGAGGTCTGGTTTGGCCAAGATTAGGTGATCTTTTTTTATCTCAAAATTACAGAGAATTTTATGCATCCCATTCTCTAAAATGGTATGTGCATATACCATTTGGTAGCATGGTCAAATTTCAGTTTCTTACACAATTCCTAGTGGATCACATTTTTATTCTCAAAAAAAAAAAAGGTTTGGTTTGGTTTCAATCCTATCATTACTTTTGCTTTTATGATTTTTTTGCTTTCATTTATAAATGTACAGATGAACATCAATTAAATAATCAAGTTGTAATGAAATAATTTTACATTCCTGAGCAACTATGACTTTCTTGAAATCAAAATTTTGAAAAATTTTGGATACAGGAGACTCACAGAAACTTAACGTTTATGTTTCTCTTAGATAAAATCTAAAATCGTTTTCTTTTAGCGATCATTTACAGTGGATGACCGGATTGCTTGGTGTCATATCACAGTTCCTCAATCTGTACTTAATGGAGAAACATTAGATGATTGGTATCCACTCAGTGGACGACAAGGAGAAGAGAAAGAAGGCATGATCAACCTTGTATTAACATTCACGGTTAGTTACTTACTATTTTATTCCTAAATGCTTTTGTTATTTTCTACATATCTAGTTTTTCCCCCTTTATTTTCTGTTTAAAGATTTTGTTTTCCCTTAAAACCAACTTACTTTCTCTCTTTCAACCTGCATTACAAGAAACCATATTTTTCATCAAAAGTGTGACCATTCTAGCCCAGTGATATTCTTGCTCTTAAAGCATCAAATCGGATTGGGTTTCTCGAAGATCTGTAATACAGCAATTATTTCTATTTTGAACAGATAGATGTTGTTTTTCTAGACTATTTCAGATCAAAATTCTGACTAAAAGCTGGTATAGAACCTTATATTGGGATTTAACTTTTCTAATTATATTATTTCATATAAAAGAAAATATCATTTTCCAGAACTGCACTATACATACATATATATATAGTACAATTCCCTATAAATTGTATATAATTTCTTTCAGTTTAGAACTACAACAATATTTAATTGTTAGTTTATAACAGTAAAAAAGAACTTCATAAAAAGTAATAATGATTTTAAAAAGCTGAATCCAACATGACTTTTTATCAAACTTATTGAATAGATGGGTCGAATAATTGAAATAATTCACTCAAGATAAATACCAACCTTCATCAAATAAGTCAAAATTTCCAATAGGTTAATTGCTAGAATTCCTCAAAGTTCTTTAACTGAATGAGTGAAATATTTAATCTTGGTTCAATTATTTCTCCCATCTTTTTAAGTTTATGTATATTTAATTTTAATGGAGAATTTAAACTGATTGTACAAACATGAGATACACATTGAAAATAGTTTGTCCAAAGTCAAAAGAAAAAAAAAAAAGAATATTTTCTTTTGACTTTATCAACATGTAAAGTTAAATTGTATTTTTTTTTCTTTCTGGTTTCACTTCTTAAAGATACTTTTATTCTAAATAGATTTATGAAAAAATTGTTTTAATAAAAAATTTGATCGGCTCATAAATAATTTCTCATATTTTCATTTTTTTTTTTTTTTTTTACTATTCTTTTGACATCTGTTTGTAAAAGGAAAAAAAATGAATTTTTGAAAGTTTGGTGACACTGAAAAATTAGCTTTTGTTTTGATAATTTTTAGTTTGTTTTGAAAATGATATTATATCATTTAAAAAAAGAAAAAACTCTTTATAAATGAAAAGTTGTTTTTTATATATTTCATACTATTATCAAATGTTATTTGTTTTGTCCAAAATATCTTAATTGTCTTTGAAATGCTTCTTAACAAAAAAGAAAGAAAAAGAATGAAAATCTCATGATCTTAATTTATGATTGTAGCTTATCAATAAAATAAGTCCTGTTTCATAAGTAACCATTTGAACAAAGCAATAAAATAATATCTTTCTTAGTCTTTTTGATCTAGAAAAATTACTGCAATAAAACCATCAGTAGTAAAACAGGATCAGTTTTATGTAAAGCCAAATTGCTGAAATTATTATTATATCACTCTAAGTTGAGATATGAAACCATTCAAATTGTAAACTAATTAAAAGACTAGCTTGTTAGTCACTTTAGTATGAAATAGTGGTTATCAATATTTAAATGATCTACCTATAATAGTTATAAAAATTGTTATGTGTCCAAATAAGGCTCCAGACTAACTTTTTTTCACCACTATCCTGGAACTTTCTTGGAATCAAAATATTCTCATTATTTTATTTTTTTTAACTTCATTATCATCAAAATAAAAAACACCATTAAAATGTTTAGGAAATAAATATTTTTTTGGTCTATTTATTAAAATTGTTGTCTCCATGCTTTATTTTTTTTTTTTTTTTTAAACTATGAAACATTTAAAAAGAAGAAAAAAAATTTTTTAAATTTTTTTTAAAATTTTTTTTTTTTTTTAAGTCATTGAAGAAAGTCCAAAGCAATAATATTTTTTGATTGATGATGCAAAAATACTGAACATATGAAATGAAATCTGATTATGGTTTTATATTAAATCATGTGAAAGCTTAACATTCCAAACCAATATAAAATTTGTTTTTTTTTTGTTTTGTTTTTTTAGGTCTGCACCAAAATATTTAAAAAATTGATGCTGCCTCTATTCCTTAACCCATTGTAAAAAAAAAAAATTTAAATAAAGACTTTTTCACAGATTTGGAAGGCTACATCCTGTATCGGTACAGAGCAGTTGTATATAGGTTCTATCTGGTTGTCCTACCTTTGCTCGTCCATATAAAGGGGCCCACTGGAGTATGTGGTAGGTGGCCGTACAGCTGCTGCTTTGTCAGGTGCTGCCTTCGGGAATTGTTCAATATTGCTCTACAGCAATTCTTGTGTAGTTGCCATCAAGCTCTTTCTCTATACGTTATATAGTTAGTTATATAGTTATATACGTTATATAGTTAGTTATATAGTTAGTTATATAGTTAGCGTCCATATAGTTAGCGTTATATAGTTAGCGTTATATAGTTAGCGTCCATATAGTTAGCGTTATATAGTTAGTTATATAGTTAGTTATATAGTTAGCGTCCATGAAGTGCATCCATATAGCAGTATATAGCAGTATATAGCAGTATATAGCAGTATATAGTTAGCGTCCATATAGTTAGCGTTATATAGTTAGTTATATAGTTAGTTATATAGTTAGCGTCCATGAAGTGCATCCATATAGCAGTATCAACACAACTGCGGCTTAGAAAAAAAACTGCGTTTTATTTTATCCGTCAGGTCTGACTTCCATACGACCGACGGCCTATCGATTGCTATCCAAGCCTTTGTTAGTCTTGAAAGAAGTGATAGAAAATTAACAAAGAGAACACCACTTTAATCATTTGAAATGGGAATTCTTTCATGCAACTGCTAATAAAATAATAGATTAATAAAAAATTTTTTCCATCACTTAGAATATTCATCTTCACTGTTATATGCCCAATATTTCAGCTGTTGTGTCCTTTGGCCTTCTTCAGATGTTTCATGTTGAACTTGGCAAGCCTACACAGAACTTTGAACTAAACCCTTTATTTAGTCCATGGTAGTAGATTGTTTTAATTCTCTTAACAATGTCCCAGTACAAGTGTTAAGAAGCTATAATAATTATTCCATATTATTCTTATCTATTGTTGGGATTGAACTTGCAACCTCCTGATCATTTCACTCAGAAGCACTTTTCAACCAAATGCCTTCGTCCACTGTACCATCTGTCTTGCAGGAAAAGTGCTTCATGGATAATGAAAATGAAGACAATAGTCTGAATTTTGTAAATGATAGAAATTATCAAGCTTCATCTCAGAAATTTAGAAAAATTGATTTAAAAAGTTTATACTAAAACTGGACACTGAACAACTTAATAGATTTTGCATTAATGAAAAATTGAAAATAAAAAAGATTAGCACTTGGTTCAGTTCTGTAATTTCACATGTTATTATAAGTAATAATAAAATTAACATCAGTTTTGGTGCTTTGTGTGCGTTTTGACTTTTGACATGAAAAAAAATGCAAGGAGAGATGAATTGATGCATTTTCCAATAAACATCGTCAGTCAAACTTAAAACTCTAATTTTGTTTTCTGTGCAGATATCTATCACAAACTTCAATGAGTTTGTTGACAATTTGTACCTTAAAATGGTTATATTGATTTTGATTATGGCTTTGGAAATTTATATTCCTGAAAAAAAAAACCACCTAAAAAAAAACAAACAAAAAAACACCCCCCCCCCCAATCCTTGAAGTCGTTTTATTTTGAGGATCAAGATAATGGATTCAAGATTAACCGTTTAACAAATTTGCATTATGTTTTATTTCTTATCTCCTTGAAATAGAACAGATACTCTACTTTAATCCTAACTCGTGAATGGCAAAGTTCTATTGTCCACTCCTCATTACATTTTGTCTTTTGTATCCAGAAATATAAATGCAAATAATTTTGTTAAAAATTTTCTAATCCCTTAATTAATCCAACTCACAACTTTTACAACATGTCGGTAATTAATCTTGGTTGATGGCTATAAAATTTCTCTTATTCTTCTTATTATTCTTATTATCATTAGTAGTACTTTTATTAGTACAATTATTAATGCTTTATCTGATTAATTTTAACCAGCACTTTCTCTTAGTATTATTTTCTCATCAATCCTTAATAACAATAAAATACAAACTGAGATTTTATCATTTATTGTTAGAAATTACAACCCTTGTGAATTGTTATTAGAAGGCAACTAGGCTTGAGAAGATTAGGTAAGATAATTAATGAAAATAAATGACAATCTTCATCTAAAAAAAAATATATATATCAATACTTAATCTACAGTTTTGATTTATAAAATATACAAAAGGAATGTTTTCTCTGTATTTTCCTATACAAAAAGATAATTATCGAACTATATTTATGCTGCTGTCATAAAAATTATTTGTTGTTGTTTCATATTTTTATTGGGCTATCAGATTGTTGTGTAGTATGTTAGAGTTTGTGTATATGCATGTCAAAAATATCACCTGATCATTTCTTGTGAGTGGGTTCAGCTCTGGTTGCTGACTGTCAATTTAAAAAAGTTTCATTGTTATCACTTATGTCCGAGTCAGGTCAGATTTCTTTTGTTCTGTAGTACACACACACACACAAGTAAATATTGTCCTTATAACATTGAATTGTGTTTAATTCAAAAAGATCAGCTGAAAGCTGATTTAAATTAAAAAAAAAAAAAAATTATATGATATAAAGGGAGATGGTCTCTTTATTTTCATTAAAACATTTTAACCAAATTGGTAAAATCTATCAGTCATTTATTATTATAACTGCAAATAACCCTTATTTTATTTTCTTTTTTTTTCTTTAATAAATTTTCTTTCTAAGAACCAGCTGCCAAGTTTATTGCAAACTGATTATAAACATTTTAAATTTGAAAATTTGAATTTCTATTTGTAGATTAAAACTTAATTCTTTGACTGTAGATTGACATTAAATTAAAACAGGCTAAAATTTTAAAATGTTTTGTTGAATGTGAAAAGCAATGATTCTGATTATAAAAAGGTGAATGTCATTTAAATTTATCTTGTAATCATCTTTCCCAAGAAAAAATCTAATTACCGAATAAATCTTTTATTCAATATAAATGCATGTACATAGATTTATACTTGGGCTTGTAGCCCGGAATTTTGTGGTGGGTAGTGGGGTATGGAGAGGTAACTGGTCATCAGTTTAACATTTAATTTACTTTTGTTCAACTAGTTTCGTTCATACTTTACAATAAATATGATTATCTTCTATCTCAACTTTACCAAAATTCCTCGTGCTTTCTCTGCTTTTTAACTCCAATAATGATGAACATCAAATGATATTTACAATCTGGATGGTAGAGGCAGTGGACTGAGAAAAAGAAGTGGAAACTAAATGTAATTTATTTTATTTTTACTTTTTCCCTTGGGGTTTTGCTTTATTTTATGGGCATTTAGTTTCATTTCCAAGGAAAATTGCCAACTGTTTTCCTGACATAAACCCAAAATCAAGCCAGTCAGTCTCAAAGTCGAATTGGGTTCTAAAGATTGAGAACAAAAATAGAAGTAAGGTTGAACGGCAGGAATGGGATAAATTAATGATACTGATTGCTACCAGGATTGAAAGGGTAAAGGATAGGAAAAAGGATTGGGAATCCTGAAGGAGATCTAACAAAAAAATTACTAAGAAAATGGTTGAAAACTTTTTAACTATTTATCTGGTGTGCATCATCTATATCACCATTCTCGCCTGATAATTTCTTGGGCCATTATTCAATCTTGAAATTTCTTTATACGATTGGTGTTCTTGATCTGATTAAAAAATCTATTTGAAAAATATATTACTCTATTAGCGAAAAGAATCTTAGTTTTTGAAATCTGCCTTGATGATAATTTCTATTTTGATGAGAAATATTGAAAACATGTCTATCATAATTAGAAATTCCATTAATTATTTTGAAAGTTTCAGTTAGATCACTTCTCATTCTTCTTTCTACAAAAGTAGTTAATTTTAATTCCTCCTTGTAACTGTAATCTTTTAACTCTTTTTATTAGTTTTGTCCGTCTTCTTCTTTGTATGACTTTCAATCTTAATATTACACTTTAATTTCTGTGTCTAGACACTCTGGAGCCCAGGCCTGAGTACAATATTCTACATGAGATCTTAAGATTTTATATGCCTTTAAAATATTTTACTCCCTTGAAATGATATTTCTTATCATCCTGCCAATCATTCCATTTATTCTTTATACAATAGACAAAATATGATTGTTAGCTTTAAATGTTTCCTCAAAGCCAACTCTGCAATCACATACTTTGTTTACTTTTTTTTGATTTCCCTGTTGCTTATTTCCAATGTTATATTTTTTCTAATGTTAAATTTTAATTTCTAATATGACAATTTATTTAGATCTGCCTGTTTCTTTTGATAATAATCTAACTTTAGCAAATAGTTCTATTTCTGATTTGATATTATTAGTTAAATCACTTATGAATATTAACAACAAAAAGTCCCAGTATTGATCTCTTGAGGAATCTCAGAGAGTATATTCTTTGTTCCAGCATTATTAACAACACTTTTTATTTTTATGTCAAAAATATCGTAGGTATTTCTTTAAAGTAAATAGTATAAGTTTTTCATTTTCACTAGTAAACAATAAGATACCATATGAAATGCCTTGCTAAAATCTAAATAGATATCTGCAATATCCCCTTCCATCAAATATTCTTTTATGATAACAATGCTTTTCAAAATATTAGATAAGATTGATATTACATTGATGAAAACATGTTGTTTACAATTTATATCATCCCCTATAAAATTTAATGGGAGTTTTTAATTAATTTTTCAAAAACACAAAACTACATGATAGAGAAACTGATCAGTAATTACTTTTTAAATGTAACAATTTTTTTAAGAATTTACAGTGAATTAAGATAGTAAAGATTTTTTTTCTATACTTACCACGGCTACAAATCTTGATTTACCTTCTTATAAATTTCTATATTTTCTGTTGTATTCTAAAGTAGTTTATTGAACTTCTTTTTAATATAAAATCTGATTTTCTTGTTTAGCTTTGTGATTTAATAAGTTATCACCAGTTCTTGACTATCTTTTCAGCCAATTCAGAACCTTCCAATGGGCAGTTTTGTGTGTCCACAACCAGCCATGGTTATTCCTCAAGTTGTTAGTCCTGGAATGTTCTATACTCCCATGCAACCTGTTGGTGAGTTTTTCTTACTCATTTACTTCAAATCTTGTGTGTTTCTTATTTATTGGATAGTTAATTTGCTATTACGGGTTGAGACAGTTTAAATTGTTGTAAAATCAATAAAACAATTTTTCAAATATCAAGATGAATTTTATGTTTGCATAATAATTGTTACGGGTGACATCTCCACTCTAGATGGAACCCCTCTTAAACTAGTAGACAAATTCACGTACCTAGGAAGCAGCGTCGAATCAACCGAAAAGGACATCGAAACGAGGTTAACGAAAGCATGGACAGCTATCAATAGGCTATCGATTATATGGAAATCAGACCTAACCGATAAAATGAAACGCAGTTTCTTCCAGGCAGCAGTCACATCGATACTGCTATATGGGTGCACTACATGGACGCTAACAAAACGGCTGGAGAAGAAGCTAGACGGCAATTACACAAGAATGCTGTGAGCAATCTTGAACAAGTCCTGGCGGCAACACCCCACAAGACACCAACTGTACGGCCACTTGCCTCCTATCACGAAAACTATTCAAGTTAGATGAACCAGACATGCAGGACACTGCTGGAGAAGCAGGGACGAACTCATAAGAGATGTACTCTTATGGACACCCACACATGGTCGTGCAAAAGCAGGACGACCAGCACGAACATACATTCAGCAGCTATGTGAGGATACAGGATATTCTCCTGAAGACCTGCCTAGGGCGATGAACGATAGGGAGGAGTGGCGAGAGAGGGTCAGGGATATCCGTGCTACCAGCGCGACATGATGATGATGATTTATCATCAGGACATTTTATAAACATTTGTAAAATTGTATTTAAATATTTTTTTAACAAATTTAAAAAAAAAACAAAACAAAAAACCCCAAATCCTTCCACTTAACAGCCAATGTTTAAATAGATTACAGAATCAAAGTTGAAAGAAAACAGAAATTAATAGCATTAAAAGTCTCTTTGATAGTTTTATTGATGAATTGTAATCGTTCATGTCATTGTTGTTGCCTGTGAGGAAATGATAAATTCTACAGAATATTGTGCATAAAGTTTAGGATTCAATAACAAATTTCTTTGCAAGAGAAATAAAAGTTTAAAACTTATGAAGAATATACAGTAGCGGCCAAAAGTTAAGGAACAGAACAACAACAAATATTTAAATGATTTTTACTTGAAAAAAACCTGCATGTACGTCTAAGAAATTTTCCCAAAATATGCTTGGAACATATATGTATTTATTACATATAAAGTTTTCTAAATTTTTTTTTACAGAAAATTAATAATGAACTAAAAAACAAAAATATACATTTTGCCATGGTCAAAAGTTAAGGAACACTGTTGAATTATTGTAATTTAGGTAATTTTTAAACAACTGTCATACATCGCTGGAAGTATTTTTAAGCAAGATGAAGACGAAAGCATGTAATTGTTTAACTGGAGAAGAATAAAAGCTTGTTTTAGCAAATCATATTCTGAAATTGGTGGTATCGTACGTAGGTCAAAAAGTGTTATTGTGTAATCAGTAAATTTAAGGCTGATAAGACACTAACTCCAATATTTATGCAAGACAATACGCCTTGGCACAAAGCTAAAACTGTGTTAAGTTTTCTTGAAGAGGAAGAAATAGATGTTATGAAGTGGCCACCACAAAGCCCAGATATGAATCCTATGGGGAATGTATGGAAAATCATAGGAAGGAAAGCTCAGAATAGAAATCCTCAAAATATTGATGATTTATAGGGGTTTTTGAAAGAAGAATGGGAAAGTATCACTACCACTTTTTGTAAGAAGTTAATTGGTTCATGTGGTCAAAGATGCGATGAGATAATCCAATGCAAAGGAAAATTCACTTAATATTGAATTTTTCTTTAGTTTATATATTGATCTAACAAGGATTTATGATGCGTTTAACTTTTGACCATGGTAAAATGTATACTTGTTTTTTCTGTTTTTAGAAAACTTTATATGCATATGTTCCAAGTATATTTTGTGAAAAATTCATAAATATATATGCACATTTTTTTCAAGTAAAAATCGTTTATATATTTGTTGCTGTTCCGTTGCTTAGTTTATGGACGCTACTGTACAAAGATCTACAATGGTTGAATAGTAGAGAATTACCATCTTAGATAGTGAAATCAATATTTAAACTACAAAGAAAATGACTAATTTTTCCATTAGGAAAATATATTGATTAATCTTGGGGAAACAATTTTTTTTTTTTTTTTTTTGCAGTTGGTGGAACACCGGTCTATCAACAACCACAACTGCCTCCAACCTCTGCTCAAAATTCACTTTACACAGAAGAGGATATCCAACTTGTGAAGGACATGTTTCCTGCTATTGAAACTGATGTCATTCAATCAGTGTTCATAGCACAACGAGGTAACAAGAATGCAGTTATCAATTCTCTTCTCTCAATGAGCAGTGACCAGTGAAGATGTTGGATGAAGAGAGCCACTATCAACAACAACAATAACCCTGGAAGAGATCCAAGTCTTTTTGTTGTTCATGTTGTTATTCCCTTTTGGTCTTTTTTTTTTTTTAACCTCATACTTTTCTTTGGTTATAAATCTTCCTACTTATCTGTTGTCTGGCTAAATGGGACCAGCCTTTTTTTTTTTTTTTTTTACATGGCATGGAATAGCCGCAACTGCAACAGAATCATCAAAAGTAACCAAACATTTTTCTAGAAATTATCAGCAAGTCTTCATTGTAACTTTTTTTTTTAATTATACCCAGTAAAAATCTTCAAGCACCTAACTTGAAAAAATTAGGCTTCCCTTGCATTATTTATTTTTTAAATATAGAGCAAAAAAATATACTGACACAAGTGAATTTTAGCAAATTGTACAGCTTTTCCTCATTTTTCGGAGAGAAAAAATGCCTTTGCTCTACCAAATAATCTAGCCATCTTTTTTTTTTCTTTAAAAGTAAGGACTGAAATGTACAATATACTTATTTTTTTTTTTTTTACTCTTGATATAATGAAAACAAAATTGTCATACGATTTAGGAAATCATATAAGTTAACATTGTCAGAGAATGAATGTTAGGCAAATAGAAACAAATGTTCACTTTTGTAAACATTTACATACCTTCTACTTATTTGATCCTAAAAAAAAGTCTCATTTAAACTATTCTAGAATATAATAATAATAATGTTCTCTACTCCCTTTGAGTTAGAAATTATGGATGGTTTTAGTCAAGTGTTAAAGTCAGTTTACCATTCATTTTTGCTTCTTCACATTTCTGAAAATTTCTTTTTATGATACTTTGTTGTTTTTCACTTTTGAATGCAAGGAAGAATTTTTTGTTCTTGTCTATAAAAGCTGTTTGAAATCAATATTTCCCAAAATATTTGTCACTGTTGGAGACCTCACTACAACGCAGTGGTTAGCAAGCTAGTGTAAAAGATCATTTCTGTGAGTTTGATCCAAATTTAGGAAATGTCAATATTTCAAACAAGTTATCAACAAAACTATCAATACAACAAAGTTATTTTCAACTTTATTGTCTTGAGTGTGGGTATAGGCCAATGATTAGAATATTGAAATAAAGGCTGTTGCAGTCAAGTTTCAAAGTTGATGAGGCTCATTACCACTCCAATTATTAAAAATAAACCTGATCAAATCTCCTTCAGTGGTCAGCATTTAAAAAAAAAAATTTTTATGCATAAGAGAACTTGATGATTTTTTTTTTAGTGGTAACTTTAATTTTCACGAATATTATCTCACCATGTTTGCCTTAATGTATATGCATGCATGAGAGAGAGAGATATGATTTTTTTTTTTTTTTTTTTGATTATGTGAGCCATGGGCTTATTAGATATTATCTACATGTCTGGCTGTGGGTTCACAAAGATCATAAGAATTCTAACAAAAATATATCATGTTACATTTGATTAGCTTTTCATTTCCCTTTGGGATAAATGGCTTTTGTAGACCTGTGTAAACAAAAAGTTACATATGTATTAAATATACAGAAATGTCCTCTTACCTTAAAATATTTCCTTCTAGTTTTATGTGGCACTAAAATGAAGCCATCCATTTTATGCTTATTTTGGAGAGGAAACCGAATAATTTTAGAATCCAAAACTTTTGATAAAGGAATCTTGAAGAGCAAGATCCAAACAACATCAATTTCTTATTTCTTTAAATATTCATATTGACTTTTAAAAGTAAACAGATGAAAAAATTTTTTTCCAGATATAATCAATTAGAAGCGATGTGTTTTTGATGTTTGTTTTTATGAAGGAACAAAGAATTGGGGGACTATTTAATATTTTATTGTATTGATTTAAGTGAATACTTTCTTTTAACAAGAAACCCTGTGATATTTAGCAAAGCACTTATTTCTAAACCTACAATAAATTGTTTTTTGCCTATGTGTTTTGGAAAAGCCTGAATGTATTTGTAACTTTGCTGGCACAGAAGGAATATTTGATTTTACGAAACTTGCTTTCACTTTTAAAAATGAGAAAGCAAATGAAAATTTACATCAAATTTTTAAATATTGGAGAGTGAAAGAAGCAAGTTTTTGATCGACAGAATGAATATTATGAAAATAAAAGCATTAAATAATAATTGCCTTTTTTTTGGTCTTTGTTCTCATTTCCCAAATACAAAGTTGCATGATGATGTCGTAACCGAAAATTTTTGTGAGGAATTTTGATAAAATTTTAAGATTTAAAAATTTTTCTTACAAGTAATTTTTACCAAAAGTTTGAATAAAACTTAATTTATATTAAGTATTATAAACTAATAAATTTTTAATTAAAATCTGTTTTGTTAGTATAAAAGTTTTGAAAGAATCATATATAACAGAAATATTAATGACTAATACTATTAGTTTATATAAACAAAGATGGTGACATATGAAGCATTTAGACAAGATGGTGGTTGTACAAGTCAGGCTGCTGCCATAAGAAAGGACTTGCCAGTTTGTGTTTCTGATTTGTAAAGCTTAATTATTCATTAAATGACAATCTGAGTTGCAAAGGAAATGAAATCAGTTAAAAATTCACATTGCTTATCTTAGAAACTCAGATGTTTTTAAATCTAACTAACATATAAACAATTACAAAATTTAAGTATTTATATGCAGTGTGTAGTTAATATATAGATATAAGCAAATTAGACAAGATCTTTTTTTTTATGTGGGTGATGCAGTCTAATGTGTTTTGGTTGTTAGAATATCTTGTGCTTATTGTAATTGGTTCTAATTATCCTGAATGTTTACCTTGTATGGCTGACATTGAAATTGATAAAATTGTGTGGTAACATTCAAATGAAAATAGTTGAATTGAATACTGTTGGGAAAAAAAAGTATTTGATCTGTAAAAAAATAAACAGCAAATGTAAAGTCAATAGGAAATTTTAATTTTTCTCCAAATTCTTAAATATATAAAGAAATAATACATTAAAGTAAACTTTATTTTGTCTTTACATTCATCTTTTTGTCAATTTAAGAATGTGTGTTATTCACAAAAATAACATTTTCTTTGGTATTTTTTTTCTTTTCAATCTGAAAATGTGAGCAGAATCAAATTGTGTATCTTAAAAATACAAATGTGTGTGGATGTGTTTTCTATCTAGAATTACTTCATATTTCAGAAAGTATTTAGTGTTACAAGTCAGAGAGCAGATGTCCAAAGTTTGTCTAATTGAGTGGTTTTCTCTTAGGAATTATTTCTAATTTTATTTTTTTTCATGTTTGGTATCATTTGCAGGACACTTTTTTCTCCCTGTGCTCAGATTTTCACCTGAAAAGTTACTGTATCAAACATTACAGTAAAGTATTAAATGATTTTCTTTGATGTCCTCAAGACAAAGGACGTGGACAATTAGACTTTCAAATTAGTCAGTGTTAAGTTCTTCCTGAAAACAAAGACTGGGAGCAACAGACAATTCACCAGATGCGTGGAAAGATGAATTCTTTTCTTATAACAAATGTGGGGAGAGGGGGAGAAACAAGCTTCCATCCAGAAAGATTTTTATGCTAGCATTACCAATTTGCAAGGGGTGACAACTGGGGACAAGTTTCATTTTCTTAAAAAAAAAAAAAAAGTGGGGGTTGGGAATTGGATAGAAATATCTGTTCCATTCTATACACCAAGACAGGACGGTTTCTATAGGAATTATTTCCATTCTGAATTTGAACTGGAAATGATAACTACCAAATTTGTATAATTACCATAAAAACCAACAATTTAATTGTTGGTTTTTATGGCTAATTTCTTGCCCAACTACAATTTAAGGTGAACTGGTTTAAAAGAGATGAAGAACAAGGATTTTTTTGTTTGTTTTGAATCTACTTGATGTTCTTAAATTGTCACTCATTTAAGTGATCATAATATTTAACAATATTTCAGAAATCAGACAAGTGAATATGAAATTACAAAAAAAGCGGCCCCATGCCCATTAAAAAAAAACTTGTCTCTCAACTGATTTTCTTTAAATAAGGTTATGCATTCTTCTGAAAAATCTTATGTATTGTAGCAATGTGTACAATTCTAATTTATTTTTTCAGTAGAAATTGTCATAAGTCTCACTTTGTTATTTTAAAAACCTAATTCTTTAGTTTCATCTCTTTTAACAATCTTCACCACTGAATCAATTTTATTTCTGACTAACCAATGCAAATAAGATTATTTTCATGAGAATTTTAAATTGCTATTATCATCATACTACTATCACCATATATATAATCTAACTTTTATACACTTTTACTGGAGATATTTTAAGTCACAAGTACAAAATGTAATGATTCCTTTTTGAAATGAAAACTTGTTTTTGTATAGTTGACCATTCCTTCCACTTCAGTTAAAGTAAGACAATTTTCTGTTGCAAGTGAATCATTTGAATGAAAGTTTTCTTTAAAGAAAAAAAAAGCACAATATTTTAGAAAATCTAGATCAGATTTTATGTTCATTTGATCAATAAGATTTACAGAAACAACACTGAAGTAAATTCAAGACAAAAATAAAGCCATTAATCAAAGATGATGTTAAGCTCATCTCCCATTACCCAATTTTAAATCAGTTTTGTTATTGGAAGAAACATATACACACAGATCATTTAATTTCTTTGTAAATATAAGGAAATGTTAAATTATTAAAATATTTGCAAAGTTTTACATAGAATATGATGGGACGAAAAAAGTGATTTGCAGAGCACACGCATTGAATCTACTTATGTTAGCTCTGACGATCTAAAAGTTATCTCCCTTTAACATCTGCATATTTAATGCAAACTTGAGACCTCACCCCCCCCCCCTGCAGCCTTTTACGGCTGTGTTAAAAAATCTACAATCTGAGACCCCAGTACTTATTTAAAAAAAAAAAAAAGCAACAATCTCAAAAGTCATAAAAAGTAAAGCAGTATATATTAATTTGGACTAAGTTATTAACTAAAAGTTTAAACTTGAGATCTTGTTAGAAACAGATAACTAGTAGATAATAAATTTCAAGATGAAGAGGTTCATTTCCTTTTGGGAGTCCATTTGCAAAATAAATGAGAATAGTATCTTGCAAACCATTACTACCATAGCAATTTCAATCCTTAATGGATGCCAGACTATCATTAATCTTAATAAATAATCAATACTTTCTCAGCAAAATTTGAATGAAAAGATCTGATCAGAATAGCTTGATAGACAGGTGTTTGTACATTTTCTTTCAAAAAATATATCAGAAACATTGAATTTTTTTTTCAAGTGGTGAGAAAAAAGCCACAACTTAAAAATTATTTTCAACTGATTTTTAAATCTGTTCATTGCATTTAAAAATGGTTTCACACAGTACAGCTTGATACTTTCACATTGCAAGAGGAAAATTATTTTTACCCCCCAAACTGCAGAATGGCATCAAATTTGCATTAAGTTATTCAAATTAAAAATCAATGTTAAAAGTGGGTTATGAAGTTGTTGACCCAACAATTTCATCTACAGATTTAGTTTGGGATTAAATTAATTTATAAGGAGAAGTCAGGTAGAGAGAGAGAGAGATAGAAAAGTGAGTACTGAACAAATAGGGGAAAAAAATGAAATAAAAGTTGAGCAAAAATTGATTAAAAGTAAAAAGTGTGAGTGGAGGTAAATTTACAGAAGGAGAGAGAGAGAGAGAGAGAGAGAAAAACTCGAGAAGCAGTTAATCAAAATGAGAGACGACAAAGTGATTAAAAAAAATAGGGGTGAAAAAATTAAAAGAAAAAAGAGGATAAGTTGAAATTTCTTCTGAAAGATTTGAAATATTGATGTTTCCAGTTTTATACAGAAGAAATTTGATATTTTAACAAGTTAGAAAGGATTATTTTAAAGTTTTGAATTATTTGCCTTTTAAAATCAAGTGGAAGATTTAAGCATTAAGGGACACACTTGGGCCATGAAAATGTAACACACAGGATGAAAAGTGTACAAGTCAATCAAGATATAAAATCCAGTAAAACGTTAACTTAAACGTGGACAAAAACATTTTTTTAAATGTTTTTTTTTTTTCCTCCTTAAAAACAGGACTGACTGCATCTATTCAATGGAAAAGTTTCACAAAATGCCAAAAGTTTTATCTTTTATTTAATTTCAACTTATCACCCAAAGCAAAACTGCATTTCTTGTTTTAATAATTTTCATAGTAAGAAAATATTTATTAGTTCTGAGTAAATCAAGCAGTAAAAAGCTGTAAAATTAAGACATTAATGACTAAATAAAATTTATCAACTATTTGGCAATCAAAAATAAAGTATACAATTTAACAAGTCTTGATTCCTTCTGTTCTACATAGAATATACCAAAAGGTCCTTTAGATTTATAGCTTTCTCTTGGGAATTGTGAAGATATTTATTTCCTATCTAGAATATGACCTAATTACCAAACAAACTTAATATAAGAAAAATATTTGGTTTTGTAGTATTCTTAAAAATAATGCTTTTTGAACTTTTAAAAATAGAATTTTAAAAGAGATTAAATCTTATTTGTAGTGTTTGATGATGCAAACAAGAATTATACTGTTTTGTTTCAATTTGAACAAAGAAAATTATATGTATCTACCCAACCCCTCTGCCACGAACAGGATGTGACACTAGATCAAATTTTTAAGCGGAGTACAGCTGGTTTGAATTCAGCCTTTTCTTTCTCCGAGAACAGTTGCTTTACCAAAGATAAAATAACTAATCTCGGTGCTCCTATTTACCCAGAGCTGGGGGAGAAAAAAGCAAAAAGCAATGGATTCATGCCTTTCCCAAGGGCATTTGAGTGAAGTGAAATGCAAATAGCTGCTTCATCCTGGATTTGAACTTGGGTCATCAATTCTACTTCCTATGATGATGATGACGGCCATAAATTCACACAAAGCCAAATTATTTCCATGAATCTTGTAAACAAAATTGTCTGCATAAACAAGAAAATTTTTTATGCTTAAAAATTTAAAGATTGTAAAATTTACTTTGAAAAGTTTCATTTAGTTCAGCATAGTTCTATTAAAAAAAAAAAAGTTAATTATCAAGATAATCCTAAATACATCAAATCCTTCATATAAGTTTTGTCCATTTTCTTTAAAAATAAAATCTGTAAATAGTTAATTTTTGATCTTGGAAGGATAATCTTTGAATCAAGATGTCTTATACAGAGTGACATGTATTTGTATATAATATTTATATATCTTATATTTATGTGGAGTTGTCTCAAAAAATCCACACAAAGACTTGTATTTCCAAACAAACACACATTAGTAAGAAACAGTTTTTTAATCCTGAATGGAAAATATCAAGCAACAATTTTAGAAAACTATTCTTCTATTTAAGTAACATAAGAAGATTTTCCTTAAAAGGAAATGGACCAAAATTTATTTCAATATAAAATGGACAAAAATATTGCTTTAAGGAAGTATTGCCAACAAACAAGTTTGCAAAAAAAAAAAATAAATAAAAAAAATAAAACAAATCAACAGCAAATAAAATAAAAAATGTGAAACTAACAAAAGTAGAAAAAAAACAACATACAAAAATACATAAAATGATTAAATTGTTTACATATAAAAAAAACAAATTTGCTACAAAACAGAATTAAAAAGATAAGAGTTTATTCTTATTGGTTTTAAATGAGAAAAAACAAAAAAAAATCCAGTAAATAAGTTGATAAAAAATGATGAATGAAAATTACTTCATTTTTGTTTAAATAAAAAAGCAGATTAAACAGAATGTTTTATAGAAAAAGTGGAAAGAAAAAGTTGTATATTAAAAAAATACATAAAGATAGAAAAGTAGGAATTTTTTTTTTGAAAAAAGCTATAAAAAAGGAGCTTTTTTTTTTTAGATAAAAATAAACAAGACAAAAAAAACCCTGAAAAAAGTAAAAATGTCAATTTGAAGTTAGATATTCTTGCTTCTTAAAGTCTTATCCTTATCATCACAACCTGCAATGATTTTAACTGTTTCAACATCCACAGCCACTCAATATCATTTTCCTAATCTTAAACTAAAGGAAGAAAAAAAAAACAACAAAAAAAAAAACTTTTTCTTCTCAGTAGACCCTTTTCTGTTTACATTGAAAATTCTTTGTAGTATTTCTGGATACCTGATAGTTCAGCAGTGTAGCCATCATGGAAAAGTATCAAATGATTAAAGATGGTTATTTGTTTGGGTGCTATAATAGATACTGTATAGCAGAGGAGAGCAGGGGGCAAACCATTCATCTCCTTGCCAACCTCTTTCCGGAAAGGGTTGGAATCAAAGGGAGAAATGGGGATAGCAATGGTAACAGAAGTTTTTGTGCAAAGGTAGAAACAAGTAAAACAGAAAAAGTTGAAAAGATATAGAAATGAACAAAAGATAATTTGATGAAAAAGGAAGATGTTCCTCACAGAGGAACAAATAAAAATTAAATGAAGGTAATGATAACTTCTTTTTTTCTGGCAGATAAAGAGGACAGACATTTTTTTTTCACACTATGAATCATGTTTTTACAAACAATCAGGTGACACAGCCTTGGCCTTTTTCTCATCTTATTAAAATTTGCATAAATGTTTTAATAAATAAATTTAAAAAATTTAAAAAAAGTTTAATTTCTTCGGCATTACCACCTGATGATAATTTACTGATTAAATTGTAAGAAAAATGCAAGTAATGTTTTACTTCTGCACTTAAACGAGTGATTTGACCTTCATCTAGAAATCACTTTCAACCCAAACGGAAAAAAGTTCCTTCAAAGACAGTTGGAATGTGAACATAAAAAAAATGAAAAGCTAATTTTCCAGCATTTTTCTGTGTTATCAAAAAAAAAAAAAAATACAATCAGCACAGAAAGCAAATATTTTTAAAGTTTTAAACAGTTTTTCTTTTTCAATTAAATAGAAATATGTTGGCATTTTTTAGAAGGAATTTTCTTATCCTCGAACACATTTCATCTACAATAATGTGTTCATCTACACATACAAACATCGGTATAAACAATACATGTATATACACATACAATCATTTTCTTCTAAAACCTCTCTCTCAACTTGAAAATAAGAAGAATATAGAAAAATTAAGAAAAGGGAAGGAAGGAACAAGGATGTAATTAGAGAAAATGTTAGCATTGACAATCCAAAACCCATCGAAATGGACTACTAAACAAGAAAGTGTTATTCAGTTGCGTGCACACACACACAGTTTCTGGAGAAACAAATTGGAAAAGGCCATGAGACATTAGATCTATACAAACCACATGTCAACATAATCACAAGTATATTAACAGCAACAATTTAATCATAAATCATCTAGCACTTTCCACACACAAGTGAAGACAAACAGAAATATATGCAAAATCATAAACAAATTAACCTTTATTAATTAAGGCTAAAGGAAATCATACACACATACATACAATGAAATTAATATACATATTCTAAATTTAAAATCTTTTATGTACAAAGGCAAAAATATTTAAATACACATCATACACTTTGAAGTGACAAATGTGACATACATGTATATTTCATGAGAGAGAGAGAGAAAATGAGGTGAAATAACTGTCCCATAATTTGTATGTGAGAGACACACACACACACACACACACACACAGAGGATGCCCAAGTAGTCACTATTTTTGATGTTTTATATAAAATTTATAATTTATTTGTAATCATAAGTAAAAAAAATTCATAAAGCTTTTTTTTTTTTTTTTAATAGGACTCAGTCTTTTCTTAGACACCTAGAAATTTATTGTACATAAACTTTTTTCCCCCATCACATTGCATTTTCATCCAAATTCTTTTCAAAAATACAAAATTTGTTCTTTATTGTGCATGTGTGTGTGTGTGTGTGTGTATATATATATATACACACACACACACATACATACATACATACACACACACACACACACACACACATATATATATATAATTGCTACAGCATGTAAACAGTGTATTAAGCACTGTGTCTTTTGTGATTAACACAATTACTGACAACAAATGAGCCAAAGAAAAAAAGTGAAAGTAACATAGAAAAGAATGTTCGGACAGAGTTGGTGATGTGGCCAATCTTACCTTTTACCCAGGGATAAAAAAAAGCCACAAATCTCATTTTCTTTCATTACTGCAGTTCCAAAAAAATTGGAAATTAATTTATTAAATAACATCCTAAAAATTTTAAAGTGGGAGCCAAACCAAAAAATGAAAGTGAGGTTTAAATCAAACCCTCACTACTTTTTATTTTCAATTTAGAAATGTAATGAGATGATGCAATATTCATTCGTAGAGAAAATAAAATCAATTCTCAATATTATTTTAAATATTCATTACCATCCATTTCATTAAAAAAAATACTCGAAAATTTTTAACTTTTCAGGAAGTTATTTCTTAAAAATTCCATAGTTTTTATATTAAAATCTAAATGAAAATGATAGGCTTTTTTTTTACAAAAAGCAGTAAAGGTTACATTGACCACAGAATTCTTTTTAAAGCTTTATTTTAACTTTTCTTAAAACAAAAACAATAGTCAGATGAAGAATGGTATGATTAAGAGCCGAAATGAAATGGCAGCAGGAGCAGTATCCATAGCAACAGAAATTCAAAATATCAGTTTTTAAAAACGATGCTCATCACACGCGTGCACACACTGCGTCTTCATCCATGGTCCTTACCTAGCATCAAACATTCAACCATCTCAGCAGGTAACCCACAGCAACAGGAGCATCTTATTATTCCCAGCCTCATCTGAGTGAAGCCGAGATGAGCGAGATGAGAAATTTGACAAAAATCTTTGGAGTAGAAGAGTTGCAACTCCAAACATTTGGTGTAATTGTTGATATGGTTTCATCATCTCCAAAAGCAGTTTTCTTAAATAAAGTACGACAGCATTTAGGTTGTTCCTGAAATAGTTTAAAAAAAAAAAAAAAAAAAAAAAAAAATCATAATTGAGAGAAAAGAAATCATCCAGTTTACAGAAGCTAAATTCTTGTGTTGGCTGATAGCATTAGAATAATCTTGTACTGTAAAAAATGAATAGTTTCCATATTTAGATGGTGATCAGCATTCAAAAAAACTCTCTGTCCCATAATAGTCGTGTATGAAAAAAAATGAACTACAGTGAGACGGAAGTAGTATTATCTATGAGGATTGTATTCTGACTAACATTTTGCTGGGTCAGTCTAATCTAGTATGAGCAACACTTTCAGTCTGTGGATGTCACAAATTAAGATTTGGAATACTTAAGTTAAATATTTTTTTAAACTCATAAAAATTGAGAAATATTTTTTCTTCAAATCATCGTTTTAGCATGTCAGAATTTTAAAATAATGAGTGTATCAAAACAGACTAGGAACTTTATCAGACCCAGTTAAAAAAAAAAAAAAAAAAAAAAAATGATAATAAAAAATAGATGATAAAAATAGGAGAGAAAAAAATTACATAATTTTCGAAGTGATAAAATTTAAGAATAGTTAAAGGAAAAGTAATTTTCAAGCCATAAAAAAAAAATGACGTCAACAGATAAAAACATTTTACTTGCATAAGAAACTTTTTAGGGGACAGATTCAGTTTTATTTAAGGATTTTAGGGAATGACTGGAAAACATGCAGTCATTTTGAATATCTTGAGAACTGTGCAGCCTTGATGTATCTTGGCAATGAATTAGAGAGAATCTTACTGTTTATATGTGGAGAGAAACATTCCCATGGAGTTACCCAGTTGGTAGTGAGACACCATGGAGTGAATTTGTGTATTGTGTGACCATCACATTCACAATGTCATCTCAGGTGTTTTGGGGGAAAAGTTTTGGCTTTTTCAAAAGTAAACTCAACAAGAAAAAAGAGATTTCAGATTGTGAATGAGATTAAGGAGAATGTAACAAGGACATTGATCTCCAAAGTGGATTTTACGGATTGCAGAGTAGTTTGAAGAGACTAAAGTAGTTTCACTTTTCTAAGGTGGATTTTTTTTCTCGTTCATAATGATAATTCCAATCACCCTAAAAATATAATTAAGCAAATCCCAAAAGCAGTAAATTTAAGAATAGGTAAGCTATCTGCAAATGAAAAGATTTTCAAAGAGAGTAGTAAAAAATATATAGATGCCCTTAAAAATAGTGGTTTTAAGGAGGATTTTAGATATTTAAAAGAAAATATAACAAATGAAATTGCTAAAGATAATAATAATTACGATCAAAAAAATAAAAATAGAAAAAGGAAAATTATATGGTTTAACCCCCCTTTTTGTAAACTAGCAAATATAGATGTAGGTAAATATTTTTTGAGACTGATAGATAAACATTTTAAACAATATATTACATAAAATATTTAATAGGAAAACCTTGAAAATAAGTTATTCTTGCACTAAAAATATTTCTCAAATAATAAATAGTCATAATGAATTAATTAATAAATTTCATAACCGAGTAAATAATAATATTATTAATAGTAAAAAAATAGAATGTAATTGTAAATCTCGAAGTGATTGTCCAATGGATGGTTTGTGTAATTTAGATAATGTAGTATATCAAGCTATCATTTATCCAAAAGAGGACATAAGTGATAAGAAATATTATATTGGCGTTTCATCTACTAATTCTAAAATTAGATATGGAAATCATAAATATTCCTTCTCCCATGAGCATCAAAAAAATCAAACTGCTCTATCAAAACATTATTGGGGATTAAAAAATAAAGGGTTAACCCCTGACATTCAATGGTCCATACTGAAAAGATCTAGTACCCCAAAATCTTTCAATAGTAGGTGCAATCTGTGTCTTGAAGAAAAAATCCACATTTTGATTTTTCCTGAGCCAAAAGAATTATTGAATAAGAGAAATGAACTAATAGCTAGGTGTAGACATAGGGCCAAATTTAAACTATAAATAATTAAACAAATAAAAAAATTAAAAAAAAAAAGCATAAAGTTATTTTGAGAATTAGAGTTAATTTTGAGAATAAATAAATTGTTAGATAGAAAATTATGAAAAAAAATATATAATACATATGTACTACGCATAAAAAGTGTAACTGATTAATGCCTTCTAAATATTTTCGAAATTTTAAAATATTTAAGTAAATTAAATATTTGTTTTTGTTTTAATATATCTATTACTGCATCTTTACATGAGATTATTTAAAATTTAAATCTAATTAAAAATATCTGTAATTTAAGTCTAAATGTAATTAAAAAAAAAAAAAAATTAATTTAAAAAAATAAAAATAAAAATAAATTTGCTACATTGCTAACCGAAATTTAAATTTAAAACGGAAGTGGGCTTAATGAAGAGGTAACTCTTCACCCCTCTTCTATCCCCTCCCACTCTTATGTGTCTATTCTAGTTTTTTTATCAAAAAGATCTGAAGAAGTCCTGTTAATTTTTTTTTGTGTTTTTGGAAATTTCAAAAATGCGTAACAGGATGGAAATAAATTTATAATCCTTTGTGATTGGTTTCGTTTTTTCTTAAAGAAATTATTGCTCTGTATAATTGGTACATTGAGCTCTTTACCAGGAAAATTTAAATATTCATTCATGAATAATTTCTTGTCCTGACGGAATTACTCCTAACTCCAGTTTAACTGGACTAAGTATACTATATATATATATATATATATATATATATATTACCATTTCCAAAACAAAAGTGATTGAAATTATAATACAGTTGGCTTTGAGATCAGTTATAAATTTATGATGAGGATGTAGTAAAGAATTGTTGAGAAAAAGAAAAGGTATTTAAAAAAAAAAAAAAGTTTTACTGTCAATTCTTTAAATTTAGATAAAACTTTCCATAAAAATGGGGACTTGAAGAAATGAAATGTTTGCTTGTAAGCCAAATTTTGGAGGAGGAATTAAAGATAAAAAGAATTCTGAAAAATGAGAAAAATACAAAAGATAAAAAGTTCTTAGGCAGAGAGAGCAAAGCAGATTTTAAAGGTTGTAAGGAGTAACACGATATAGAAGAGAATAATGTTGGGATATTTACCTCATTCAACACCATGAGCAAAAATCATAACCAGTCCAGGTTCAAGGATCAAGTCTTCTGGCATGTGTTCATTTTCACAAGACATTACGACTACTGCTTGCTTCCCTAAAAGTATAAAGAAAAGAATTTTAAATGATAATAGTAGCTTGACCTTATCAGGCATCCAAAAACAAACACACACACACACACTTTACATAGGAAAAAAAAGTAGGTTATATAACAATGAAAGAAAATGGTATATAAAACGTTACATAATAAAAGTGCACAAATGCTGACCAGCATAGCAATATAAAAACTGATGATTATCTATTTATACACAAAAAACTTAGTCACAGAATCATGAGGAGAGTCAGTTGATTATATATATATATATATATATATATATATATATATATATATACATATACATACACACACACACACACACACACGCATATTCTTTCTTGGATAGACTTCACAAACAAAGATTTATGAAGGAGATTGTTCACGTTGACTGAAGGCATGCTGATGGCCAACTAGGCTAATGTGGGACAGGCAAGTCCGGCTGCAGCAATAGCAGTTAAAGGTCTGGTTTGGTATGGTTGTTGAGGCACCCCAAATCTTCCTCCTGCGGTGTTTCTCCCCGAAGTTGGCCCTGTGAGAGTCCTCAAAAGTAAAGACGATCTGGAGGACGGTGTAGCACCAGGCCTGACGGTCCGCAGCAAATGTTAACCACTGGTGGTGGTCAATATGGCAGGTACCAAGGGTCTTCTGGAGGGAGTCTTCATAATGTTTCTTTAGTGCCCCACTGTCACGGTGGCCAGTGGAGAGTTCACCATACAGGGCTATTTTGGGGGAGGCGATCCCCCCCCCTGCCATTCTGGAGACATGCCCTGCCCAGCATAGCCGTGACTTCTATGTTTGTGATTTATTGATTAAGGACCTCAACATCAATGTTGAGGATGGTGTGGAAACAGCATTGTTGGAAGTGCTCAAGAAGTCGTAGGTGGTAGTGATGGTAGGTTACCCACAACTCAGAGCCGTGGTAAGTACTACAGCTCAATAGACGCTGATCTTAGTGCTCTTCTTCAGATGATTGTTGTTCCATACTCTTTTGTAGAGTCTGCCGAAGGCGCTGTTTGCTTTGGCAAACATTCTACTCATTAGGCCAATGGTCCGGTTACTTTATATATATATATATATATATATATATATATATATATATAGTGTTTTCTGTTAAACAATTCTGTAAACTTTGAATGATTGATAATCAATTTTTCTTCAAGTGCATTTACTTTGGAAATGAGGAATATTTTTCTTTTTATGTATACCTCACATAAAAATGATTTATAACTTGATAGTAATTTTATCAATGTTTTTCCTTTGTCTATAAAATTTGCCTTTTTCTCCACAACTTAAAGAATCCAATATTAATCATTTTGAAATTATTTTGTTTTTTAATCTTTTTAATTGAGTATCTGTAAAAGTTTTGAAAATTAGTTGACTCCCCCCCCCCCCAAAAAAACCCAATTAAGATGTCAACATTCATGGTATACAGTTTTGTAGAGAAACACTTAAAGTTCAAGTCAATCCACTCTAAAAACCCATCGTCACAATAATCCAGCAGTTCTGTACAGAAATCATAACACGTGGTTTTTTCGTTTTTTTTTTTTATCCTGGTTAAATTTTGCAATAACACCAGTTTTTAAGGAATCATTTTCAAGTGTTTCTGCAAAATGCCTTCTGAATAGAAATATTTATTAGCAGCCTGACTGACAAAGGAGTACTTGGTTGGTTGATTGGGTTTTATAACATATCAACCTTATGGAATACTTGGTGCTGCTGAATACTTTAATAATAAACTTCAAGTGTTTCTCTACAAAACTATATTGTGAGTGGCAACATCTTAAACATTTTTAAGTAGATTTTTGAAAATATTTATTTTGTAAATATCCAATATATTTAGGAACATGGCTGGACAAAAGAGACTTATGAATATTGTGATCAAAGGACACATCCTTCACATTTGGTAAGATGATACGATTAAAGATATCACTGCCAAATAAATGGCTTCCCTATTGATGTAACTGCAACGTATACATGAGGCGTATTAAAAAAGTTTTAAGATAGAAGCTGTATTCTTCAAGGCAAAAATAACAAGGAATGAAATATTAATTTTATTCAAAATAGTCCCCTTGGTATTCAACACAGTGAATTTTCCATTGATCAGAGTACCACTGAAATTCTTCCTTTGATGTAAAGATGCACATATTTCTTGCAATGTCTTCCATATCCTCAAATCTTCCACAAGATGAATTTTCAGTTCAGAAAACAAGAAAAAAAAATCATACTGAGAGAGGTGGGAGGAGTATGTACAAAAAAGTTGAAATTGGTTTCACATTTTTTTCAAATTGAAACCGACTCATTTCATTAGTTGTGTACACATCTTCATTAAAACTTATAATTCAAAATTTCAGTCTCAATACATTTTGATCAGAACTTCTTGAATAAACTGACCAGTAATCATTCACGAGAGAGAGAGAGAGAGAGAGAGAGAGAGAGAGAGAGAGAGAGAGAAGTGCCTTGTCTGTTTTTTAGTACATTTTAAGTGCTGCAATTCACTGTCACAAGAAAGACAATTTGGTGGGGGAAGAAAAGCTATGTCCCTTGTTTGACTTCCTCTTCTCTTCATTCTTTATAGAAAACAAGGGTTTTCAGCAATGAAACAAGTTGCCATGTTGGATTTTTCTACCCTTAATCAAAAGACAAGAACCTCATGGTTAAGAGCAGAAAAAAAGTCCATTATACTATCTGTGAATATCACATTGGTGCTGGGCTATTGTCATAATAATAACAATGCAATAGTTTAAAGCAGAAAAGAACAGAAAAAAAAAAAAACATCAAACATCCATCCTTCTTGGAAAAACATTTTGCACAAGATGTAAACTATCCTGACCTTATTAAACCTTTTTTGAAACTGGTTGAAAAATTAATTCTAATAAAATCCTCAAATTTGATGGTTGTGTTGAATTACAAAACTTTTCTACAATTTTACAAAGAACTTTCAACATGTCACTTAGTAAATTGTTGAAATATATCTGATAGTAAATAAAGCAGGAATGGGAATTAGACGTCTATAAATAGCATGATTCCTCAACTCTAACGAAATCATTATTTAAATTGTTGAAAGAGTCTAATTGATTTTTGTTTTGAAAGTGATAAACTACAATTCAACTGACCATTTTTTTTTTATTGTTAAAATTTTGCAAATGGATTAGAGAGTAGAAAATAAATCAATTCATTCTGAATAATTATTAGATATTGTCAAATAAGAAATATTCATCTTCTTAGCTTTCCTTAAATCTTTAAACTAAGAGTTTGTGTTAAACAACAAACATTTAACTGTAGATTGGTAAAGTATGTATTTTTTTTCATTTTATGTAATCAGTTGAGTAAAAGAAATGAAGAAAAAAAAATTGGTAATTGAATTGAACAGAATAAAATGGAAAACAACTTTTTTAGTTTTAGGCTTCTACATAAATATTTGTCTTCAAAAAAATTAACATTTTCAGAATGAATAGGTTTTTATTAAACTGAATTTTCTACAGGTAAATAACATTTTAACTGTCATTAATGACAGATGGATTTTGTTTTGTCTGAAAACAAAAGTCACTTTTACCACTTAATTTTTCAACATTAATCTTAAAATATTGCAGTAAAATTTATTATAGAAAAAGTTTTTTTTTTCATCTGATGTTCATGCCTATACTTTTTTTTTTAAATACTGAGAGAGTCACATAACACTCAAAGTTTAATTAGGTCTTTATTCTAGACCAAATATTGTCTAGACAATTGAACTTGTTGAAATTTTTCATGTTCTTAATACATTTTGGCACAATCCATCCTTATCACTTTTATGAGAAATGAAAGCAAACTTTCTTTCAGGCAGGAAAATCTTTTGAATAATTCATAATTTTGAACTTTGATTTTTTTTTTTTTTAGAATCAATTTTAAACTGTTGTTCTTACTATTCTTAACTGAAATTCAATTTTTTTTGTTTCCAATTGACTTGTGGCTGATCAAATGTCTTTTATATCCATATTTACCAACCCCTTCACTCGGGTAGGATATGACACAAAGTCAATTTTTAAGCAGAGTTTAACAGGTTTGAATTCAGAGTTTTCCTTCTCCTAGATTAGTTGCCTCACTAAGGCTGAAGAACCCAGTCTGCCCTACTATTTATCCATAGCTGGAGGGAGAATAATTGGATTCATACCTTTCCCAAGAGTATTAGTGCTATGTGAAATGCAATCAGTCTCGTCCAGGATTTGAACTCGTGTCGCCGTGTCCATTTCCTACAACAATAACCATTACACCACAGGCACCTCCATGAACACCTCCAATGTCTTTTATATCAACATAAATACAAATATGGTACAAGTAAATTAGTTTCTTGACTGAAAAGTTAGCCCCACTACAGTTATATAACATTAATGGTAAAATCATTTTCCATTGAATTTACTGTCATCATCTGTCTGGGAAAGAGACAACTACAGGCAATGAGGATATGCTTAATGGGAACTAACAGTAGATCTTCAATTTTGTTTTGTTTTTATATAAATGCTCTCTTCACACAAGGCAGATACTTGTAGACGAAAAAAAAAAAAATGACACAAAGAGAAACACATTACAAGAGAGAGAACAAACCTGGTATCCTTTTTGTTACGTAATTCTCATACTGTCTCCGACTTAGCTGCCGTGTTTCGAGGGTGCCAAGGCCACTAGGCCAACGTCGTTCGTGAGCATTTTCCATTAACTCATTGACAATGTAAGGAGGACAGCCACTGTCAATGAGGGCGCGTTTAATAACTGCCTGCAGAACTGTATCTGGTGTTGAAATCATTCCGCCCCACCGAGTGACACGTGCCTTCTGTAAATTGGACACCCATCTAGAAAGAAGGTAAATCAAAGTATCAGTAAAAAATATCCAGATGTAATTAAAAACTATTGATTAGGTGATAGCTAATGAATTTTGGGAGAACAACAAAAAATTTAACCAAAAATAGGTTGAGAGTTAAACTAAAACGTGGAAAGGTGCATAGCTAATGGGCTCTATTTGAAAAAAATAAACTTTGGAGATTAGGGTTTTGTGATATATTTCAGTGGGTTATCTGCATTGCCTCAAAATCTATCCCAAACAAAATGCGACACACTGAAAGCAGTAAGAATCTTCTACATTGACATTCCTTTGTGCCATGCAGCATCAGCAAGTGATTGAGAAAAAAATGTGAAATTCTTTTATCAAAATGATTGAGTCTTTGCAAGGAACATGTTATAACTTATTCACAAGAATTTGACATCTGGTAGTTTTGGGGAAGTATTTTTTTCCTTTTATCTATTGTCCAAGCTATACATGATTTTGATCCAGGCATTTGCCAGAAAAAAAATTGAGACAATCTAACAATTTATCCAACTTATAGAAAAGTAACTCATTTTAATTTCTCTATTTTAGGTTCATTATCAATTTGACAAGAATGATTTTTGTCAGTTTATTTTAATTACTGGATGTGAGAATTTAATCCATATTGATCAGTTTACTGGTATGCAAATCCTAAAGTAGTGAACAAACTCTACCCCTTAGATTAGGGGGTTCCTATGTAAAGAGACAAAATGTTAGACAAAAAAAAAAAAAAAAAAAAGACTTCTCTCAGCTTATTTTCTCAACTTTGAATATTTAGAAATCTATGATGTATTCTGACAGTTTATCTCTCTCCTCCATAGGATGTAACACAAGGTCAATTTTTAACCAGTGGCGTTTCTATACAGTTGAAGGTAGCTCCAAAAATAATCTAACTCTATCAGCATTCTTTTTTAGGAAGCAGGAAGGACTCAGATATCAGGTGCTGCTGCATTATGAGTGGGAAAAGTCCTCTGAAAGTTTATTTTATCTCATCTGGCATGAATACCAGGTCAGCCTATTTTTTTCTTCTGTCAGTGGGTATAAATTATTCATTGTTAATATGATCTTTTGTGTTCTTTATAATTGTGATGATTTTGTTGATGGCTTTTATGAGAAGATTGCTTATTCAATTACAATTTTCTTGTATTGAAACTGATAATATGAAAGAGATATTTTATCAAGG
The DNA here is from genome assembly GCA_963585895.1 of Sepioteuthis lessoniana. Lineage (NCBI taxonomy): Eukaryota > Metazoa > Mollusca > Cephalopoda > Myopsida > Loliginidae > Sepioteuthis > Sepioteuthis lessoniana. The sequence continues at coordinate 2,234,250 of OY757910.1, read as the reverse complement.
GCAGAAATTAAATTAATCAAAATAAAATAAAAAATATTATTTAAAATCTCTTCATGCAATTTTCATTTAAATAGGTTTTTCTCTCAATCTTTTTATGAATCATGAAATCAAATGAAAAAAATTTGAAGCTAAATTTTTTTTTAAATTTAGCATTTAAAACCAAAATCTAATTTTTCTCAAAATAGATAAATTTTTAGAAGAATGAAGTTATTGATTGAAAGCTTTAAAAATTAAAACATTTCGGATAACTAATGTGTAATGATAATCTAAAATTTACAGAATTAAAAATAATCAAAAGTTTTCAGAATCTGTAAATAAATAAATAAAAAGCAATGAGAAACAAAATCAATAATTCAAGATTCACTACAGTTTTTGTTTTCTTTGGGTATATTTTCTATGACTCAAAAATTTTTGATTGAATTTTCATCTCATTTAACTTCTCTTGGTTTTTCTATAAAAGAAATGTAAGTATTCTTAGGATTTAAGTTTTTATACACTTGATTTTCTATTAAAAAAAAAGCAAACAAAAATTTTATCTTAGGAGAAAATTTTGTTTAGAAATGAATTTATATTAGGTATATACAAATATAAATATTATTTCCAAGATTTCTGAAATGTTTAAAAAAAATCAGCATTACCTCCAAGTTAAACCTGAAGAATTATTCATCCTCAAACTTGATGTATTTAAATATGAAAAAAAATTATTTTGTTGTTAAATACAAATGAGATGCTAATTGTCAAAAAAAAAACTTTTTATTGTTAAAAAGTTTTTAATAGAATGTTTAATGAAACAATTTCATAAAACATGAGTAACACAAAATAAAACACAAGTAATGATACAATCTATAAATCAAGATAGCACCTCAATGTTGCATTTTTGATTTGAATCCTTTTTTTTTTTCCTATGTATAACTTTAATCATAAACCCTTAAGACTCAGTTTGGTCCTAGTCTTACTGGTACTTACTACTTCTAATGTATATAACAAAAATTTTATGATTGGTTGGGTTTTATGGCATTATCAACCTTTGTAGGTTATTTAATGCCAAATCCATTTTTATGCAAATATTCATTTCTACTTCAAACAATTCAGTTTAGTATGAGTACACAGTTTAATTGTCAAAAGCATTTCTATTTCAAACTATTCAGTTTATTCAAACAGTTCTATTTTAGCTAATTCAGTTTAGCATGAGTATAGATTTTGTTTACACACTGTTAAATGTCAAAATAGTTCTATATAAAACAATTCAGTTTAGTGTAAGTACAGTTTCAAAGTCAAAAACAGTTCCATTTCAAACAATTCAGTTTAGTATAAGCATGCAGTTTAAATTTAAGTACAGTTTAATTGTTAAAAACATTTCTGTTTCAAGCTATTCAGTTTAGTCAAACAGTTCTAATCCAAACAATTCAGTTTAGCATAAGTATGCAGTTAATTCTATTTAACTCATAGATAGGGCCCTATTAGGTGCTACCATTTCAGGTCAGAGAGGACCTGAGAGAGAATGGCAATGAAGGGGTGCTTTGCATTCCCCAAAGCTCCAGCATCACTGGAACCTCACCATTGGATTGTTTAGTGCCATATCAAAGACACTGGGGGTGGGGGGGTTAAACCCCTCTGCAGAGGCATAGTTGGTGTATTCTACTGCCCCAACCGACTGGGCAATACACAGAGTTAATGTCAAAACTGTTTTATTTCAGACAATTCAGTTTAGCATAAGTACACAGGTTAGATGTCAAAACAGTCCTATTTCGAGCAATTCAGTTTAGCATAAGTATGCAGTTTAAATGTAAAAAAAAGTTCTATTTGAAACAATTCAGTTTAGCATAGATACAGTTTAAATGCAAAAAACTGTAAACTCAAGAAATCATGGTTAAGTTCTATTTAACCCAAAGATAGGAACCTTATCAGGTGCCACCACTCTGGGCTTGAGTGGACCCTGGAGCAATGGCAATGAAGGGGTACTCCGCATTCCCCCAAAGCCATAAGATCGTTTAGTATCATATCAAGGACACCCGTTGGGAGGGGGGGGTCTTACCCCTCTGCAGAGAAGCAGTCAGTATATTCTACAGCCCACCCAGCCGACTGGGCAACAAAAATTTGAAAGGGAAAATTGTTTTCAATAGTCAACACAAATAAGTACTTATTCTTTATAAGATTGTAGACCTGACAAAGTGATCAAAGAAAAATCAAGAATATATCTTGATTCTTTGAATAAATGATGTACAGTTTATATCACTAGATCCTTCAGTTTTCAATGAAAAGCTAGAAATAGTTATGTCAACAAAAAACATTTAGCAAGTCATGCTTTAGTAATCTGTCATGTATTTGTAGAAAAGACAATTAAATGGATTTTAATCTACATGAAATTTCCACTTTAATTTTGCTCAACCAGAAATCTGCAAAAATATAAAAATGGATATAAATTACCTCACAACATCTGCATTTTCCATTTCTGTCTGTATTTCTCTTATCCGAGGATTTGATACTCTCATACACCGCACATATTCCTAAAAGGAAAACGAGATAGATACAATTCTAAAGAATCTTCTTAATACTTTATCAAATTTGATTAAATTCCTAACAATTACAAAGTAGTAATTTCAGAATTATAGGTTATATATATATATATAGCACTGTCTATCTCAAAAGCACTTTTCATTAAAAAATGTTTTGTAGCAAGAGAAAGTAAAGCATGTATAATAAAAATCAAATTTGAGTACTAAATTTCCACATACTTGTGCTTAAACAAATAAACAAACAAGTAAAATTTGCTGTGACACAAAAGTACTGGCAGACTCTTTCTTTTGATGGTCAGAATAACAAGATATAATCATGAGCCCATTTGAACACTGTTTTGAAAAGGAAATATTATGAAGAAGATATTCACAGAAATAAAGTGTTAAGTAAACAGTCTGTATCCTGGGTGACTTTTTCGGCTTTTTCTAAAGCTTTGCTTCCATTGTCATAGTATAGGCTTGATTTTATAGTTATTGTTGCTCCAGAAATGCTGCCTTTGTTGTAGCATATATTTGTTTATTTTGATTTTTAAGTCTGTACATGGAATTTTAAAAGTGTTCTCAAGAACTATACTTTCCCACAAATTCCTAGCAGTATTTCATTGTTATTTGACTTTTTTTCCTAATTTACATAAGAGTTTTATTATTAGTGGGTTGTCAAGTTTCTTGCTTTGTAACAATGTTAACACCGACAACGAGTCAGAAAAAATAATGATTTTTTTGATTTTTGAATCAGATTGAGCACCATATCTACAGAACACATTTCTGCATTGAATATGGAGGTATAATTTGGGAGATGTTTTTTAACTGTTTTTTTTTTTCCATTGTATACTGCAGCACATCCAGTTGTTTTCTCCTGCTTAGAACAACCCATAAAGATGTGTGAATGTCTAGGATATTTATCTTTAATTTTCACTAGTTCTTCTTGGAAAGTTAGAGGATGAGTTTTAGTCTTTTGGAGTTTGCACAGAGTTAGAATTACTTTTGGAGTCGTTATGGTCCAAGGTGGGATTTTTGGTATTTGGATTGTATCATGTATTTTTGTTAAATCTATTCTTGCTTCTTCTTTTATTGCTTCCATCAGAAGGCCAAAAGGTTTTATAGCCCTTTCACTCCTTTTGAATAGTTCCCTCTATTTTGGGTGGAATGCACCATCATATGCAGGATTAGATGGACATAATTTTAGTTTAACATAAAACTGGAGAGCCAATTTATTGCTTCTGATATTTGCCCATGCTTGGTTAGCCTCTGCATACAGACTCTCAACTGGAGATGTTTTGAAGGATCCAAGTACTAATCTCAAGCCTCCATGGTAGATCAGGTTAAGTATTTTTAGATAGATCTTTCTTGCAGATTGGTATATAAAATTACCATAATCTAGCTTCGATCTAATCAGAGACCTATACAATTTCAGTAGAGTTTTTCGATCTGCTTCCCACTCCAAATTACACATTTTTACTTGCTCAAAGAAGAAGAGCAACCAATGTGCCATGCATGCCAAACTGCATACACAATAAAACATTCTCATTGAATTCATTGATCTGACCTCTCAAGAGAAAGATTTTACAATGCAAGCTCTATGAAAGAACTATTTAAAAAAAACTAAAGTGGACATTATAATGTCCTCCCTGAAAGCAGTGGGCCTATATGGAAAAATTTAAAGACCTAACCAATATAATATAAACAATGCTAAAGTATATAAAAACAAATCAGTATCTGAAAATTACTGTTCACCATAAATAAATATTTGAAGATACGAAGACTTTGAAACAAACTTTCATCAAAATGACTTGATTCAACGTTAAATGACCCAAAAAGGGTTGATATGCTGTAAAACCAACCAACCACCCTGGGCATATGGCTAACATCAAACGACAAAAGGTGCTCTGTTGAAAGGCCACCAATAAGAAAAGAAATATATAAACTTATACAAAATTAGAATTATTTCATATATTGATTGAGTCAAGTTTTCTATATATATATATATATATATATATATATATATATATTAAGAATTACATGAATGATTGTGCAGCCACCAAGTGACAGCCAAAGAACACTCATCAATACCAATGACTGACTGACTGATCTTCCTGTGATAAAAAAGAGCAGAGAGATAAATGGTCAGGAAAGCTAAAGAGTTTGTCCAGATCAACTAAACACTCACCAACATTGCAGTTCTGCTTCTTAGTGAGTTAAGTGGGTGGACAGTACCCTAATGACCACAGTCTATTACAACTTTGAGTGAGGCATGGTAACATTGTCCTTTCTATTGGTCCCAGCAGATTCTTATGTATTTGTTGCCATTCTTTCTTTTTTGTCTCTAATGGGTGTGTGTGTGTGTGGGGGGGCAGGATTGTTTGTTAAATACTTTTCAATAGAAAAAGAGCATTGCAACTTGAAAATTGTTTTGATTTTCTATTATGGTACAGATTTAGTCAATAAATTAAAGCAAGACAAAAAGTAGAAAGAAAATTATAGAAAAATAGGAAACAGATGAAGTATATAACTTAATGCACATTTTGCATGATGTTCTTAATGTAAAAAATTGTTTAAAAAGAAAGAAAAATGATAAAATCAGGAAAGATGGGATTGTAGAAGTTGAAATTAAGAAAGCTAATTCAAAAAGCCAAACTACATGAAGGAGGTGAATGATTTTATATGCAAAAATATTTTAGATTGGGGAAGTGTTGATTATTTATAAGAATTATTTTTATTTTCCTTCTTCATTACATTTTTTTTTTCTAGATGAATATTAAACTCAATAAGCAGTTGAGAAATTCCTATTTCTAAAGTCACGTCAACCCCGTGAAAAAAAGTGACTGTTCAATCTCAATGTATGACGCAAAAATTTAAGATGAAAAAAAATGATGGCAGAAACTAAAAAAGGTTTTGGATAATTAATATTCAATTCAGAATTGTAGATGATTAAATATTTGCTCTCTTTATTTCTTAACCTAAATATAAGTATTTACATTCAATATATATATATGTAATAATATAACAGGTGGTGATGTTTAGAGAAAAAATTGATTATTAAACATTTTTATCTTTTACAAAGATCCTTATTTATTGAATAATAATAATAGTGTGATTATGATGTTAAGCAATTCCTTAATTCTTGCAAGTTGTGTTGATATTTTCTAATAAGGAACTAAGAGGAGAAAAGACATGATCAGGAAGCATAAGACAGAAAATAAAACAGCCAATCAAGCAAATACAGTGAAAGAAATAAAAGTAATATTTTCATAAATAATAATCTGGACCAAAATAAAGTTTTATTTAATAAAAATTTTCAGATTAAAACCAATAAAAACTTTTTTACCTTCAGCAGTTGCATTTCTCTTTTATGTTCCTTCAGCTGTAATTTGTGTTCAGTAAGTTCAACTTGAATCTCTGACATTTTGTGCTGTTGTTGCTGGACTAAATTCCTCAATTCTCTCACACAGTTGTGGTCCTGAAAACAATGTCCATTCAAGAACTTATAAAGAAAGAGTTTCAATCTTATTTCAATTTAATCAACGCTAGTAAGAAACAAAAAACATACATACACACGACCTAAATATCAATAGCAAAGATAAAACGTAGTTTTTAATAGAATGTTTAGATGGTTGTTGTAGAGCAGTGGCCAGCAGTTAATTACCCAACTTTGTAGTAATGAGTTTGATTGTTGCCAAGTGCTCCACTACTGGGGAATCATGCCAGACTAGGCAATTTTAGAAATATGCATAATATATTTGGATGAACTTATATCTACACAATTTTTTTTATTAAATAGGAATAAAGCTTTCCTTTTATTGCATCTCAAGAATCTTTTCTTTTAATAGAATGCTTAAAAACTTGATGACAATTCAATCAGAAGGACAAAAAGTTATCTTGAAATTCATTTAATAAATATTTCTTAAAATTTTTTAGAATCCATCTCAAAATGCAGAAATCTTCTCCAGATCCAATGCAGAGAGATAAAGACTAAAAAAAAGTTTTTTTTTCAAGGGAGTCATAAACATTTCCAAAAGAATTTCAGGTAGATTTACAAATGCAATATTTTCTCTTTGTCAATGTCAGCAATTGTTGGCAAATAAAGTGACTGGTAGAGTTGAAAATAAAATATTAGTATTTACATTTAGGTCACATTTCAGATTTGTGTGTAGTAAGACTCAAAGAACTTCCCTTTGGCAGTGAGATATCAAGAGAAAAGAGAGGAATGTATGAGAAAGACTTTATTTCTTTTAATCAGGTTATAAACTCTTCCCCACTCCAGCTAAATGTTCATACAGAAATGTCTCATTAAATCAGTAGATATCATTTAGTATCAGGTAATTCTTTATAATTTAGGAAATATCTCTAGTTTCTCTTAAAAGCTGTTCTTTCTTTTCCTTTAACTAAGATCAAGTAAGGAGACACCCCCATCATTTAATTATTGTTAAAGTAGTCTTTGCCCAATAATCTTCATACTGTTATTATTTGTGTTGTGTTCATTGAAGGTGTTGATGGCTTCAGATAATCTGCAATTTTATGTAAAAGTATCAGACATTTATTGACTGTTCAAATCTCTACCTAGATATACAGACTATGTATTCGTCGTCTTCATATCTTTTGTTCTTTTCATCATTAAACTATTTCCCTTGTCTAGATTCTTTTTATTTACAATGTTTTCGAAATGTACCCTCAACTCCTTTTCTAATAGTGATGAATTAATTTAATTGATGATAGCTGGAGGCCAACATTGATTAGATTTCAAATAGGGTCTTTTATAGTCCGATAACAGTTAAACAGAACACTAGTTACTAGGGTGAGTTTTGCAATATTCTAAAAACGTAGGGCACAAGTTGGCATTTCTGGATGCTTTTGCTGAAGTCGTGAAGGTGACAAATGACACTGTCAAACTCATCTGAAACTGAGCGCTACTGTCAGATTTGTCTCTATGGCTTGGTGTAAAGCCTCAGAATCTATGATTTTAGGACTGCCTAATCTTGCTTGATAGGCAAAGTTCTTGTAACCTGAGCAAAATTTCATGAACCATCTGGTTATTGTATATTGTAATCAAGTATGCCTTCACCTTTAGCCCAAATAATGTTTTTGTTTGCTTTCATGGCAGCCCAGTTTAAACTTGGAGAGTATAAGTTCACAAATTAGACTACATTCATCTTTGCAGCTTTCAAATCATGCCAACTATTATGATACTATCAAACATTGTGGATACTTTCCATGGGTTGAACTTCTTTGCTCATCATGTGATATACTCACTGCAAATTAGTATATAGTAAAATATTGAAAAACTTCTGATTCAACCAAGAAGTTTTCATGACAAACATAAATCATGTTTCCATGGAATCATCTTCATGAACAGATTTTTGAAAATAAATAAATTCATAAATAAAAGGTAATTTAGACAAGGAAAACACAGTTCAATGACAACAAAAAATATTGTTACAAGGCCTTATTTCTCTTATGTCTTCGGTTAATATCTCAATGAAAATCAAGATAAAGCAAATGCTGTATTACATTGGTAGCTCTTAGGTTCTCCACAAGTAGACAAATAATTTAACTGATGAAAAAAATAGAAAATAACTGTTTTAAAGGATACTTGGGAAGCTTTTGATGCGTTCTACAAGACTCTTGTAATGGTCTTAGTGTCACTAAATAATAACAAAAAAAAAAAAACCAAGCAGGGTTGCGAGTGTTGCTTCTGTACTCCCGTTACGGTGACCTCAACTTCAGTTTATTCATTGGTTCATAGACTAGAGAGTCTGGCTGAAAGAATCCAAACTCCAAAACAAAAAGCTGCTAAGAGGATAAATTCGGTAAAATACCATTTTCTGACTTTGTTGAGCAACTTCTTAATTTTTAGATGTTTGGATATTTCCATTTTCTGGACAAACTCATTGTAACTTAATCAGTTACTGCTTATTGCACATCAGTCACCCTGGAAAGTTTTGCAATAGAATTTTTTGTCCTCTTTTTTTCGATTAACACTCAGGTTAAACAATGAGGCCTTGGCGTTTGGATATATATATATATTATATGCTGTAATTTATGAAAATCTCTCTTTTCTCTCTTTTATTATGTTATTTTTTTTTTTTATTGTGTTATGCCAACCATAACAATATGAATAATAAAAAAAAAAGAAAACCATGCATAGCAAAATTTAAAGAAAAATATTCTTTTTGTAGCTTTTGTTTGGTTTGATAGTGTTTTATGACACATCAACCCTTGAGGGTTATTTAATGCCAAATACTGTGTATATATATATATATATATATATATATGTGTGTGTGTGTGTAAGTGAATAGTCTGTAGGTAACATTTTTAAATGAGCCAGAGCCCATTTGTTTGCACACAGTTAAATGGTTTCAATTTTTGTAATTTAACATTAATAATTCTGTTCAACATTATTCATTTGTTTGCACACAGTTAAATGATAACAAGTATAGTAAATGATTAAATGGTAAGATTTGACCCATAGATAATACCTGGGTGAGAGTGGACCTGGGAGTAATGACAATGGAGAGGTACTCCAGTAGTAGATTTGAGTGAGTTTTTTTAATGGCATATCAACCTCTGTTGGTCATTTAATGCCAGAAGGGTTAAATTGGTTTTGTTTTTTGCGCATGTTTTAGGTTTTAGTTGAGTTTTGGTTATGTTTTATTATATTTGGCTAGATTTTGATGAAGAGGTTGATTTCTTTTAGAAAGCTTAAGATTTCCTCTGGTTTGGAGTTTTTGAAGACATCCTTTAAATTGTTTGTTTGATAATGTTTTGGGCAAATTTGTCTTAACCTGTCACAGTTTATGAGAATGTGTTTGACTGTGAGAGATACTTTGCATGTTAGACATACTGGGGAGTCTTCCCCTTTTAGGAGGTGTGAATGGGTAATGTGGGTGTGACCAATACAAAGTCTGGGGATTATCACTTCTTTTCTATTTCTTCTATAACCTACTGGCCATTCACCTATGGTATCTTGAATATGGTGGAGCTTGTTCTGTGTTTGATCATTCCAAGATTTTTGCCATTTCTTGAATATAAATTTGTTAATAAATGGTTTTAGGTTGGTGTATAGAATTTTTGGATTGGATATATGTGCCTGGAGTGATTTTTTAGTAGCTTTATCTGCCCTTTCATTTCCCTGTATGCCAATGTGGCTGGGTATCCAAGTAAGAATGATGCTATTATTTTTAGATAGAGTGTTCATTTTATCTAGTAGTCTTATGATGAGAGGAGTTGATGAGTCTTTACTCTGTAGAGCTTGGAGAACTGATTTGGAGTCTGAATAGATGAATTTAGAAGATTTGTGATTTGCTATAATGTTCATTGCTAGGTCAATAGCTATGACTTCTGCACTATAGATTGATGATTCATTTGGGAGACGTTTTAACAGTTCTTGATTTTGGAAGACAGCAGCACAACCAACTTTCATTCCCTGTTTGGGTCCATCTGTATAGATGTGGTGGTGGTCAGGGAAGTTGTTTTGGATGTTGAGGAAATTCTCTTGGAAGGTGATGGCTTATGTTTTGATTTTGGAAAGTTTAGTTAGGTCTAGTTTTATTATTGGTTGGTTTATGGTCCATGGTGCTGTTTTGGGGAGGATTATGTCATGTATTATTTTGAGATTGATTTTGATTTCATTAAGGAGGGTTTGAATTCTTACATTAAAAGGTTTAATTACCTTTTCTTTATTTTCGAAAAGGTTTTTGTATCGTATTTCCATGATGCAATTATAGGCAGGGTTTTGGGGGCATGAAATGAATTTAAATATAGTATTGGAGTGGAACTTTATATCTTCTTGAGGAAAGTGGGTTTGGTTTGGTTTGATTTTATAGCATATCAACCTTTGTAGGTTATTTAATGCCTAATCCATTTTAATGCAAATAATCAGTTCTATTTCAAACAAGTCAGTTTAGCATGAGTACACAGTTTGTCAAACATTTCTATTTCAAACTATTCAGTTTATTCAAGCAGATATATATAACAATTCAGTTTAATGTAAGTACAGTTTCAATGTCAAAAACAGTTCAATTTTAAATAATTCAGCTTAAAATAAGCGCGCAGTTTAAATATAAGTACAGTTTAATTGTCAAAAACATTTCTATTTCAAACTATTCAGTTTAGTCAAGCAGTTCTAATTCAGCTAATTTAGTTTAGTATAAGTACAGATTTTGTTTACACACTGTTAACATTCAAAACAGTTCTATGTTAAACATTTCAGTTTAGTATAAATACAGTTTCAAAAACATTTCTATTTCAAGCTATTCAGTTTAATCAAACAATTCAGTTTAGCATAAGTATGCCATTAGTTCTATTTAATCCATAGATAGGGCCCTATTAGGTGCTACCACGACGGGCCAGAGTAGACCTGGGAGCAATGGTAATGAAGGGGTGCTCCATATACTCCAAGGCCCCAGCATTACTGGGACCTCACCATCAGACTGTTTAGTGTCATATCCAGGACACTCGTTGCAGGGGTCTTACCCCTCTGCGGAGGTGCAGTCAGTATATTCTACAGCAATACCAGTATATTCTGGGCAATACACAGATTTAAATGTCAAACAGTTTTATTTCAGATAATTCAGTTCAGCATAAGTACGCAGTTTAAATGTCAAAACAGTTCAGTTTAGCATAAATACGCAGTTTAAATGCAAAAATCAGTATAGTGAAATAAGCGCAGTTTAGTTCTATTTAACTCATAGATAGGACCCATATCAAGTGCTACCACTCTGGGCCAGAGTGGACCTGGGAGCAATGGCAATAAAGGGGTACTCCACATTCTCCAAAGCTCCAGCATCACTGGAACCTCACCATCAGATTGTTTAGTGTCATATCCAGGATACTTATTGGGAAGGGGTCTTACCCCTCTGCAGAAGTGCAGTCGGTGTATTCTACAGCCCCAGCTGACTGGACAAAGGAAAGTGGGGGTTCACTGGCTTCTATGTATAAACTTTCAATTGGAGAGGTAGTGAAGGCTCCTAGGGTAATACGGAGTCCCAGGTGATGGATAGTTTTGAGTTCTCTAAGATAGGATTTTCTGGCTGCTCCATATATGATGCAGCTGTAATCAAGTTTTGATTGTATTAGACATCTGTATAGTTAGTTTTTTTTTTATCAGCACCCCAGTCTGCATGAGCTATGGTTCTCCGGAGTTGGATAGTTTGGTTGCATTTGATCCTCAGTTGTTTAATGTGGGTTAAGGGTATTTCAGAGCCATTTAATGATATGGTGGGTTGATTATGCATTTTGTGGATTTGGCAGAAATACACGCATTTGGTTTTATTGCAAGAGATTTTAAAACCATTTTTCATGGTTCATTTTAATATCTTGTTGATGCATTTTTCTTTCTCTGGTCACCTCGTTTTTAGAACTGTAACAAATGAGGAAGTCATCAACATATAATGATCCTTTGATTTCTGGAGGGGAGGCAGGTTGTTATTTTATTCATTTTAATCATGAATAGGATCACAGATAGGATACTATCCTGAGGTACATCTATTTCTTGTGGTTTTGGATCGGAGAGTGTATTATTCATGTGTGTTTGGAAGGTCTGGTCTTCTAGGAAGTGTTTTAAGATGGGGAGTTTGCCTTGTTGGCTGAGGTCTTTGAGTATGCCATATGGCCTGGTTGTATCGTAGGCTTTTTCTAGGTCAAAGAGGACTGCAACCAGATGTTATTTTTTTTATTAAAGTTTCTATACGGATTATTTGGTCTATGGTACTTCTTTTAGCTCTGAAGCCTGTTCAAGAGGAGGTTGTTGGATTTAAGGAACCACATTAGTCTTAGATTGATCATCCTTTCGAGGGTTTTGCAGATGCAGCTTGTTAAAGCTACAGCTCTACAACTAGTTGGGTTTGTAGGATGTTTTTGATTTTTGAGGATACGAATGGTTATAGCTTGTTTCCATATGGTAGGGATGTCGCCAGATACCCAGATATTGTTGTATATATCTAGAAAATATTTTAAAGATATGGCTGGAAGTTCTTTGAGGAGGGTGAAGTGAATTTCCTCAGAATCAGGGGCCGAGTTGTTAGATTTGGATATTGAGTTTTGGAGTTCAGTTAGGGTGAAGGGTTGGTTATAACTCTCAGTATTGTCAGAGGTGAATTTTATTTTGTTCTTTTTCTCTTTGATTCCGATTGAGTTAAATTGATTTGAGTAATTTTTTGTAGATGAAACTTGAGCAAAATTTTCTGCAATCAGGTTGGCTATGTGCTTTTCATTTGTAGCTTTTGTGTTTCCTTGAGAGAGGTGATTTATTGGGTTGTTGATGTTTTTATTTGTTATTTTCTTTATAAAGTCCCAAATTTTTTGGGGATTTGTATTAGAATTTATCTTCGAAATGAAGGTTCCCCAGGAGGATCTTTTAGCTTCTTTGATGATACATCGGGTTTTTGCCCTTTGTTTTTTGTATTTGTTTAGATTTTCTGATGAGGGGGTTTGTCTTGAATTTTCTGAGAGTTGCTTGATGTTCTCTTACGTTTTTGCACTCTTCTGTGAACCATGGTTTATTGGGCTTTGGAGATATTGTGGTTTTTGGGATAGTTTTATTTGCTATGCTAATGTGGGTATTGGTAAAATGTTCTTCTTGATTTGTATTTGATTCTGGGATTAATGTGGTAAGGCATAGTTTTTTGTAGGATTTCCAATTTGCTCTTTTGAAGTTCCATCATGGAGGTTTTCTCTGTGGTTCTGAATTTTTTATTGTGGAGTTTTCTATTATTATTGGGTAGTGGTCACTGCTGCAGGGGTCTTTGTACACTCTCCAATTATCATCTGTAAAGATTGATGGGTCACTGAGGGTTAGGTCTATGACAGAAAAAGAACCTGAGGATGGGTTGAGGTGGGTCTGTGAGTTCAGATTGTGGAGGCATAATTATTTCTATTGATGATTTTTTTCTAAGATCTGGCCTCTTTTGTTTGACGTTTTACTTCCCCATATTATATTGTGGCTGTTAAAATCTCCCATTAAGAAAAATGGTTTAGGGAGTTGTTCTATTAGATTGTTTAATTCATTTTCATTTATTGGGTCATGAAGTGGAATATATAGTGAGCAGATGGTGACAGTTTTATGTAGGGTTGCTGAGGCTGCAATTGCTTGAAAGTAGGTGTTGATGTTGATTTTATTTTGGGGGATATCTTTCCTAATTAGGATTGATACTCCACCTGAAGCTCTTTGTCCGGTATCAATTACTTAGTCATATTGTTCAAAGGTTTTTATGTTTAGTTTGTCACTGTTTTTTGAAGGTTTCTTGGAGACATATGGCAGTAGGGTTGAGTTTGGCTATTAACAGAAGTAGCTCGTCATAATTTGCTTTGTAGCCATGGCAATTCCATTGAATTATTTTATGGGTCATGCTTTTTTAATCTTTGTGTGTTTGATGTTTATTTTGTTTAGGTGTAGTTTTGGTTTTAGTGTTTTTTTTATTTGGCTGGATTCAGGGATTTCAAAAGTTTCTAGGCTTTTCGACCTGATTTTGAGGCTTTTGGGATATTTCGGGTTTCTGTTTTGAAGGGCTTTCTTGGCTCTCTGTTTCCATCAGTTCAAATTTATTTTCAGTTTCTATTAGTGAGATTTGTGGTTTATGTTTGTTAGATTCCTTCTTCCAAGGAGATCTCTTTTTGGGACTTAGTGGTGGGCTTACAGTGTTGTCCAATTTTTTTGGTGCAAGATTGTTGGGTTTTTGTGGTGATGTGAGGGATGCCTGGAGCTTGTTGTTGTTTGGTTTAATTTTTGGGGGTCTTCAGTTTCATTGCAGTATGGGTAAAGCTTCTTTGGATCTGGTCCAGCATGGGGCTTAGTTGTCAAGTTTGTCAAGCTTTCCTTTAGTAATTCAAGTAGTGTCTTCAATTATTTTATTAGATTTATCATGTCGAAGTTTGTGGGTTTGGCTATGTTTGCATAGGTAATTGTGGCTAAAGAATTTTCAATGAACTTCCTTGCCTCCGAGTAGGATATATTTTTTGTGTTTCACTTATAGAATTCTTTTTTCTATAATTCGTATTCTTTGGAATCTGCTGAGTGATTTTGTTTGCACATTTTGGGGACTATTGACAGTCTATATGGTTTCCAGTTTCTCTGCAGTTCTTACATGTTGGAGCTCTGGTACACTTTTCTTCGTGATGCCCAAATTTTGGGCAATTGTGGCATCTCAGTGGGCTTGGAATATAAGTTTCAACTTTTGTTATTAAGTAGCTAATTTCTATTTCAATAGGTGGTTTTGGAGTGTTAAAATTTAGAATATCGGTGTTTGTTGAGATTATTTTATTGTCTCTCTTAATAGATATTTGTTTGGCATCAGTGACACCTTGTTTGCCGAGGTTATTTTTTATTTCATCTAAAGTGCAGAGGGAGAGATCTGGGCTTCTCACCACACCCTTTGATGAATTCAGGGAGTTGTTGGGGTAAGCTTTTATTTTTAGGTTGTAAAAGTATTTCTTTTCTAGTAGTAGGTCTGAGAGTGTTTTTTGGCACTTCTACCAGTAAGGTATAGTTGATTAATTTTTTTTTATAGATTTAGGTTTTATTTAACTGCTAAGGGTTTGTTCAATAATGACGGGAGACAACTTTGTGATTAGAGTATCCTCTGTTGACTCCAGCATGATAAATTTGAGGAAAAGAGTCTGGTCAGAGTCATTGTTGAAGTCAGACTCTGCGTGCGGATGCTTTAGTTTTAGTTTTTTTTTGCTTGGGTTTTGGTTTGTATCCATAGGGATTTTTGCTGAGTTCACTGACTGTGCTTTCCACCCACCACGGAGCCCTATGAAGGGAAATGTCAAAGGGAAAACCCATTTGCCTGGGCAAATCAGTGCTACACATTCAGTAAACTCACACTGAGGAAAGGGACCAGCAATTTGGGATCTGTAGGTTTTCATTCCCAAGTTTATTACTCTCCTAGAGATAAAAGGGGAAACAGGTCTTTCTTCGGTATGATTGACCCTGTAGCCACCGCTTTCTGCCTCAGAGACCTACAAAGGTCTTTAGCAGGCCTCCAAAAGAGGGCTTGACATAACCAGCCAATTGATCGGATTGGGCCTCTCCAACTGCCCGTCTAGCCCAGTAAGAGTCAAAGTGGAATGTTGCTAATCATGTAGCCACTTAGGCAACTGGTTCACAGATATCTCAGCCACTAGGATCCCGTCCTAAAGCATCACGGGTTGCCAACCATGGCCAACAGGTGTCCTCTTTGGGGAGGTCTTACCTCTATACTGAGGTGCAGTTGGTGTATTTTACAGCCCCAGCCAACAGGGATGATTAGTTACATCAGTCGCTTGTTTGCTCACAGTTGAATGATCAAACAGTTCTTTTGCAAACAATTCGATTTTACATCGTTCTATTTGACCCATAGATAGGACCCAGTCAGGTGCTACCAATCCAGGCCAGAGTGGACCTGGGAGTGATGGCAATGAAGGGGTACTCCACATTCCCCAAAAGCTCAGCGATGCAGTCAGTGTATTCTACAATCCCAGCTGACAGGGCATCCTGTAGTAGAGTTTCACCATCAGATAATTTAGTGTCATATTCAGAACACTGTAGAGATGCAGACAGCATATTCTACACAGACAGCTAATTGTGTTTGTAGATTTTGTAATAGTAAATAAAAAATGAAACATCATTATATTCTTCACTCTAATTATGAAAATATAAAAGAAAATGAATTTATTTTTGTTTATGCAAATGTTAAATAAGGCCAATAAAATTTCAATGTACAGAAAGTAGAATGAACTCTTTCATTACTTTTAATAATCTAAAGATTTTACTTATTGTATCCACATTATTCTTCACAATATTATAATAGTACGACTATTTAAAATCTATTCTATTAGACTTTTAAACCCCTATTTTTCTTCCTTTTCCCAATTGCCAATTATAACAGTTTAAAAACTTTTCAAATTTTAACTTTGGTATTAGCTACTTTGCACTTTTCATTTTTATATGCTTTTTTCATCTTTTATCAGAAAGTAGTTATTCAATTTCACATATTCACTGAATTTCGCCAGGAAGCAAAATAAGTGAGGTTAAAGATGAGTCGGGGGGGTGGGCAATGTGATGTGCCAGGAGTGGAAATGAATGAAATGAGAGTATAGATGTGTGCGTGTATGTGTGTTTGGAAAGAGCGGGTGTAATTGCTGAAATCTTATAGATTTCAATGAGTAAGCAAGTGTATTGATTTTGATATTTGGAATGTGTACAAGTTGGTGTCACCAGAGAGGCAGTTTTTTTTCTCTTTCAAACTATGAGCACCCACCCTGTGTTAAGGTTTTTCACACTTCTCCAGTGATTTGCATTCCATTACCTGGCATTATACTTACCACCAAAATACACAAAGCACAACCCTTTCTTCAGTCAAAATAAACCCCAAAAAACTTTATATGAAAAATGTTTTCAAATCTATTTCCAATGATAAAATCAAAAAGGTTGCAAGCAAAAAAATCACTGCATTTTATAACAGATTAAATAGATGTTAGATAATTTAAACTCATGGAAAAAGAAAATAGAGAAAAACTGGTAAAATATAAGAGGTGATGGTTTAACAGTAGCAAAACTGAATCCATTCTATTTGTCTTTATCTAAAATGACATCACTTTCAGTTATTAGTTGTAAAGCTACAAAATCTCAACTTGTAACTTCAACACAAAGTTAATAAAGTTTCCAAATAACAGAAAAATGCATAGTAACATAATTCCAACAAAGGGTTTTGTTTTGGTCCACGAATAAGATTTTGTTTGGTATAGACACATTAACTTTAGAGAAAAACAAATAACAAAACAGATTATTCAAGAAAATAAATACATTGGCAAACACACACACAGTCATCCACAGACAGACTATTTTGTTATATCACAACTCATCAGTATGGCTAGACAGTAGCGAGATGCTTCAAGCTGGGATCGAAAGCGGCTGACTTTATGACAGTCAGTTATCTTATTGCAGAGCTATCAGCAACTTCAGCATAAGCTTCGTTCAGCTCATTGGCATATATGTTAGAGTGTTTGCCAGTGGTCCAGGAGACTGGGATTTAATCCAAAGACTAAAAAAAAAAAAAAAAGAAAAAAAAAAAAAAGGTACTCGATGCTACCTTGCTTAACACTCAACATTATAAAGGTATGGATCAGGGATAAGAGGAGCAATTCCGGGAAAGGAGTAGTGCCCACTTCAGTGTAGTAGCTATTGAAAAAAGGAGCCTTTGAGTCACCCTCGACCATGGTTGGCCAACTTATGTTAACTTTTTGTATGAAGCAAAATTTTGTTTTAGTTTCTCATTTTGTCCCATTTTAAAATTCTTGTTTTCAAATCAAATGAAATTTCATAAACAACCAAGTAAAAGAAAGTAACAAATTCAAACTCCAAATAAAATCTCTGAAATTGACAAATTCATCTGAATAAACAAGAAAAAAAGTAAAAATAGCTTATTTATCATTTAAAAAACAATTAGTTCATCTTCTCTAAAACATTTTGTTTTCTGCATATATCAATATGATTTTACGTAAAACAATTTGTTTTCTGCATATATCAACGTGATTTCATGTAAAACAATTTGATCTGCTTTAATTTTAATTAACACAAAACAAATTTATGATTTGGGTAGAGGAGAAAAAACCCCAACTAAATGCTGAAAAGTTAGATGAGTATATTCCAGTCTTTATTATACGATGCTAATTCAATCATCAATCAGCTTATTCTTATTGTCTATTAAATCTCTTTGGTCTAATTCGTTAAGCAATACTTAATTTTAATTTTTGTATATACTGAATTTTACAAAAAGTGGACACATTAAATTAAATGTTTAGTTTAACAGCTAAAGCAGCCAATTGACTTACAAAAAGTTTAAATCCTGTTCATTTTAAGAGAAAGATTGGGTTTATTTTATCTTACAGCATATAACATAAGTGATTTAATTCTGAAAATTAATTCATTTGTAAATGTTTAATTATAATCAGAACTATATTTTCAACATTCCATTGCAATCATTTTTCTTAAAATCACTTTTTTATTTTTTTTATTTGACTATAATAATAATATTCCTTCATTTGCACAGTTACATGATATCAAGTATTCCTATCTTATATTAATAATTTATATCCAGCAAGATCTACAATGTTCAACTATGCAACCGCAGAGAACCCAAAATTGAGAAGACACTTAGGAAGAACCAAAATGGCTTTCAAAGAAATCGATCCATGACATCTCATATTTTGACTGTCAAATTCTAGAAGGTGTACGTGCAAAAAAACCTTGAGGCAACAATATCATTTGTCGACTTCTCCAAGGCATTTGACTCCATACACAGAGGGAAGATGAAGCAAATACTTCTTACCTACGGCCTACCCAAAGAAACTGTCACAGCGATAATGATGTTGTAAAAAACACAAAAATAAAAGTTTGCTCTCTGGATGGAAACACAGACTACTTCGACATTGTAGCAGGTGTGCTACAAGGAGACACATTAGCCCCATACCTGTTTATCATCTGCCTAGACTATGTGCTTAGAATGTCTATTCCTTTAATGAAAGATAACAGTTTCAAGCTGACAAAGGAAAGAAGCAGAAGATACCCCACACAAATAATTACAGATGCGGACTACGTCAATGACATAGCGCTTCTGGCAAATACACCTGCCCAAGCTGAAACCCTGCTTCATAGTTTGGAATGAGCAGCTGCTGGCATAGGCCTCCATGTCAATGCAAACAAGACGGAATACATGTGCTTTAATCAAAGAGGCGACATCTCCACACTAAAAGGTGGGCCTTTGAAACTAGTGGACAAGTTCACCTACCTAGGAAGCAGTGTCACATCAACTGAGAAAAACAACACACAACTAGCAAAGGCAAGGACAGCTATTGATTGGCTATTGGTCATATGGAAGTCAGACCTGACTGATAAAATAAAACAGTTTTTTTCCAAGCAGCAGTTGTGTCGATGCTGCTACATGGATGCACGTCATGGACACTAACTAAACTTATGGAGAAAAAGTTTGACGGCAATTACACAAGAATGCTGAGAGCAATATTGAACAAGTCCTGGAGGCAATACCCCACAAAACAGCAGCTATACGGCTACCTACCACCCATCATGAAAACTATCAAAGTTAGACAAACCAGTCATGTAGGACACTGCTGGAGAAATAAGGACAAACTCATAAGTGACATACGCCTGTGGACCTCTTCACATGGACGAGCAAAGGCAGAACGACCAATTAGAACCTACATAAAACAGCTCTGTGCTGATATAGGATGTAACCTTGAAGATCTTCCAGGAGCAATGGACGATAGGGACAGGTAGTGAGAGAGGGTCAGAGAGATCCGTGCTGGCAGCTCATCATCATCATGATTTGTATCTAATACTAATATTTTATATACAGTTATGTGATATTAAGTATTCCTAACTTATACAAATAATTTATATACAGGTATATGATATCAAGTAACTGTTCCTATTTAATAATAATTTATTTGCCTACAGTTATCTTGGTTGCATGTATTTCTATCAAACACCAATAAGTTGCAAGCTATTATAGGGTTTCAATTAACTAATAATAACAACAACAATAATAATCCTTAGTAAATAATTGAAAACTCAAGTAACTATTCTTAATACAAATAAATTGCACACAGTTATACAGGGTCAAGTATTTCCATCTAATACAAATAATTTTGAAACAGACTTTAACTAGAGATGAGATACTAATACAACTACCACTCTGGGTCAGAGTGGACTTGGGAGTAATGGCAATGAAAAGATATTCCACCCTCCCCAGAGCTTCAGGACTGGAGCCTCATCATGTCATACTCAGGATATACCTGGAAAGGTGAGGGCTGTGTCTTACTCCCTTAACAGAGGATGCAGTTGGTGTATTCTAAGCTCTTCCAGAAGGGCAGTTAAAAGAAAAGAAAAGTAATTTACATGGCATAAACATCCAGCGAGATTAACTTAATCTTTCTGGTTATTCCTTCTTGCTGATTATTTTTAACTAAAATTTAAAAAGTTTTAAGCCTCTAAAATTATAGCTATTTTTGTTGTTAAATAAAAAAAATTTCCAATTAGCCATTATATTTGGGAAGAATTGTGTATATGAAAAATGTTGTTTACAAACAGTTGTGTTCCTTGTTGTTGATATTATTTAAGCCAGGATAACCTGTAGCATGTTTCTTGGAGGAGATGAGCACTACCAAGTACTTCTCTCCTCTTGTTCTAGAAAATACTTGTATCTTTCCATGTATATTCATTATTTGTATTAAAAATCAGTAATGTAGGTTATTTCATGTCAAATCCTATATATTAAATACATAGGATTTATAAACAAATAGTTTGTAAGTAACAATTCTTACTTGAGCCAGGGCTCATTTGTTTGCACACAGTTAAATGGTTTCAAGTACTGCTATCTAACAACAATAATTCTATTTACCAGTTAGATGGTTTCCAGTATAATAAATGATTAATTTGACCCATAGTTGGGACCCTAACAGGTATTATCACTCAGGTTCAGAGTGGACCTGGGAGTAATGGTAATGAAGGGGTATTCCCAATTCCTCAAAGCTCCAGGAGTGGAGTCTCACCATCAAATAGATTAGTGTCATATCCAGGACATTCAGGGTGGGGGTCTCTCAACTCTTTGCAGAAATGCAGCCTGTATATTCTATAGCCACAGCTAATTGGGCTAGACTCAGTGATGAAAAACATCTTCATTTCAAATATATTAAGGGGTACTCACTAAATGTGCTTATATATTATCAATTTACAGATGCTTGCAATTGAAGCATCAAATTTTCAGGAAAAAAACTTTTTTCTAAAAATAAAAAAAAAAACAAAACAACAAAAAACTCTCTCTTATCAACAGGAAATATCCTTATGCAAAGGTTTATGAATAATTCAGTTAAACAGTAATATTACATAAACACAATTTGTGTACAAAAAGTTGTATCTTACTGGATTTAGAAGTATAGCTGAAGTATAATCTAGGGTAAGCTGAATAGTTCATATAAATGTTATATCAGTTGATAAAAACCCAAAAAATAATTATGCCTCTTTAAAAGTTGTGAGATGAGATTCATTGCTTAAGAATCTTAATCTTTTTATCAACAAAAGAATATCAATATAAATGAAGAATGGTTTATTAAAAGCAAAACTTCTTTTATTTTCAAGGAAAAGAAATAGAATTTGAGAGTTAAAAAAAAAAAAAAAAATAGGCAAATAAGCCAATTACTTAAAATGAGAAAAAGAAATGCAGCTCACAACAACAACAAAGTGGCCACTGACCTTTAGTTCATCCATAGGTACAACCAGTCCACATCCTGCTTCACAGTGGACCGGTTTCTTCGGATTATGTTCACACTCCTGGAGGTGGGCCTGCAGCATGTCCAGATTAACCACTGCGGTACAACCGTAGTTAACGTTTTCACACGTGATGCAGAGCCGTGCCAATAAATTGCGAAGGATGCGGGGTACAGGCTTCAACTGGTTTGGGGTGATAGGGTTGCGGTCAACAGGACAAGTTGGTTGACGGGTCAGCCACTCGTGGATGCATACAGAGCAGAAGGCATGCTCACACTGTGGGGCCTATTGACAGAATGGAAGAATACAAGTCAGAAGAGAATTTTCTTATACATCATCACTTTCATGGATCACTTCATTAGTATTCTGATATCTCCGAAATCTTTTCCTTTGGAAATTTGGGTAATACATTAATAATTTATTAACTTGGCTAAGATCTGAGCAAATATTTTTAAGGAGAGTTAAATTCTTTTTAGTATTTTTGGTCGGCTGATATCCGAGTAGTAAATAAAAAAGAAAAGATTGTAATTCAGTTAGCAAAACAATTTATGATGATTCATTTTTAGAAAAGGTTAAAAGCATCCTTTTGTTCATTAGATATGTTCTGGCCAAAATCAAATCAGAAGGAAGCAAAGAAATTTGAAACTAACAAGTCATTTTTTTTTAAAGTTTACATGCAGACTTTTTTCTATGTTTAACCAAATATTAAATCTATAAAATCCATATAATTCACTTTTCCTCCTAGATAAATGACAAAATTAGATCTCTCAAAATACCACTACTTATGTCAGAAATAACCAATTTTGATATTTAGAAGTTTTTTTAGTCGTCCTTGCTACAGAGCAGATATAATAATTTGTTATCAGTAGAATATATCAAGAGAGAAGATTAAAAAGGTATAAAGAAAAAAAAAGACTACTTTAAACGTCATACAAGCTTTGCCAACAAATAATATAAGAAATATAACCATTGGAATTTTATCTTAAAAATTCTTTAAAATGATGTAACTATTCTAGTTAAATATCTTAAAAAAGCAATTTGCAAAATATGAGAGAGAGAGAGAGAGAGAGAGAGAGAGAGAGAGACAGCCAGAAAAGAGGAAAGGATATACAATCATTTGCAATGAGGTTAAAATCCAATTTCTATTTTTAAATTTTTACTCTATTTGAAGTTGATATAATTTCAAAGACTTTAAAAAGTAAGCAGGAAATAAAATTAGTTAGTTCAAAAATGAGTTACTCCCATTTGAACAGGAGTTGAAGAATTGTTTGATATTTTCAGAATTCTTAGGATATGTTGAACGCCAAATAAAATCTTATGGTTGTTTCTCTGTTGGGTAATGGCTAGTCACAGTCTAGCAGGCCATTACTATTGTATAGTAAATTCAATCTTCACTCACTCTCCACACTTGTAGGCTTATGCCACACTCAGGTGGGCTTAGTAAATACTTAATATCCTAATGTTATTGACAGAACTTGTTTGGCTAAATACCAAAATGAGAAAATAAAAATTTAATATTTTTTTCTTTTTATTTTAAAAAATGTTAGTCCCATAAGAACCATGTACAAAAACTCTCCTTTAAAGAATAACAAAAAGGGAAACTAGATCTTTCCTAAGATAAGACTTGAAGTGAACTTGATCGCAAAAAAAAAAAAAAAAAAAAAAATCACATTAAACATATCAAACAGGGAGAAGAGAATGGATATTATTACTTCTGATGGATTGATGTTATAATTGACAAAGAAACCATCTGAAAGATCCAGAAACTAAAGTAATGAGAGTACATATATTATCAAACATTTTTTAGTAAGCCAAATATATACATTGATACCTGTGTACCTGTAATCAATGTGGACCCCAAACTTTTAATAAAAAAATGGCAGATTGTAATAAAGAAAAATTTGCATCTTAAGTTTACACTTTTGCACAATGCAATGCAGGTAACAGTTTACAAATGTTAGTTTTATATTTTGAAGAATTATTTACAAAAGATACAATATTATTTTTTGTTTAAATCCTCAATCGACTGACTGCTTAATTATTTGATTAATCCTTTTAATCACTTTTAACCTTGTTACCTAATATGTTGAATAACTTTATTTGCTTTGAAGATTGAACAAATTCTATACAATCATTTCCAACAATATATTGTACATAATCATAAAGATTTCTTACCACCAAATTAAAAGACATTTGCACAGATTTAAAGGTCAAACTATTCCAACAAATATAAATTCAGTAGTTGGCCTTGTGACACATTGTTATTAAGTTAAAACTATAAATATCTATAAACTGTTGTCTCAGCCTGGAATTACAAGTTGACATGTTTTAGGTTCTAGTGTCAATACCAAGAGAGGAATATTCTGGAATCAAAACTGATTTCTTTTTTTTTTTTTTGGGATATGAAATTAATGATTCACACTAAAATCAATTTTTAAAATAAAAGTATTGATTCTTTTACACAAAACAGGCTTAAGAAGGTAAAAAAAATTACCAATTTTATAAATCCTAGACTGTCTATCACAGGTAATGAACCTTTGCTCTGATTTCCCTTGTGCATTATGGACTATAGCTGATCATTTGATAATATAGTTAATAGATAAATCAAATCTAAAACACCAAAATTATATTAGCCAATATTATAATCTGTATATCAATGAAGAGTCATTCATTTATATATAATAGTAAAAGGTATGAAAAGTTTTACAAATATCACATTGTCTACAAGATCAAAATGTTATCCTCTATTAAAACTATACATATAGCATTAAAAACTTGTAATTCTATAGAATTTAGATGTTAGGAAAATACAATATAAATCTTACATATTAAGATATTTGCTTCTTTTGTCTTTTTACATTTTCAGTAATCAAAATCTCATTTGACTACTTGATTAACAACTTTTATTTTTTAATTTTAAAAAAGTATCAGCTATAAATATTTTCCTATTTAATAATGGAAACAGTTATATTCTTTCTTTGGTGTACGAATTTTTTTCTTTGCCACAAGCTAACCACACAAAGTTCACTTTACAAATATCAAAATGATTGAAAAAGTTATTTTGTTGTGCTTAAATCCTAAATCTACCAACTAACCATCATAAAATGAAAAATTTGCAGCTTCTTGTCGAATGTTTTAACATTTAGACACATTTCAATTTTGTATCACTTATATAACTAAGAAAAAAAGAAAAGAAAAAAAAAACCCAGAAAAAACCCTACCTTCCTTATTTGGATTGCTAAATGTTTCATCTCTAGTGTCTAGTCCAAGAGGCTTATAATACAAGTCAAATTACATATGAAACAAAGCCAAAGGGTTTTTTTTATGTGGAAAGTTTTGTATTTATAATTTGCAATATCTACATGGTATGTCTAAGAATTACTTATATGAAAAAAGTGCCATTGCTTTTCTTATGTTTACAGATTTCACTTGAAAATGAATGAAATTAAATAACTGTAGACCTTGTGACCACTTGTATAATAATCTACAACAACAGAGCCATTGTTTTTCACAGTTGCATTGTTATTGCAAGTTCTCAGTAAGATTAACCACTTGTTATGGTCAGCCAAAATGAAATAATCTGACATAATATAAAGATGTGGTGATTAATTTGGCACAAGATGCTGGCAAGTGAATTACTAATGAGATGTGTGCAATGGAAATGGGGCTGGGCCAAGAGTAATGGTTGGGGTGGTCGGATAAACAGAAAGAGAAGAGCAGAATATAATTTACCAAAATTATTGAAAAGATGGAATCATTGTGTTTGAGTTATTAGTACAAGACAGATTTCTATCTCACAGAAATATTTATGGTAATGTTGCATCATATGTTTCTTTGAAACTCTACTTAAGAGAATTACAAAATTAAGATGGCAGGAGCAATTCAGTTTACATATTCATTGAGATCTGACAAGGATGTAAATAAATGTAATATACAAGGTATGGAAAACTTGAAAATCTTTTAGGAATGAACTCAAGTTATTTGATAGAAATTTTATCAAACGAGCTATGATACTTCTCTAAACAAGTCAATATTTAGGCATTTTGACTTTTGGGAGGATCAACTTGTGCAAGAATAGTTGTTCAAAAATGAATTTTTATATTTAGAGTAAAATAGAATTGGATTTTATAGAAATTCACAGTATCATAATTTTTTTTCATGCTTTGATAAAATTGATATGGGAATAAGGTTGCTTCTTTCAAGTGTAAAGAAGAAAAACATAAAAAAAATTAAAGTTAAGGAACTTGCAATGTAGAAATTTTACAGAATCTTATGGAGTATGCACA
This sequence comes from Sepioteuthis lessoniana, assembly GCA_963585895.1. Lineage (NCBI taxonomy): Eukaryota > Metazoa > Mollusca > Cephalopoda > Myopsida > Loliginidae > Sepioteuthis > Sepioteuthis lessoniana. The sequence continues at coordinate 2,208,190 of OY757910.1, read as the reverse complement.
GGTATTACATTTAGTCCTTCATATATGCCCAGAATAGAAACAAAATTCTAATTTCTGACAAACCAAGAAAGAAAAAATTTAAAGACTGCTTCACTGAAAGATGTTTATCCTAGAACATTCAAATCAGTGTATATACGAAGGGGACATTTGTAAGTAATAAGGATCTGTAGATGAGAATAGAATGTTGAGTGAGCGCTTTAAGGAAAAGTGTATGAATATACCTCAACCCCTTGTGACACAAGGTCAACCTTTTTTTTTTAAAGGGAGTATTATGGATTTGAATTTAGACTGGTTGTCTTACCAAGCCTAAAGAACGCAATCTGTCCTACTATTTACCCATACCTAGCGGGAGAACAAATGTACTCATGCCTTTTGCAAAAGCAATGAATGCACAAAGTAAACAAACAGTTTTAGGATTTGAACTCAGATTGCCAATTCCATTACACTAACCTCAAATAGTAAACAGTATTATACAAGATATACAGTCAACATCAATTAATCAGGAAACCATCTAATGTATATACTTGTAAAGCAATATTTGAAAGTTGTTTTGAAGAAAAAAATAGGCAAAAAAATGAAGAAATAAGCAATACATATTCAAGAGGAAAAAAAAAAGAAAATCAGTGAAAAAGGAACAACAACAAAGATTATATTATGAAAGAAATGTCTTTAAAATAGATATTATACAATAATTATTTTAACTTTAGAAAAAAAAATATCTTGAAATCAAATTTACCTGATATTTATTTTCTTTCATGTAAACTTTGACTATATGAGTGTACACTTAAGGTACATACAAATATTTATATTTTTCATTTTGATGTCCCTATATTTAAAAAAAAAGAATTTTACCTATGTAATCCTTAAAGATCAAGTTGATTGTAGCAATACCAACGAGTTTCAATAGAAAAAGTGAATTTAACAGCCAGAATTTTATTGATTATATTCTCATAAATCCTGGATAAAATTATTCTAAAGATTCTTTTAGATTAAAAAGATTAGGAGAATTAAACTCTCAAAATTACATTTTATAATGAAAATTATCAATAAAAGACGAACTAACATAATTTCCCATATTGAGAAAACTGTTAATGAAATCTTTAGAAATATTTATCCAGAATTTCTTTCACAGACACATGCAAATATAGAAAGAAAATTTTGGACAAAAACTGTTAAAAAATATCAGCATTGTTATTGAGAATGGTAAGAAAATATTAAACTGATTACAAATTCTATAATTTTTGCATTAAGAAGGATTCACAGCTTAATTCTACAATTTAAATGAAAGAATAGAAAATTCAAGTGAAAATAAAAAGTAATAATTTTAGAATTTAAACAAAAAGTTTACAAGCTACATCAAGTGTTGTAAATGCAACACTTGATGTCAAAAGAGAAAATCTAATGGTTCACATGATATACACTCAATTCCGACTGACTTGTGTGTGTGTGTCGTCCAGGCAGCACCAAACACATCAAAATACAAAATATATTTTCCCTAATGAAACATATTGGTGATTAGCTTGTTTATATTTCTAGACAAACAAATAACTTATTTTTTTTAACACACAACAATACCTGTACACACTATGGATCAGTTATCATTTTCCATTAAGATAAAAGGAATTAAAATATTTGTGAAGAAAATAATCTTGTTATTTAAGCCCAATTTCCATTCACAAACTACATCATTCCTAAATATCCAAAACACACAATAAGGATAAATCAAAACTTTCTTCAACTTTATGATTTATTGACTAACAAATAATCTCATCATAAAGATCTGTGTGTGTATATGTATGTATGAGTAGTATAGTAGACATTGTTATTCCAAGCCTAATAATTATACTTTTTCATCTGAATCACAACATTAAAGATGTTTGTATAAAAACAAATCATTCAAAGATACACAAGTATGACACTAATCAAAGAAAGAGCTTAGTAATTAAATCTAATGTCAGTTATGTTATATATACAATATATAAATTTTTTAAAGATTCATCAAGTAAAGATACTTCTCTTGTTAAACAGAAGAGTTAAGCTGGTTGAGTATTAGACTAAAATTTATATTAATAATCATTGTTAGCTGTTGTATATAACATGTTTTTACAATAACAAAAAAGTAAAAAAAAAAAGTTACCCAGGAGACAAATGAATAATAAAAATAATTGATAAATTCATCAGGTTGTAACCGAGTCCAAGATGAATAAATATTGGTGACTGAGTTATGCAAAGTCAAGAAAAAACTGTATTAAAATATTATTAAAAATATTGTATGTGGATATTTTTGGACAGAAACACAGCTTGTATGCAGAACAAGTGGTCTTTGCTATGTCTAACTGCAAGTTTATATCATAAATATATGTAAGGAAGAGGATATGTTTCTAGTTGGAAATATGGAGAATAACTGGCAAATGAAATTTAAAGAAAAATAAAAGAGGAATAATCATCAATGTTTTAAATAGAAGAAACCTTAATGGATAAAAGCAAAAGACATGAGTACATAAATATCCAGAAATTCAATAGAAAAATATGCACACACACACACACACACTAACAAGCACCATAAAGACATACAAGTAAATATCAATGGAGCTACACAAGTTAACAACAGAATATCAAAGACATGTGGATAAAAAGAAAAAAAAAATTTCAAAAGATTTACTAATTAAAATTTAAAAAATAATTTAAAACAAAACAAAAAACAAAACTTTTTCTGTTGAACAAGGATGATAGATGATAAAATTAAACTTGATAACAATCCAACCTACAGAAGAGAAGGAAACTAAATGAATGTGTACAATATACAATCATTGTTCTTTTTTTTAATGACAACATCAAGTGGTTCTCTCTCTTCCTGCATCAAGGTTGATGAGTTTGATCTGAGGACCGTATGTGGAAGGAGCAGGACTGACTAATCAAAAATAGGAACAGCATCAGCATTACCTCATTGTTCATGAGTCGTATGCATTTTTGTTAGTAGAAAGGAACTAAGTTGAAGAAATCTCTTGTGTTCTGTCATCATACTTTGGAGAGAATGAAAGAAGCGGGTTAGGGTAACATGTCCGACATCTAACTTGGAAGACCTTGAATGTGACAACGTAATTTTGATAACATGGCATTGTTGTACACATTCTAAGTTATGCAACTTGCAATTAAAAGTGGTTGCATATATTACAAACATACACATAAGTCTAACACACATACATAGGTATAAACTTACAGGTGTGTGTGTATATATATATATATATATATATATATATATACACACACATACACACACACATATATATATATATATATATATATATACACACACACACACACATACATACATACATGTACACACAAATAAAATATACTTACATCAAGTAGGAAGGTTGTAGAGTAAAAACACTATAGAAATATATTGGAAGACGACAGATGCTGTATGATAAGAGAAAGAACAGAGGAAAGAATATAGAGAAGAGAGAATATTTAACAAAATTAGAAATGAAATAAGAGGAGCCAACAAGGAAAAGGAGAGAGGTACATTCATGTGTATGTACATAGGTAGTTGGAGGAATGAGAGTTATGTGGGGGAGGAAGAAAAAGGAATAGCCGCAGCGTGAGTGAAGAAAAGTAGAGCTGCTATCTATAAAAAGACAAAGGAGGAGAAGGAAGAGGAGGAAGAGGAGGAGGAGGAAGAACAGACATAGTGTGGATAGAGTTTCTAAATATAGCTTTTTTCCAGAATTAGATAATGATTAAAAAGAACGATAATTCCATCACTGTTTTCATGCTTTTGGAAAGGATGAATTCAATAAATGCTTCCAGGGAAGAAAAAACAATACAAAGATAAAAATGTAAAATAAAAAGGAAAGAGAAGGATAATGAAGACGAAAAATGAAGGAGTCAATATTGGTTTGAGGTATCCTGAAAAATGCCAATAATAATATTGATGGAGCATCAAACCAGTGGTGAAAGAAGAGAGTGTAAAAATCAGCTTTGGTGTAAAGGAGACATTCTGGTCAGTAGGATACCTGACTTTGTATGGAGTTGGGCAACTAAGATTATGGAATGTCGACTACACAATCAATAGAAAAAAAAACAACAAAAAAACATGGATCGATTATCCACTAATATTCATGGACATCATGTGGGTGCAATACTATTCATTCATTTAGCAAGTTTTTCATTTATATGTATATACAGTCAAACTACAGCAACATGCTTGCTTGCCTGCCCACCTGACTGTCTCTCTTCCCACCCTCATTCATTCATTTGTAAATTCATTCATACATTCATTCATGATACTATTCGGAGTGGAAAGAGAGAGGAGAAAAATTTGTGGTGGTCAAAAAGAGGAAAATAAGTGTTTGATGAATATGGCTTTGATTGGATTTCTTTTTTTTCTTTATGGTTGGTTCATGTTGTTTTAGGAGAGAGAGAGAGAGAGAGAGCACTTTGAAAAGATAGAGATACAGAAAAGAGAAACAATGGTGGCAGAAATTATTTGTAAAAATAGTAAAGTTACAGTGAAAGTATACACCAGTTACGATTGCAAATTGTATTATAGATATTGCCGCATGAAGTGATATAAACATAAGTAAAAACAAGAGTAAATAAAAGAATTTGATGTAGAAAAAGAGCAACAGAGGCAAATCATTTGAGATATTTGAAGGTTATTCCTTTTCATGACAGTTCAATAACATCTGTGAGAGATCAACATGCAAGTTGTTTTGGGGAATGTAATCAATGCAAAAAGATAGAAGAATGAGAACAGAAAAAGTTTGGTAATCTTGAGAAAAAAAAAAAAAGAGCAAGTTAACAGTAGACTTAAAAAAAAAAGGTAAACATTTATCTATATAATAGAATAGAGATGAAAAACATTGAATGTAAACAAAATGATATCTCCCACAGTAAGAAAATAGTGTGGAGAAAGATAAATTTAAAAAAAAAAAGCTATTTTGAAAGAAACTTCTAGAGAGACATAAAATAAT